>JABXJD010000136.1:917500-1377500 GCA_013375575.1 Percina caprodes
CACATCCCTTCTTTCCTTAAAACAATCACTGATCACATCAGTGGCTATGTCTATGCAGGGATAAGAGTAAGGGTGCGTGGTAACAGTGCTGAGGCGCAGCCCAGGCTCACACACAAAGGACAGCTGGGAGACTTGTTCCCTACAGGTATGCAACTTACAAGTGTGAGTCTGTGTGTGTGTGTGTGTGTGTGAGTAAGAGAAGTCCTTTACAGCTGTGGAAGCAGATGTCAGGAGTGTGTGCTGTATGTGTGGTTATTAGAATAGTTCCTATTATAGCAGAAGGTCTTTAAAAAAAAAAAAAGCTTGGTAAAAGGTTTAACCACATACCCTGTAGCAATATTATTCCATATTTCTCTACCATAGACTGAAATTCTCAAATAAATGGAAATGTACATGTCAGGGTGGATCCACAAGCCATTTGCCAGGTCACAACAAAGCAGCCAAAGTGACAGTTGGACAACATTAAGTCAGTGCTATATGGTAGAAAACCTGGTGTAAAAACAAGAGTTAAAATGTTTGAGATAAAGTGAAGGGATGGGTCATCAAAATCCAATTATTGGATTGAACCTAGAGTGAAGTGGAGTCTAATTTGTGATTTTACGATGAACAATCACCTGTTTAGATACAGAGACAGAAAGCTGATCAAGATGATGAAGATACAATGTCAAAATGAACAACACCTTATCAAATGATTAATCTCATGAACAGATATAAAAGAGCCAATAAACTATGAAATAATTTAAGAAATGATCAAAACTAAACTCAGGCCCAGGAAAATTTCCAGAATCACACACACTGCCTAAGTAACTCTGAATCAACCTGCAAATATAAGCTGCTGCCGCTAACACTCGCTCTTCACTTTGATGCTGACTCATAAATCCAAGCCTACAAGCCAGCCTAGCTAGTTAGCTGGCTAGCTAGGTAGCATATGTAGCCTTGTCAAGCTAATAAAAAGAAAGTGTGGTTACTGGCCAGTGTGTTTAGGAGCAACAGCAACTAGTTGGTTGAGTCAAAATGTCTAACTAGCTAGTAAGTTAGCCACTAGCTAATATGAGATAGCTGGCTAAATTTTGGTAGTAGTTTTTGAGCTTGCGAAGAGAAGCTGGAGACATGTGATTGGTTGAAAGGGGTGGGCACTGGTGACAGACTTTTGAACAGAAAAGCATGTGAAATTAGAATTTTCAGATTTATTGGCTCACAAAAACATTTTACTCTATTCATTTGTGATATTTCACAATGTCCAATTTATTCACTTACTATCAAACACTTTGGGACTCCATACAAAAGTGGCTGATAGTGAGGAGTGGTAGCTGTAATGTCATGCTGTTGGTGGCTATTAGTGGTAATTAGTAGTTTTTTTTACTACTGCTCTGACTCCAAAACAGGTTAAAATGTTATTAAATCTCATGTGTGGCCAGCAGCGAACCTAAACAATAAAAGAAATATCCTTCTTTTCCATTTTTTAGTTAGTTACTGTACATACTGGGAGGCACTCTGGGACAAACTTTGTCCTCCTGTCCAATTGGACATAATCAAGTCAAGTTTATGGGTGTTAGAAAAATGGGGAGTGAAAAAAAGAAGAAGCTTTTTTCCCTCAACACACTCAGCTGGTTTTAACAACAAGATGCTTCGGAATTAAACTCCCAGAACAAAAGAAACGGTGAGAAACTGTTTGACTGTAACTTATTTATCACACGATTATCACCCAAGATTTAAAAACCTTCTTGTTGGGCAAATTATTTTATCTTTTTATTCAAATTTCCACTTGCGACAGCACATGCACCAGAGCAGGTCAGGTAAAAACAATAAAAAATAAATAAATAAAAGCTCCCCAGGGGTTACTTGACTTTTAGCCAGCCATACACTGTGTTTGTTAGTCTGCCTTTGAGAGTGATTTTCTTTGTGCTGGTATCAAGGCCAACCATGATAATAGTGTTATGTTGGGATTTGAGAGCATGTGTTGTAACCGCAGCTGGTTCTGAGCTCTGCGCCATGCAACCACATCACTGATTGGTCGGTGCTGTGGTTGTTACAGTAAATTTAAGACTCCAACACCTTAATATTCCAATTTTATCCCTTGTCATCACCCTCTC
The DNA here is from genome assembly GCA_013375575.1 of Percina caprodes. Lineage (NCBI taxonomy): Eukaryota > Metazoa > Chordata > Actinopteri > Perciformes > Percidae > Percina > Percina caprodes. The sequence continues at coordinate 919,594 of JABXJD010000136.1, forward strand.
TGCCTAGTTACTGGCAGTTCTGAGGCCCTTTAAATTATATTTTATTATACAGGTGATGCTTTGTTCAGGATGTGTCTAACCTGGTAATGGCAAGTATTTTGCTCTTAAGGGAATTCCAATACTGTGACACACAACTCCATTGTTATTTCCAACCTTATAATAAGAATAATTTAGAGACCTTCTTTTGTCCATTTTCTATTTTACATCAGTGGCAGTGTTAACTACTATACGGTCAGCCTTGACCAGAGTTAATCATTTTCTCCACACAATCAGTGGTGTTTTTCATGCTGAGCAGTCATTCGCTGAATGTATTTCAGTAATGAATGCACTTTGTAGTATTTTAGAAGGATAAAGGGCTAACAGTCTGTCTGTCTTCTGTATCTTATCAAAGATGATGTTAATATACCTCAGGTTTTATTAACTTGACCTACAGTTGTGGGGGTTACTGTGGTAGCCAGATGTGAGTATTGTGGTCTGTGATATGGTGAACAACAGCAATGTGAGTAAAGTACTGAACAAAGGGAATAAAAATCCACCCATTAAAACAGAAGAAAAAATAAAAAGGGGATTTACAATTTGTTTTGTCCAGGATGAGCACAACAAACTGACAAAAAAGAACTATAAAATGGCTAGATAAACAGAATAATAATTAATTATCTTTAAATAGTGTCACACATTTCTTTATTTGATAATACTAAATTAAAAGGAAGCTTTCTTCTCTCCCGCGCTCCTCTGTTCCTCTGCCTGTGCCGCTGGCTCGGTATGACGGACAGCCAAACACACCAATCACACGCATGCTCTTTCCCCCGTTGCCACGACAACTACCTGCTGGACATGCCTTCTTCTCTCAGTGCTACTTTAACATTAACCTGTGGAGAGACGGGTAATCACCTAAACAAGGAAAATAAATGAATGTAGCACGAGTACAGCACTGATTTGGTGTTTTGGCATTTTTATTTTGTAATAAAAATTGCCCTTTCTTTTAATTCATATACTGTATGACCAGTGTATATGTTATTGAAATGATTTTTTATGTCATGCATGTAATTCACAATGATGTGTTCCATTGTAGAAAAATAACGCATGGAGAATTAGGTGGTTCATGCTGCGTACACCCTGCAGCCAAACAGTATTTTCACTAATATTCCATATGCTTCCATACGGGATGCCAAGATGCCAAATGTAACGTGGCTTAGTAACCAGTAAATTCTGATATTATTTCAAACTGGATCTTATTTTCATAATTGTGGCCATTTTTGAATGAATATACACCGGTTTGTTAACATGCGTGTCGCTGTGAACGCATGCCCAGACCAACATCACTAGCGAAGGTAACTGTCTCCCCTGTCCCCGGTGAGATGCCTCCCTGACCCAACATCTTCAGTGGAGATGGCCTCATCTGACTCCTAGCCTGAGCCTACTTAAAAAAAGGCCAAAATACATACCTTCCACAAAAAATGGCTTGTTCCATTTCTATGGCTCAGATATGATAAAAAGGCTGACATTATGCACTGCAGTTATGCAAAGATGGCGTGTGACGTGCCTGATGAGCTAGAGTTAGACACAATATTTTTTTAACACTACTTATAATATAGCCAAAGAAGAGCTACCTTTTACTAAGTTTTAGTCCCAAATCATCATAATTTCTTGGTTTGTGCTGTGATTTAAATAAAGAATAGACATTTATCTGCACTTATTACTGTTTACAATCCTTTAGGTAATGTGTTAAGAAATGATCAACGTGTATAGGTTCTTAAAAAAAAAAAAAATAGTTAACGCTTAAAACGGATGTATTGTAAAATGTTTTGGGTGCACCTAAATTATGTGCTGGTGCACCTATGTGAAAAATCTTCCACACCAGTGCAACCAATGTAAAAGGTTAGCCTGGAGCACTGATGCAGTTAACTACAATAGCTAACCCAAGGAGCTAAATTCTGAGTTTGCTTGCAGTTGGACAGTTGAGTGTTTGAAAGGATTTGTGTAAAATGCAGGTCTAACTGGAAAGTCCTAAAAAGTGTGTGCCACAATTGCCATGAAATATATTTTGTTTTAAATCATGCAAATTTAGCATGACCCATAGTCAGAACGGCCATAACTTTGAATCGGATCTAGGCTGAACTACAATGGAATTAATGAGCACTAATTTACAGCTATGATTAACTGTTAAATAAAAGATTTGAGTGAGAAACAAGAATTGTCCGTTGCCTTGTAGTTATGTCTTACAGCTGGAACACACCGCACGCGCAAGTGCCGCGTAACGTACTGTCCGTCCATTGTTCTCTCTCTCCGTGTGCCTGATCGCGTGTCTCACTGTGAAAAGTCCAGACAGCCAAAATCACCATAAACCTGGCTGTTTTATTTTGAACTGTGTTTATTTTGGTAAAATATCCAGGTGGATTGTGGTCTTCCTGTATGTGACTACCTGCCTGGCTTGACACCTATGATCGCATTTCGGGCAAGAAATAGAGGAGACACAGAAACTATCACTGCAGGCCTACGTGGACGCTACCCCCGCGGTGTGACCAGACAGATTGGATTACATGGGTGCAGACATACATATAGCTGCGCTACAGTGTGTTCCAGCTGTCTTAAACTTAAACTTACTAACCTGTACCTGGGCTAGTGCAAAAAGTTGTCTACTCTGGCGAAAGAGCAGGAACCAGACCGGACTCGGGCCATGAGCTGAACACACTCTGTGGCCTGGCCGAGCGCTAACATCAGTGGAGGCTGCTTAGGCAGATTTTGGGACTCTGGAGCAGAAAAAAAACACAAGAAGCCAGGGATACAACACATGAGTCACAATGCATCCAATTGTGTGTGCTGGGTATGAAAGACTCAATATCTAAGGTAGGGACAATGTCAAGCGGTTGCTTTTGTTTTTATGCCACATGGTTCCATCGTCATCGTGTTACAGTAAAAAAAAAAAACTGCACTAATAGTTTGAATACATATGTATCAGTGTAACACACAGTATGTGTCTGTGTTTGCTCTTTACCGAGTATGGCGCTGTTGAGTGCGGAGCAGAGGGATTCTCTCTGTGTAGGGTCTAACTGCTGGCCCACGGGGCAGTTCCACGGGTCCGAGTACGCTAGCAGGCTGAATGCATCCTACACAGACAAACAAACAAATATGAATACATTCTGCAGCTTCCTAGGTTGGGCTTATAATGTATCATTTGGCCCTAAATCTACCTTTCCTACATGTATCCATACATTTCTGAGGGCAAAGGAAGGTCTGGCTAGTCCACACAGCATTCCGGGATAGGAGAAAAACATGCTCAGGTTTATTGGCATTTCTTCAAACCAATCACAATTGTCTTAGGTGGCGTTAAGCACAAGACAGAGCGCTGTAAAATAGCCTCAGGAACTTGTTTTGGTGGAATGTGAATGTTCAAAAGTTGTTTTAGTCATGCGAGAGAAAACTCAGATTGGACAGATATAGTCTAGCTAACTTTGTTCTGAACTATTCATATCACATTTTGTTTGGCCTTGCTGTCTATCATCATTAAAGCCCGACCAATAAAGGATTATTAAGGCCACTACTGATATTCTGATATAACAGCCAATATATATTTAAAAAAAAAATAATAATAATAATCCAGAAACGCGTAACAAAACAAACAGATTTCCTTAACATTAGTTATTTAGAGAGTATATATAGAGTTCTCACTAAAATAATATGATAATAATTTGTTTTATTGTCACAACAGAGGAACATCAAAATATATTAAAGTTCTGATGAATAAAATGTATAAAAATACAAACTTAATATATGAAACTTAAAGTCCTTTGAACAAAAGCACAATAACAAAAAATTTATTTATCACTATAAATGATTCTGATATATATATATATATATATATATATATATATATATATATATATATATATATAAATCTGCCATTATGAATGCCAATACCGATAGTTCGGGAAATGCCTAATATCGACTTTATATTGATATATCGGTCAGGTTCTATTACACATACACATACCAGTCCACATATCCTCATTTTATCTGAATTATTATTTATTTATTTTATGCCTTTGATGTTTATGTAGCCAACCTTATGCTTTTTTTATTTTTATTATTCAGTGCTTACTTATGTTTAATTTTTTGTTTAGGACACTTGTAATCCACAGTATAACTTCAGTCTCACCCAGGCAACTCGGAACCCATCGTGAGATGATTACAGGGGATTTATTAGTGTTTACTTAACGTTAAATACAATTATTGAGACATTATTGATCTTACAAGATCATTTACGTCAGCTGAAGAGAGAGAAAGAGTGCCGTTCAATTCTGGAATCTGGACGTCTGTGGTGTTTCAATCCAGCTCTGTGTCATCTTTGTGTTGGCACTTCCCTCAGTGCCAACACAACACGCAGTGCACATTCTTTCCAGCAGCCAAGGTCTGCCAAGACCAGGCGGATCTCAGCAGACACCCTCTGTGACATGTTTCACATCATCCAGCGGTTCTCGGCAGACCTCCCCGTCTCTGCTCAGCTGGAAGCTGAAGCCACACACTGTTCATGTGCACACGCTGCACACCCTGACATGACACAGAGCTGGATTTGGATCAGAAAAATATCTCTTTAACAGCGAAAACACACAGTGCCGTAAAGCAGAGCTATTTTTATTTTGGCGCCCATGTTACCAGCTGCAATCAGCAGCGGAGCAGTCGGGCCGGGACGTGATCGGGCCGTGCTGGCCCGCACGCTGCAGCAATTGTTCGGGGTCTCAGGTAATCACATAAAGGAAGGCCACAGTGCAGCCGGATACTTTACAAAATAAAACAGATGTATGATGATTTTGTCTCTCTTGACTTCTTAGCTGTGTCTAGCGATCAGGCACCAGAAGAGAGAGAGAGAGACGCGTGTCAGAGTGACACGCACACGGGAAGAGAGACAGAGATGTGTTGTAAAGTGGAGATGAGAAGGATCGCTTTGTGACCGGCGTGGAGAAATATGCGTGTGGTATAAACAACCAATAGCCCGATCGGGCACAAATCTTCGCTTTGTGACACTTCGCTGCTGGTGTGTTCCTGGTGTAACATTCAATTTAGCAGTTTTTGACAGAATTTAGCCTCTTTCAGCTCTGTGTTTTGGTTCTCTCACTGTGCACAGACAGTATGTTTGAATCCCACACGTGTCATCTAACATATCAAACCTAAACTGTATGCTTTTGACCCAGCACATGGCAGAGGACTGTTATTGAAAGGCCGGTGATCATAGTCATACATCACAGATTCTTCTTACTTTATTCAAGTGGCCAAAAGCATGACTCCAATGGCGTGATAATGTTGCTCTGTGTCTGCTGGGTGTCTAATTAATTAACTCAAAGTACAGTATACCAGGGCTACGTTTTTTTCACTTGGATTGTAATCTTTCTGACCCCTATTGATTAAACATTCATACTGTTTTTCAAGAGACTATTGTTCTTAGAGTGGCTGCTTACGAATCAGAGGACATAGCCTGCAGTACAGAGTCATTTCAGCTTTCTCCTGTGCACGACAGAACTGACCTACTGGTTGTTATAGTTGGGACTCTAACCTGCTTTATTACAGCACATTCTAAATGAAACAGTTTGTAAGTATGTGCACGTGCAGATGGTGTGTGTGTACCTGTAACATCTTCTTGTGTGTGGCATTTTTGCCATACTCCCGGCCCAGCTGTTCATTTAGCGCCTGGAGCTCCCTTCCAAAATGGATCATCCTCTCTGTGGCTGCCTGGTTGCCTCCACAGAGCTGTCTACCATTACTACAACCCTCATCTGCTGACAACAAACACACAGTTAATTGTAGACGGATAGAAACAACCTGCTGGAAGTTAAATGTAAAAAAAAATATCAGGGAAAGGGGGGGAAAAAAAAGGCGAGGTTTACAAAAAAAGCACAAAACAATGAATCACATAAAGGAAAAAAAGGTGAATCCAAAGCAAAAAAAAAAAGTATGATCTAGCTTATATGCTGCTTACATGCATGCAGAGTTTAGCATGTGTGTACCTGTGACCCCATTGCCAATGCTGTTGTCGTCTGGCTGAAGGATCTCTTCATGTTTGTATGTGCCATTCATGATCCGCGCTGAGGAGCCCTCAACAACCCCATTTGTATAGTGCTCTGCTTCGATCTCCATCTCGCTGTCACTACGCACACGCACAGAAATACAAAAATAAGACCCAAGTTGTGAAAGAAAACAAAATTGCCCTTTTCAGTTGCTACCCTGTTGCTTCATGTCATGAAGATGTTGTTACATGTACATCATGCTAAGAAACAAATCCTATATACAGTGGGGCTCGAAAGTTTGGGCACCCCAGATAATTTTTTTTAATTAATGTGCATAAAAAAACAAAGAAACGATGAAAAAATCTCCAAAAGGCATCAAATGACAGATTAGACATTTCTATAAAAGTCACGAAAATTTAGATTTTATTTCCATCATTTACACGACAGAAAACAAAAAAATGGCGTCTGCAAAAGTTTGGGCACCCTGAGTTAATACCTTGTACCCCCCCACCAAGTGGCAAGTATCACAGCTTGGCAACGCTTCTTGTAGCCAGCCAAGTGTCTTTCAATTCTTGTTTGAGGTATCTTCACCCATTCTTCCTTCCAAAAGTCTTCCAGTTCTTTGAGATTTCTGGGCTGTCTGTCATGCACTGCTCTTTTAAGGTATATCCATAGATTTTCAATTATGTTAAGGTCAGGAGATTGTGAAGGCCATGGCAAATCCTTCAGTTTACGCCTCTTGATGTAATCCACTGTGGATTTTGAGGTGTGTTTAGGATCATTATCCATTAGTAGAAGCCATCCTCTCTTTAACTTCAGTTTTTTCACAGATGGCATCAAGTTAGCATCCAAAATTTGCTGAAATTTTATTTAATTACTTTTTCCTTCTATTCGAGAAATGTTCCCTGTGCCACTGGCTGCAATAAGCATGATTGATCCCCCATGCTTAACAGTTGGACAGAGGTTCTTTTCATTAAATTCTGTGCCCTTTCTTCTCCAAACGTACTTTTGCTTATTCCAGCCAAAAAGTTCTACTTTAACCTTATCGGTCCACAGAACTTGTTCCCACAATGCATCAGGCTCATCTATATGTTCATTTGCAAACTTCCAACGCTGATTTTTGTGGTGAGGACGTAGTTTTCTTCTGATGACTCTTCCATGAAAACCATATTTGTAGAAGTATCTCTTTATAGTGGAATGGTGTACCACAACTGACTCGCGCAGTCAAACGTGGGTTTGGACTTGCTTTTCTCACAATCCTGCGAGGGTTACTGTATGTCTGATGTTTTTCTTGGTCTTCCAGATCTTGCTTTAACTTCCACTGTTCCTGATGACTGCCATTCCTTAATTACATTCTATTGGCATCTGAAAACTGTTCTCCTGCTTTGTGAGCATCAACTATTTTCAGTTTCAGGACAACTGCTTAGATGGTGCTGATGGGGCAAGGTCAGATGAGTCTGGACATTTAAAACCTTAAGATTGACATCACCTGGTCTTTCCAGGCAATGATTGAGAACAATCCATGATCAGGTCAGGTCTCAGCTTTCCAAAGGGGGCGGTGCATGCTATTAACTCTGCAGGGTGCCCTAACTTTTGCAGACGCCATACGGGAGAGAAAATGTTGTATTACGCCCCCCCCCCAAAAAAAAAAAAAAATCAAGGTGTATCAAATTTTGGGTCAAAATCGTGAACCGAATCAAACCAAAGTTTGGTGTATCATTACAGCCCTAGCGGTCCTCCACGGAAACTCGCAGATTTTGGAGACACTGGGAATAGGGGAGAGGTGAACTGATGTCTGACTGCAGAAAGGAAATGTGGGAATAATGATTGCTCGTAATATTTTCAAGTATTGATGCCTGACACACATTTGTTCACTCAATATCATCCATGTTATCATTAATTAAATGATTAAATCCAGTAGTGTTATTTGCTTGTATATAATTGTTCCATAACAACTGTAAACTCCAACTCAAATCTTAAATCAAAATGTGTTCTTAATATTTAATAAGTGTTGTCTCACTATCACATTGTCTGCTACGGAGTGCAGGAGGTGGAGATGACCCGACTGTATGGAATACAGGATAGCATCTAATACCCTAGCATTAGATAACGGCAGAACGCAGTGTAGCCTAAGTAACTAAATATCTGTCTTTAATACTGTGCATATATCATCAAATTTCAAAGTCGGAAAATATAGCTGTTAAGCTCCCATTACACTTAATGTCCTCGTTATCGGTCTGAACTTTAACAAAACCCGCATGAAGAAAAGTGTGTTTGCCTTTTTCACTTTCTTTTGTCTTCAAAGTGTACCTCAGGGTGAGGGATACCACTAGTTGACGCTGTGATTTTGGCAAGGTGTTAACACTCACTCTAATTGTTGTAAACGTATAAATACTGCGGTGACCCCCCCCGTGCGTAATGCTGCATGATGGCACTGCTGACACTGCAGGACTAACCCCAAATGGAAGAATCAGGAGAGAAAGAGACTGTTTTTTATAAATATTAGACCTGTATAATCTTCAACTTTTTCATTGGGCTTGTTTGGATATAATGTATAGTTTTGTTAAATCTTATAATATACGTCTGGTAAATTGAAGCTGTCCCTGAGTACCGTAATGCCTGCCGTTTTGGACAGTATTATTAATAAAGGTAGTCTATAGATGGTTTCCCTACAGATCCTCTTCTAAATGAGACCCCTGACCATTACGAGAGCAAGTGTAGTAAAAGCACTACCGCTTTTGTCCAAAGTATCAACACAAAATGACTTATATCCACTTTAAATCAATCATTTAAATAAACAAGCCTTTTTTTGATAAAAAGGACACATCTGTTGTTTTTACCTGGTTTCCTGGGTGCTATTGGCGCTGTGTGGCTGGCTCTTCGTGGAGTCGGAGGAGTTGGACTCAGAGTAGTTGACGGAGGAAGGGGAGGAGGAGGTGGAAGAGGAGGCAGAGGAGGACACGCTGGGGTATTTGATGCTGCTGCTGCCTGTGCCACTGTGGCTCTTTGACTTGTTGGGGGGAGTCACTCCGTTACTGCAGGTTGGGCTGTCTGCTTCTGTGTGGAGGGGTTACCGTAAAACACAGACACATATCCCATTTCCTACAGTGACCGGGAAAATCACATTTGGGTTGTTGCTCTTGAGAAAAGGACAGAACGTTTAGAGGAGATGAGCATGAAAAGCTCAAGGTGGGGTCTGATTTTAAATGCCTTGAAATCCATCTAGATTTAAATTTGACATTTAAAAAGCATGTTAAAAAAGGTGGCCAGAACCATCCAATTTAACCTTGCATATAAGACCATATACAACAACAACAACAACAGAGGCAGCTAACCTCTTGATACAAGCCATGATCTTCTCCCACATAACATACTGTTTTACAAGCAAGACTGACAACTAAACTGAAACCAATTGAGGTTCTCTAGACAGACCAAAAAAAACCTGACCGAAAGGCCATTAGCTTCCACCATTGCCACAAATTATAAAAGTCCAATTTACATAATTTTGATAGTTTTAGACATTTTGCCAATGCTTACCTCATGTTTAATGTTTAACATGGGCTTGCATCACCCACACTGAGTCAGTTCATAATGCAGAAGGATAGCAGCAGCAGGTCAACAAGGGCAAATACCCTTGGGGGGGTATTGTTGCACAATACAGAAGCAAGTTTTGGCAAACAGTCTTTTAGTCAGAGCCACCCACTACAAATGTTACACAGAAGGCAAAGAAACCTGGATAAAAGCACACAACCCACCCAGCATTACCCCACCCTGGCTTAGTTAGAGTCAAATACATACATACATACAGCAAAATATAACAGAACTTAGTCTGGTACAACCTGCAAGTGTGCAAAAATATGATAGAAAAGGCTGCCATACGTTGAAGAAAAAGCTTGTCAGTGTTTCCTCTCATTCTGTACTTCATTTTTTCAAGCTTTGACAAAAAACGAAAGACTGAAGACTTCCACTGTAAATCAAATCATTCTTTTTACATACAGTATATCTGCAACTTTTATAATTTACTTTATTGTACTGTATCATAAAGTGTTGTACTGTAGTATGTAGTATCATGGATGACCCTGACCACCCTCTCCTCCCCACACTGGTCCAACAGCGGAGCACCTTCTCTAAGAGCTTGGGTGTTGCACGGCCCCCTAAAGGAAATCTTTCCTGCCGCAATCCATAAAACTGTACAAGAATTCACAGCTGTGTGTGACATAACTCTCTCATTACCTCACACATTACAATATTGCACTATTATGCTACGTGCACATTGGTTACGGAGTTAATTTTATTAATATTTCATTTTGTAATATATACACTATGTATGTAGGTTGTATATTTTATTCTACACTTATATACAGTACGCGTACATTCTTTTCATTTCTCTTCAGTGTATTTTTTTAGCAGGTGTCTGCTATTGTATCTTCTTTTTTTCTTATTTATTGCTTCTAGTATATTTCTTGTAGTTTTTGTATGTGTGTGAGTGAGTACTTGTAAGTTGCTGCTGTAACACAGTCATTTCCCAGTTTGGGATCATCCATCCATCCATCCATCCATCCAATTAGGCCATTTGTATTAGCCTGCTCAGGGACGGCAGGTGAAAAGGAGCTCATTAGCTAACTCTAAATAAATAATAAATAAAGTTTACCTCCGGTGTGCAGGTGTGTGTTGCTGGCTCCGTGGCGGGGGCTGAGGCTGGGTGAGCCAGGGTAACTGTCCTGGGACTTGGGGGAGCGAATGGCCAAGCAGCGAACCTCGCTGTCTGTACCGTTCACCATCTCCACGAATTGACGACACCTATAATGCAACTTACTGGCGTTACTGGAAATCTACGCTTTTAAGGAAAAGGAAACATTTTTCTTGTCATTTTACATCCACAGCAGCATTAATGACGGTAAACAATCACTGCTTGACATACAGTATATATACAGTGGCTTGAGAAGGTTTACACACCCATGCTAAAGTTGATTAAAAAGAGGAAATTCTTTTGGAAATTGATCCTAATGCCTTAATTAAAAAAAAATTAGGAAATTCCAACCTTTTAAAGACACATTTTCTTTGTGAATGAATAATGTATTGTAAATAAATAAATGTTCTTCCTTAAAATACAGAGGGCTTAAGTATACACACCCCATTCCCAATTCCCATAGAGGCAAGCACATTTTTATTTTTAAAGGCCAGTTATTTCATGGATCCAGGATACTATGCATCCTGATAAAGTTCCATTGGCCTTTGGAATTACAATAGCCCCCCCCATCATCACATACCCTTCATACCTAGAGATAGGCATGGGGAACTTGCCATGAGATCATCTCTCAATGCAAATCAAACCAGCTATTGGGCTAACTGAAATAACACCATGCCTATCTCTAAGTATGGTGAAGGGTATGTAATGGTGTGGGGTTAGTTTAATTCCAAAGGCCAAGGGAACTTTATTAGACACCACTACCAATATATAGTATCCTGGATCTATGAAAATAACTGGTCTTTAAAAATTAAAATGTGCCTGCCTCTATGGGAATTTAACTAACATTTATTTATTTACAATGCATTATTCATTCACAAAGAAAATTGGTTCGATTTTCCTAAATTGTTTTAATTAAGGCATTAAGATCAATTTCTAAAAGATGTTTTTTTATTCCTCTTTTTAATCAACTTTAGCATGGGTGTGTAAACTTTCTCAAGCCACACACACACACACACACACACACACACACACACACACACACACACACACACACACACACACACACACACACACACACACACACACACACACACACACACACAACACACAACACAACACACACACACACACACACACACACACACACACACACACACACACACCAGGATACAGCTGCTGACACACACACACACACACACACACACAGCTTCTGTATCCCTACACAAACAAACAGCTGCTATTGCTATCTGATTCTGGACGTTGTTTGTTTGAAATGATGGGATACTTGACATGGTGCTCTTTGGATGCTTTTATATAGACCTTAGTGGTCCTCTAATACCATGTCTGAAGTCTCTTTCCCAAAATTCAGCCTTGGTGCAGAATTACAGCCACTACAGCCAGTCCCACAATGAGCTTTCCTTAGTCTTGCTGTCTGATCTGTATTGGAGGAGGGAGAGGGGGCAAGGTGGAGGCTGGGGGTGTGGCCTTGTCACCATTTGAAATGATAGGATACTTGACATGGTGCTCTTTGTATGCTTTTATATAGACTTTAGTGGTCCCATGTAATATCTGATATCAATAGTGGAAATAAAAAAGGTCTGCTTGTAAACCTAGGGAGTAGAAAAGAAAAGTTGTTTAGCCTGTAGAGCCCAATAGTTTCTATAATAACAGAATCATGGATGGAATTGCAAAATTGAGAATTTAAAAAAGCTATAATACAGATTCCAAAGGGCCCTACATAAAGATTTGAAAATATGACTATGTCTACATTTCTGACCGTTTAAAAAAGTCGTAAAGCTATAGTGATTTAGCAAACCACACTTGCAATACACTGGGGGAACACTGTATTCTGTTGTAACAACTTAGATAGTTTAGGAGAAAAACAGCCTAAACACCACCACGGCCAGAACATTCTTTGGTGCTGTTAAATGACTTAACACTATATGTTATATTTGCAACAAGTCAAATGAAAATGTCTTCTCTCTGTTCACTCACTCTGTCTGTTCTTTATAGATGTCTGGTCCTCTTGTATCATGGTCTCTGTGGCTCTGGCGAAGGCTGTTGCGGTGGCACAGTACCCATGATGCACTAAGTAGCTGGACACCATACTGGAGACAAAACACAAAACAAGACTAGGTTTGAAACCTAGCACATGGCTGGATCGTGTACAGTCAACGTGCTTAACCATGGTCAAATTGTTACAGAGATAGTCAGCGGTGGTGTCCATATTGCAACTGTAGATATTAAATGTCTGTAGTCTGTAGTGGTCCCAGTAGTATTTGTTGGTTGTGTACTGAAGTAGCACATCACATGACATGGTATAATAAATAATTGAGAACTTCTTTTCAATGTAAGTATGCTATTTTCAACAAGTTATTGTTCTGGACTATACATCCAAAGTGTTGATGTGTAATAAATGCTTTGCTTAACAGACCAAACCTAGGTTTCAGCCCATCTGCTCACTTCGGTGCGCCGATATATTTCCGCTGAAAAGTGAAAACTTAAGTTCCACTGGCATCATTTAATTGTGCAACTTTCAGATTATTCCGTTTTTAGAGAATATTTATCCTTTCTTCATAATGTGTGTCGGCCTACTCTTTTTTGTTATTTGAGTAGTTTATCTTTTACTGCACACCAGTGCTCATGTTAAGCAGTTGTGCTGGAGCCGATCTGGAGCAATTGCTTCGTTATCTCCTCTATTTATTTCTGCGAGCCACAAGCAAATCTTGCATGAAAACCCACGGATATCTATTGCATGCCCTGCTTTGCAACCAATTTGGGTTTTCCTGCCCCTCTCCCTACTGTTGTCCAGGAGTTTCAATTTTACATGATGAAATATCCAAACACACACACACACACACACACACACACACACAGGACAGAAGGACAGAGAAACAGAGGGAGAAAAGGACAAAGGGAGAAGAGGACAGATGGACAGAGTGACAGAAGAATAGAGGGACAGAGTGACAGAGGGACAGAGGACCGAGTGAAATAAGGACAGAAGGATGGAGGGACAGAAGGACAGAAAGACAGAGTGACAGGACAGAGTGACAAAAGGACAGAGTGACAAAAGGACAGAGTGACAAAAGGACAGAGTGACAAAAGGACAGAGGTCCTAGGGCTGGTCCCTGCAGTCCAGCCAAAACAATTGAAAGGTTAAATTTCTGAAAGGATAGGTGTGGTGATATTCTATATTAATAGACAATAAGTGCAGTGATGTCTTCTTACTGTTCTTCTTACGTTGTTGGACAACATTGGAGCTCTATGGCACAAAGGAATAATATAATAAATCTGATTTTGGACATCCAGTGTAAATAGTGTACTGTTTTTAAAATCTTTTGTGTAAAAGGTACCCTTGTCTGATGCAACACTGTCAGCATTTGCTGCTTATTATTTAAATTGTTTTGTTTGTAGCTGCAATACACTGTCATAGTCACAGCTTTCAGATGAAAGTATATTACACAAGTTTGCAGTTGAGGAGCACCTGGTGAGTGAGAGTTAGCCAAGATGCTAACTGCCTCTCCATTTGCACTGTTGTCATTAGCGCCATTAATGCTCCCTATTACCTCCCCTCTCGCTCCCTTTTTGATCCGCATCAGCGGTATGAGCTACAGATCAGCACCGATCTCCCTCGGTAGCCCAACCCGGGTAGTGCACAGTGCAGAGTGGCAGCAATTAGCTAGTCCATGGAAGCAGATTCTTCTAGGAATGCCATGATAAGCCAATCAGAATAGAGTATTTAACAAGGCTGTGTAAGAAATTACTGCATCACTCAATGCGGTGTTCTCATAGTGACAGATCTGTCTCCATGCTCTAGTCCAGCTAATAATAGAGTGGGAGCAACATTGAAATAGCCATTGTGAGACTTGTATGTGTGTGTGTGTGTGTGTGTGTGTGTGTGTGTGATGAGGGTACTGAATCTTACTTCTGCAGGACAGACTGCCACTCCCCCAGCCTCTCTCCTATGGGGAAGCGAGCGATCATGCCGTGGATCTTGGCCCGCCATTCGCTCATGTAGTCCTCAATGTCGAAGACAAACGGCTGCTGGCCAAAGTTAGCGTCTACGATCTCACCCGGAGTTTGAAGCCCCACTGTGGGGTACAGGTTGGGCTGGAAGATATTAAAGAAGTAGAAAACCAATCTGTTGGTTTCTGCATGGTTTTAAACATTTCTTTCTCTCAAAGGCATAAACATTTATAGTTGTGAATGAGACAAATTATGTATCAAGTTGCATAATCTTGAGACAGCTATAAGCTGCGTGATAGTTATTAGTTTTTGGTGACAGCAAGCCTGTTTGTCTACCTGCAGCTTCCCAAACTGGGACACTGAACAATGCAGTCGGTCCACTGCCTTAGAAAAACATCCTGGTTTGTAAAATATACTAGAAATGAAAATAACAATGTCATGCCAAAGCCTCAAAAGTTCTTAAAAGCATTGATTATGGAAAGCCTCAGGTCACGGCTTGTTACGTTCCTGTAATAGAACGTTAGCAGGCTGGCTAACGACACTTTACTAGGCTATCATAATATTATATAGAATATGCAAAAAACACCAACAGGGTATGAAATTAACACCAACACCAGGGTGAATGCCGTTTAGCTTAGACAGTTACTCTGTTACTCCACCTGCTCTTGCAGCAACTGTGGCCAGCAACTAACTGGGATTTTCAGTTCCTGTTCTACTCTCAAAAAGTATTTGGCTGGTAAAACCATTGCCCACTTGACAGAAAAAGGTTAGCTTCTAACCCAACTGCCAACATAGTTAGTAATAGACCTGCATGGTCAAGATCTAGTTAAATATTATTCTAGTTTGTGAATCACTACAATTACAGGAATAGTATAATATAAATAATACTATTTTCCTGAAACATTTTCTCTAAAAACAAACAAGGACAATTTATTAAATGTTCATAGCTGCCAAGTTGCTACAAAGTCAAAACTGAGGCAGTGACGGAGATAACTGAAATCAGCTACGTCAATGAAAGTGTAGCAATGAAAACGGTTTACAGGAAAAGAAAGCACAGGTAGAGTTTAGATAGTAGGTTATGAAAATGATTATGTGATGCACAAATAATACTTACAGGGAGGTCTGTGAAGGCTACACCTAAGGGATGAAAGGACAAACAGTTAAAGTTAAGTATACATAATGATTTCAAGCTATAAATTAAGCAAAGGGGCATACAAAACAAAATATTAATTAGTATGTATGTAATTAATAATCCCCAAGTCTCATCAGCGTCAGTGAGCCAACAAGCATGGAGCATGCTTCTACCAAGATCTAATAATGCTCCTGATTGGCTGTCAAAGTTTTCACGACGTAGGAAATAGTTTAGGTACCGGTATCGAAGTCAGGGTACCGGTACCGATATTGCAAATTTTTAACAAAACCCCACCCTACACAATGATAATCAATTCACCTAAATATACAATACACAACATGGTCGCCAACCTAAACTGATGCCATTTTTGGTGTAAAAGCAAGTGTTGTTGATGAGGTTAACACAACATCCGATCACGTCCCCTGTGGTGAATGTTGGGCCGTACGGTTGGCCGGTCCCGGAGGAGCAGAAGGAGTGGCCGTCATCTCCATGGTAACCGTATGAGTGCTTGTCCCATCCTAAAATAGGACATAGACAAGGATTAATTTTGTTATTTTATACTTGACCCATTTAGAAAAAAATGTTGGCCAAACCCATATGACTAACACTGGAAAAGGTTGATCAGTCTGCAGTCTCCTATTCAGCCTAACACTGCACAGTGCACACATCATGCTGCTCAGTAGAAACAGTTTGTGAATCCACAGGAGCATCTGAGGTGAAGTGACTTGCTCGAAGCCACTCTTAACAGTAGTCGCTGCTGAAGGTGGGGAGACGGTTACTCATTGACTTCTGCTGCTCAGATTTTCCCATCTGACACACACACACACACACACACACACACACACACACACACACACACACACACACACACACACACACACACACACACACACACACACACACACACACACACACACACACACACACACACACACACACACACACACACACACACACACACACACACACACACACACACACACACACACACACACACACACACACACACACACACACACACACACACACACACACACACACACACACACACACACACACACACACACACACACACACACACACACACACACACACACACACACACACACACACACACACACACACACACACACACACACACACACACAGCTGCGGTGCAGTGCTGTGTATGACCAGCAGGAGGATCTTGTCTTGTCTATGTAAAGAAACTGGTGAGTCACTGCCAACAGGAACAGCAGCTCAGGAGGGAAGGGGGAAAAGGATGTCATGACTTGCTCATTAAACTCCCTAATTTCTTGTTCCTGCTGGTGCATGTGTATGTAACTGTGTGTTATTTATTCAATCACACTGGTAGCTTACTGCAGCTGTAGAGTTAAAAAAAAAAACATTAGGGAAAAACATTTTCCTATAATTTCCAAGGAGGTTTTCTGGAGATGGAGGTAATTCTGTACAAATGGAAAAAAAAGACTGAAGAGTGAAGAAAAATAGAGACAGTGTGCAATAGTTCTCTCTTTACAGCAAATAATTTGACTTGGCCTTGTAGGAAAAGCACAGGTGTAACTAATAATAACGGCCCTATCTAATAACATTAACAATGGCCCTGAGACAGAATGAACATTACCAGGACTCTGAAGCAGCCAAGTGGAATTCAGCTAGAATTTATTTTTTACACCTGTGCTTTTCCCACTGAGACACAATTTTGTCTTTAAAAAAATGTGTATCGTTTGGATTCCAGTTAGTTAACACCAGGTGCTAGTGTAACCTAAAAGCTTTTTGGCTTCTAGGCTAATCCCATTATAAAAAGGAAGCAGAATGTGTCTGTTACCCCCTCATCAAAGGTGACAGCCTCAGTGTGAACATGAGAGTATGCTTTCTTTCAGGTATTGTTTCATTTGACAGATTTTTTTTGCATGCCTAAAGAGGTTAAAGTATTTCACAAGAAGAAAATACTCAAAGTCATAAAAAAAAAAAAATGGTCAAGTCAAATGGTCCGTCCAAGAAATATCTTTAACAAATAAGATACATGTTCATTAGTGAGCCTTAGAGGTGCTGGTAGTCAGACTGTTTTACTTAAAGCAGGCTAGCTAACCCCCGTTTTTGAAAATAAGGTTGTGGTTTTTAAGGCCTTCAAAAATGAGGAGACTCTAATAAGTACGCTCTCCATGCTACTAACTACAATATGAACATGCATAGCCAATGTATAGTCCGACCTTAAATGTGTGTGTGTGTGTGTGTGTGTGTGTGTGTGTGTGTGTGTCATGCCACTCTCTTGAACGGCTGTTAAGCAATCTCTACAGGGTTACGTGTTCAGCCTATCCAAGAGAAATATACGACACCAGACCAATTCCTGTTTGCCGCCCCAAAGCTAAAATACCATCTCAGAAATGGCATTTTAAAAGCAAATCAGAGATTACTTTGTCTTTTAGAGCCCAACCGATACGGATACAAAAATTTAGTTATTTAAATTAATTTTATTTTAATATATCGGCCGATTTATTTTTTTAATCCAGAAATGCCTAGCAAAACAAACAGATTTCCTTAATATTAGTCATTTGTAGTTATTTATGAGTTCTCACTAAAATCCTATGATAATTTAACAGAACAGAGGAACATCAAAATATAATGAAGTTCTAATAAATAAAACTATTAAATGTATAAAAATACAAACTTAAGATATGAAACTTATGTCCTTTGAACAAAAACACATTAACAAAAAATTTTATTTGTATTTGTCACTATAAATTATTCTGATGAATGAATAAAAATAATCGTTGCTCTATTGTCTTTTTTTCTAAGTTACTAACAGAGAAAACAAGATAGATCTGTCAATTGTCACGCTGGTGCAGTGAATCTAAACAAGCTGTCTAATGTCTAGTGAAACATACAGACTGGGTCTAGAAAGATGATATCATTGTGATTTCCGTATAGCAAAGAGTTGACAACACGGTGTCCGACAGGGGCAAACGCCCTGCAACTTAAGAAAACACATGCAAATGTGTTTCCAAGGTGACAAAAACTTGTTTTAAAAAAAGTGACCAAAAAATTAGAAACAACGGAAAAAAGCAACTTGACAATGACTTTGAAAAGTAACAAAAACATAGTTAAAAGAACACCAAAAAAGTGACAAAAGAATTTTAATAAAATGGACAAAAATGTTGCGGAAAATAAATGTTGAAATTTTAACCCAGAAAAACACAAAGTTAAGAAAACACGAGGTTAAGAAAACATCGTCATAAATAAAAAAAATTAAAAAAAAAAATGCTTTGGAATTTTCTTTTTGTTAATGCGTTTTTGTTTTAAAAAGGACTTTAAGTTTCATATCTTAAGTTTGTATTTTTATAAATTTTATTTATCAGAACTTATATAATATATTAAATAAAACAAATTATTATTTTAGTGACAACTCATAAATGACTACAAATAACTAATGTTAATTAATGAAGTTGAATGTTAATACTTAATTTGCTTGTGTTTTGTCTATTTGCATGTCTTTTAGGTAGCAGGGCGTTTTCCCCTGTCGGCCACTGTAGCAGGACTCCCCTACAGCGAGAGGAAACCACTACATTTATTTTTAGTTATTTGGATGACAGACTCGTTATGCCTTAGGTTTTACACTAATCGAGTTTTGCGGACGTTTGCGCTTCCAGAACTGACCGAGCTGAAAGGGACCAGAACCCAACAGCGTTCAGCATCAGCTCACTGCTGCTCCATCAGTGTCTCTCTTCAATCACAGCTTATTTTTCGTTGCCAAAAAGCAAAGCGGGGTTAGTGAAAATAGGTCATGGGTGAGCAGAGATATTAGATACGTACTTGTGTATGTGTATCTGTGAGCCCGCATAAGCCAAATGTGTGAATTTGTTTTTGTGTCTATGTCATGTGCATTGGTGTGTAACTTTTAACTTGAGCGCATACTGTGTCGTCTCTTCATGCATTCCTTTGTGCATATCTTTGTATATACTTCTATGTGTGTGTGTGTGTGTGTGTGTGTGTGTGTGTAAGGTATTAGATTAATCTGCTGACAGGGATATTGCCTCTAAAGCCAGGCTCACTGTTCCAACATGCTAATGAAATGGGCAGGCCTCCACAGCAGGATCAGACACAGAGGTCAGCAGTGGAGAACGTTTTACTATTAAGACACACACACACACACACACACACACACACACACACACACACACACACACACACACACACACACTATATATATATACACAGGGAGTGATTTGTGAAAAAAAGCAGAGGGGGGGATTTTTTTGATCATCCACAACAAAACATGCAAGAACGAAATCCTCCTTTCAGTACCATGGATATTGTGCCACTCGCCCAGGCATGCCAAAACACTTATTTATGAATTTCAACATTCAATGGAAAGTGACTCAATGTGAAATAGCACAATGTGGTGTCAACATAAAACACAGCGCTTTTTAAGCCGGAGAGTGGAGTTCACTTTGTTCGTTCCTCAAGTTGTTGTGGTGGCTAAACATAACCGTCATCGCAGCATGATGCTCACTTTTTCTGGCTTAACTCAACTACCATGACCCCTGAAAGGACCGTCATGGCAGTGCCTGTAGCCGACTCACCGTCACCTATTGGTGTCTAAACAACTGGTAGCCGGCGTCCCGGAGCTCTGTAGCAGCTAAATACAATCAGCAACTGCTGCTCGGATTTTATTGTTCTATCACAGTATAGAATGTTACAACACTTTACTTAGTTTGAAATACTTATATTTTAAGTATGGTCTATTGGTAAAGTAGCATTGATCATTTTAAGGGGGGAATACAAATAATTCAACAGAGGAGGGGATATGTAGATCAGAGAGGGGGAAATCCCATGCATCCTGCATAGACAGTATACTGTATGTATGAACACAAATGAACGCATGAGTTTATCAACACATACAGTGCATGCAGATGGCCATAAAAGTGCACAAACACACACACACACACACACACACACACACACACACACACACACACACACACACACACACACACACACACACACACACACACACACACACACACACACACACACACACACACACACACACACACACACACACACACACACACACACACACACACACACACACACACACACACACACACACACACACACACACACACACAGGTGAGTGGGTACGGACACAAACAATGATTTAGAGATGCAATCAGTCAGTCCAGGATACACTGATAAATCCAGAGATCAGGACACACACACACACTGGCACACAAACACAATGAGTCAGTTAGAGTTAAGGCAATCAACAGTCATCTGCGTGTGTGTATGTGTGTGTGTGTGTGTGTCTTTCTAGAGTCTGCTGAACTGGCTGCCCTGGTGTCCACAGCATTCCACAAACCTCAGCCACCGGACAGATCTTGACAAGTCAATAAGCAGGTCAAATGGCCCCAGCTAGAATGTGGTTGGTCAGAGCAGAGGAGTGGTCTGATTGGTTGGGAGAGGCAAGGGGCTTTATTCAGGCTCTAGGCTGCTACTACGCTTCCTCCCTTATCATCAGAGATCGCTGAACCATTCACAGATGTCATTGTATTTTAATGGGGTATGGGGGGTTGGGGGTTGCACAGGAAAGAGACAAAAAGAGACATATTCACAGTGAAAAAGTAAAAGACTTTTTTTCCGAATCCGTTATCAACTCACAGCAATAAATGACACAATCATGTGACAGTTTGCATTGCCATTTTTTGTCAAATAACTTACAGATAGTCAGTGCCCAGAACAAAATAAATGTGTCAGTAGACAAAGGCTCGGATGATTGTTGCCAGTCTTGTTTTCTTTAAAATCTTTATAGTAGCACCTTTGTTCAGTTCAATTTTATTTATAGCAGTGGACTCAGTGAGTTTGAAAAATGTGGGCATTTAACAAGCTGGGAGGGTCCAACGTAGGGCTGTCCTTGATTAAAGAAATGCTTAGTTGACAATTTTGTTAACTAATCGATTAGTCAACTCAATCAACAGATCTTTAATACCAGTGGTGAAATGTACAAAGGAAAAATAATTGGTTACTGTCCTTAAGTACATTTTTCACTTAAGTAGAATCAATACTGCATGCTATTGACATTTACATGTTGCAGCAATTATCTACACTTTATACTCCACTACATTTCTACATGATTCTTCCTTCAGTTGCATATTCAGATATAGCTAGTCAACTACAGTGAACGTTCCAAAAAGAACCTGTGATAGGTGAAATCCATGAAGTAGTAACCTTTTTTTTTTACCATTATTATACGATGAAATACTCCATTATACACTGAAACCAAAGAACAAAACCTTTTTACAGGCCCAAGCATTTGTTTAACAAATAAAAGTACTGTATAAACGTTTTTTTACAAATAACTACGGTACTGTAAAATAATAATTTTAATCATCAATACGAACTGAAGGCTTCAAATTGCGGAGATCAGCACCGCCCCCCCCACCGCGACCAGAGTCATTGGAACGGGAGAAAATGAAAAATGATTATGAAAACAAATACCAAGTAAAGTACAGTAGGAAAAATAGTGACTCAGGTGTATTTCCCTGCTCTTCTGACCGCTGCATGCCGACTCCGCTCTGTAGCGTTTTTTTCTTCTAAAGCCCGCGGTGCAGGTGTGTTTTTTCGAGAGAAGAACATAGTTATCGGTAGTTGTTGTCGCTCTTTTTTCTTCTGGGAAAAAAAGATTCTTATAAACCGACATGCCACCATTGATTATGTTTGCAGAATGCAGAACACAATGCACGATGCAAATCCGTAAAGCAGCGAGACCGTGAAAGGTGAACCGTGATATAGCGAGGGTTCACTGTACCTGCTTTTCTCACCGAGCCCATACCCAGCTGCAGACTTTAACTCCTACAAAGGTTTGGAGGCCTATAACCAGATGGTGTGTGGATGAGTGAGGGAGAGGCTCATTAACGACCGTTTTGTTGTGAAGGCCAAAGTGAGTAATGCAATAATGTCTTTAATCAACTTAAACCTTAACTGTATGACATCACTGTGATACTCAAGGTGTAGCCAAGTGATTCGCAATCATTTTTTTTTTTTCATTTCAAAGAGCTGCAGTTTGCTATCTACACTACCTGAGTGAGTCTGAGCTTTGCCAACCACAGGAGCCTCCTTTCCTCTGATAACTTCTGGCATTACTCTCCCTGGTTTTTAATAACTTTTGGAAGTCAATAATATTCCAAATGTTTTTTCTTGGTCTGACCTATTGGTACAACCTAAAACATGGCAACAATAACCATTTTCCTTGACGACGTTCAGGATCTACTTCAGTGCCCGTGCTTTGTTGTGATGTGGAGTATCTCCAATATGGTGACTTCCCGTCTGATGACGCGTCATAGAAACCCTCTATAGCATCCTCCAGGTACTACCGCTGCTCCAGTTACTGCTGCTGTTCCCGATACTCTGCTTGGTCATATGTGAAGCATCCGTTCACATAGTGTTAATATAAAACCTGTATTGTTATCTTAAAAACACTCCTGGTCCTCCTCAGCAGTGAAGCCACGTAGCCAAATTGTTGTCCAAGCTTGTGTGTTCTCGCTAGATAAATGTGTGCAGCATTCACTGTCCTGTTGGAAATAATGCAAAGTCGAGCTTCATGCAGATCACCCTGATAGATAACCAGAAGTCAGAATGTAAACTGGGCCACAGATGAGCACAATTATATTAACCTAAAACTAACATAATTAAAATGCCACAGTCCACACTCTTTTTTAATTATTAGAATATTGACATTAAGAAAATAAATCGTTCTTTTACTTTTAATACTTAAAGTACATTCAAAATCAAGTACTTTTTACTTAAGTAGCGTTGTCATTGTGGTACTTCTACTTTTACTAAAGTAAACATGCCTTTGGTTATTTGTACTTTTAGTACAAATGGTTTTCTGTTTTTTCTTTAGTTTTCTGCACAAAGAATCATGCAAAAGCACCAGTTGGTTTTGCTTATGACGATGACACCATTGAATATGTGAGAAACACATTCACACAAATATCCTGTATAAGAATACATATAATGTAAAATATAATGTGGAGCGAGGCTGTCATTATAGCCAATTCAACCCCGACATGGTGATCAGAGCAGTCTTGAATCAGCCTGAAGGGGTTCACCAGATCTGCTGTCATTGCCTGTATTGGAGAAGTTGCTCCACTTTCCCCCACAGGTGATGAATTCAATTCAATTCAATTCAATGTATATAGCGCCAAATCACAACAACAGTTATCTCACAGCGCTTTTCATAAAAGAGCAGGTCTAAATCGTACTCTGTGATGTTATTTACAGAAACCCAACATTTCTCACCAAATCAACCAGACTACTTTCAGCGGATCAATAGCTGTCCTCCAGAGCAGAGGTGGGTAGTAACGAGTTACATTTACTCCGTTACATTTACTTGAGTAAGTTTTTGAAAAAATGATACTTCTAGGAGTAGTTTTAAATCACTATACTTATACTTGTACTTGAGTAGATTTGTGAAGAAGAAACTGTACTCTTACTCCGCTACATTAGGCTACAATGAGCTCGTTACTTTTCTTTTTACCTCTTTGGTGTTCGACGCGTCCATGTTCTTACCCCAGCGTACGTCTCATTTTAATGTTTTATTTTGACAGCGAGAGTCTTCCGCTGAAGGCTTTACCACGTAACTGTGTTCCACCAATCAAACGCCGTCGTGCAGTCACGTGACCATACTTGAGCTCAGCGGCGGGACAGGTTAGCTTTACCATCGTAGTAAAACAAAGATGTCAGAATCAACCGTCGCCAAGGCAACGCAGACAAGGAAGAACCTCCCCGGCCTCATAGTGAAAGCATGGTTACCTTAGGAAAAGTACAAAACAGCAGCTACGTTACGCGGCCTTCAGTGTCGACCTAAACAAACGGACATGTCAGCGTTCAACAACTCAACATCTAACTTGAGGAAACATGAAGCGGTAATTTTAGTTTTTGCTGTGGAGAGGTGAATGTTTGTCTTTTAGGTTACATACAGTATGTTTTGCACATGCAGTATCCATTCAATTTTGATGTGACAAGTCTCTCACTTAAGCTATTTTGTAATTAATAAATTAATTTTAATTTATTTTATTGATTGGATGAACTATAATTTGCCTAAAGATGATTATTTTGTATTTTTGTCTGTCTGATTGATGCTTGTGTTAAGAAATAAATCAGACGGTACTCAACAGTTACTCACTACTTGAGTAGTTTTTTCACCAAGTACTTTTTTACTCTTACTCAAGTAATTATTTGGATGACTACTTTTACTTTTACTTGAGTCATATTATTCTGAAGTAACAGTACTTTTACTTGAGTACAATTTTTGGCTACTCTACCCACCTCTGCTCCAGAGTAATCAAAACTGCGTCTATGGCAACACTCTGCTATGCATAGCAACGGTGTGTTATTCTTAGCAGTGGTCTGTTATGAAGAATTAGCAGACAGCAGAATGCTATAGAGTTCAACCAAGCCATGTAATAAATCCATATAGTTTTGTGTTAGCTGAGGCGCAAAATTATTTTTTAATGGAAAATACTGAGCAGTCCATCATTACAAAGTGAGAAGTAGTGTTTGTTTAAGTCAGATTAGACTAAGGTCAGACTGCAAGCCCAAGTCAACATCATCATCTGTCACTGATCCATACACTGTCCAGTGACATGTCCTGACATGTTCTTTCTGCAGCTGTCAGACTGTTCAGACTCAACCCACATGCCACATCCAATTACTCTAGCAATGACACATGTCCTCCTCTCCTCCCACTTTCATCCCCAAATCTCATAAATGTTCCTTCCTTCACTTATTTACAAAATCCATTTATTGGCATTTCTTCATTCCTTTCATCTACATTTACCTCGACACATTGATAAATATTTTCCATCCACAATATCTCTCCCCCCTCCCCTCAGGTGCTTTTTGGAGTGGCAATAGTTCTGTCTGTAGGGAGTTGGGTTGGGAGCTGGAGGTTCGCTGGTTCAAGTCCCTGTACGGACCAAAGTACGGACTGTGGATTGGTAACTGGAGAGATGCCACTTCACCTCCTGGGCGCTGCCAGGTGCTCTTGAGCAACAGCCCCCCCCTCCAACAACTCAGGGCGCTGGCCCAGCTGGCAGCTCACTCACTCTGACATCTATCTCTCATTTGTGCATGAATAGATCCTGAGCGTGAGTGTATATTTCAGGCTGTTATGTAGTGATTACTAACAAAACAGAGTGTAAATTGTAATAAACAGTATTAAATAATAATCAACCCTTTTCCAGTGTTTACATTGTTGAATAAGACCTCCCTATTCAGTTATGTAAATTTTAAAGTAAACCAACCATACAGCACTGTCGATGCTTGATTGTAATCTAGACCAATGGGGTCCGAGGGCACAGAAGTTGGGGCCAGTAAGTAATTTCAAACATTCAAGGTTTTGGCCAGCCACTCCAGAGCTGCTCAGACTTTCCTGCGTGTAACCAAAACTAAACAAAGCACTGGTTCGATCACACAGTTAAATGTTTGTAATTGTGGCTTTGGCCCAGCGAGCCAATGTTATAGCGAGACAATGGCGGGATTAAGTACTCGGGATTAAGTACTTGCCATACACTCTGTTCATGTTGAGAAACCATGGGAGTCCTTATTTGGCCCCTTGTTGTTGACTGCTCCAAACACAGACTCCGTCCTGTTGTTCGACCATAATTTTATTAATTAATTCTGACATCCACCTGCCCATTGTAACGTGTGTCCTTATTATCCTTATCCTTGTATCCTTATCTTAAGCATCGACCCATCTAACAAATCTGTCCATCATCCAACACCATACTGTTAATGTCATGGTGACATCATTCATTCATTCATTACTCACCAGGCAATCTGTTCATGTTGACTCCCTGGGCAGACAGGCCAATGCCCATGTACCTGCACACAACAAGAGAAGAAGATTTCAAACTGTAGTATATGTTACGCATTATAGCATGCACCCACATTTCACCATAGCTGTAATCACCCCACAGTATTAATGTTTAGGCATTTTCTCAGGTTGAAAAATATTCAGATACTTTGATGAGTGTCAGGCAAAGGTTACTTTAAACACATTGTGTTTGAGCTCCTTTCATATCTTAAATGTGTGGACTAGTTATGGCAGATTGAGCTGTCTCCGATGGAACATTAACAGTGACAGTGAATGAAGCTTAGGGGTCAGCAGTGACATATCTACGTAACACAAGGATAAGCACTTGGCCTGCATCCTTTTTATGTATGCAAGCTTACGAAAGCATAGCAAAACAACTTTTTTATCAAGTGAATGAGTCATCAACATTGTCAGGTGTATGGGTTTGGCAAAGCCTCAGCACACTTTGCAAATAAGGATATCATCCCAGCAATAAATTATTTCTTGTCTAAGCCAAATGGATGGCCTTAATCACAAGTTTCCTGTTTTTTACTCAATTACTAGAATGTAAAAGGGAGGAAAAGACACTGGTGTCACATCAATCAGCTGGAAGTAAATAATTGAATTTGAATTGAAGGGTGGGACAAGAAGTCATTGCATAATAAAGCAAGACAAGGATTCTTCTATGTAGGTCTAAAGGGATATAACTAAATAAATAAATAAATATATAAATACATAAATGTATAGTGAACTGTCTAAATGTGTATATATTTATTTATACTTTTATTGTTGTATTTCCCTAGCGCAACTCAAATCGATAAAAATAAATCTGTCAACTTCAGTCATCAAAAGGTCAGGGGGCGGGTTAAAGCTTCTGATTGGTTAATGAACATATTACAAAAGCTCTTCTAGTCAATCGAGCTCTCTTAGATCAAGCTATGAGTTGGGTTTGCACTGTAATGCTATTGCTACCATCCAGTAAATGGCATAACCAAGAATTTCTTCACAAACTGTCAGAAACTGTCTCAGGGCAGCTCATCTGCATTAGGGCTGTCCCAAACAATTATTTTTGTAACAATAAATCTAGTGATTATTACTATAACGTCAGTTATAACGGCTCACGTATTAAAAAATTGTCGGGTTTAAATCGAGCTCAGGCTCATAATTCCCTTAGAAAGGAGAGAGAAAATTGCAGTTTTTATTTTTTAAAGTTTGTTTAATATTAATTTGTTTCATTGATATATTTGATATACAGTGAACCCTCGTTTATCACGGGGGTTACGTTCCAAGAAGAACCCGTGATAGGCGAAATCCGTGAAGTAGTAACCTTAATTTTTTAAAGGGACGCAAATAGTCCCGAACAAGCATGTGAAAGGAACTTGTTTTGGTGGAACACGTGCACGTAGGGAAGCAAGCTCTGGAATTATGGCTTTCAAGAGTGTGATGAGAACATAATTTGCTTGTCGGTTGTAGCTCAGAGGATGTTTCGCGAATTGTCTACACAAGGTGAGGGACATCCGGGAGAAAATGAGGGACATCCGGCGGAACCTCGTCGACATAGACTACCAAAGTGATGAAATTAAATTATAACTCAAATGATTGCAGCACCCAGAGCTATTCTAACAAGGACAGGAGGCACTGAGACATTCATTGGAGGTTTGTGAGTCATCAACCTGGCTTTCACTTAAAGACAATGTCTTAACAGCAACTGCAATATTTTGGTCTCGCCCACTTACAGGAAGTAGTTTTTTTCCATAGGCTCTTTAATTATTGCAATTCTACTGACAAAATTTACATGCCAATCTGTCCCTGTGGCAAGGTCAATGCTAGTCAGAATAAAGACATCTCAAAATAATACATGAAAATTAAAATGGCAATTCAAATTAATAATATGGAGTATGCCATGGCTAAACATTGAATTGAAGACAAAAATATTCCAATTTGTTTTATTGGTCTGCAAAGTATAATAAGAGGTGGCAGTTTATTTAAAATGTACAGGCAGAACTAGAACTAAGTAACTTTACTGTTGTAAAGGGACATTCATCTTAAATCACTTATGGTTGATTTTAAGCTTTTTGAAAATGTCAGTAGACCACTGATCTGGGAAGCCCCCACCCAGAGGCCTTAAGCTCAAAAGCTGTTTCCACAAATAACTCTTGAATCAGTTTAATCATATTCTCAAAATGTTTAAATGCACAATAGTTATAGTATAATTAGATATATTAGATTACATATATACTTACACAAAAAGTGAGGTTCCCATTTAGTTAGACATTTCTCCATGCTTTTAAGAGACTTAAGCCTGAACTGAGGCCATAGTGTTGACAATGTGCTTTTTGAGTTCAGTAGTCAATATCATATTTGGGTTTATTTTGCTTTAATTGTATAGCCAAGTTGCTAACTCGGAAATACACATGCAGTGATTGTTTTGTAGTGGCATGTCATGGCATTACTCATGCAGTATTTTCTGATACACCACTTCTATCTGCACTGTAATGTTATGAAACAAAAGACAAAGAAAGAAAGGAATGCCCACTTTTTTTGAAGTGCATCATATGGTATATGTCATTTTTCCATGTTGCAACTCAAATATGAATTCAAGATGTTAAGTCCTGCTTCTAGTCAAGTGAACCAGACAACCACTCCACACTGCCGCTGTCTGGTGATTCAAATCAAGCAGCTAAGTTGATTCGGAAGGCTTTCCTATTTACAGCCAACGTAGTAGTTACACATACGGACACTGCCACATTCTTGTTGTTTTTTTACACCATTGTTTTTGTTCTGTTCGCAGAGCTGCTCAGCTGGAACTGAGGAGTGTAACTCAACAGTATAATATGAAACCTGAGACTTTTATTGCGGAGGATGGAGGAGAGTGTCCAATGCAGAGTACAGGTCAAAAAGGTTTGTGCTTTGAAAGCCAGGAATCTAAGCATCTGGCAAAGTAATTGCAGAGTTGCATGGTACTAATAAACAACCACAACAACCCCAGTAATGTGGCTTATTGTAAAATTCAGTTTGAAATCAGTTTTTAATTTAGTTACTTCAGGAACAGTGCATGATGTCACCTATTCTGGCTGCTATCTTGGAGCAAACTGGATTGGTGTAGTCATGGGGGGAACATTTGGTTAACGCTGAGTATACTCTGGTCAACATATCAGTACAACCAATAGTGTGATAAAACTGTGAGACCAGATGTGAAACACATTTTTGTGCTGCCTGTAGAGCCTGTAGAATAAAGGCTTTATAGGCTCTGATAGTATTTAAAAAGATTTATCACCCTGAACCACTAAAACATAAAGTCTATTCTACATTGCATCTCTGTTGGATGTTCTTTATGGATGTACATGTACAATGCCCCATTCCTGCTTCTAGAACTAACTGGGCCAAATGTGGAGATAACTCGGGTGCAGCTAGGAAGCATATTTTGATTTTTCAGCAACATAAAACTTCAACAGCTGGGGTTTGCCCCTCAGATTTGATGAGCCATGGTGTGTTGTTACAACCCAAAAAAGGGGTTAAGCATCTCTATTTTCATTGACATAGCAGTTGAGTTTAAATGTCTACCACTGTTGATGCAACTCTCTCTGTCATGACACTAACATTTGGAGAACTAAATATTGGCAACGAGACTGATGAGGTCGTGAGTAATATATTTGGAGGCGCTGTTGTATTTGGCAATACACTTGGAACAGTGATATCAAGATTGCAGTTTTTATGCAGACTCAAGGTGAGGGAAATGCTGCTGAAGCAAGTTCATATGCCATCACAGTGAGCCAGCGACGTCCGACCTTACCAAAACAAACACAGGAAACAAAGATGAGCAAAGAAAGTGCACTCTAATGTTTGACACATTATGGAGGAAAATAGAACCATAGAACTACACACACTCTGACTAGCCTGAAAACACATTACAATACACATGAAATTAAAATGTACTGGTGCAGACAATTTCACAGTGTATACTATTCTTCCTAGAAAAACTGCTAGGGCTGTAACGGTACGTGTGTTAATCCCGAACCGCTAAGTACAGGACATTCATTATGTGACTTCCTCGGTCCAGAACAAACTGTGACCCAAACAAGTACTGTCGGAATTTTCCCAGCTGTGGTTGGACAGCACGGGGGCCTGAAGTCTCCGAGACTAACCCCCGTCACTTCACTCCGGGGAAACAGGACAGGACACTTCTGTTGATCTTGAGGAGCTGCAGCATTGATTTTTGCCCAAACTGCAGACTCTAGCTACTGTACATTCATTTGACATCTTCACCGCTAAGCGTTAACTCTCCTCTGATCCAAACGCTCTCTCTCGCAGCCGAACGGTTCCACCGCCATGGAAGATAAGCTAAAGCGAATATTCAAACCTTTTATTAAACAACTGTCTCAAATTCGCATCGCTGCTGGTATGAATAGTTTGTACCGTTCCCCCCCCAAATGGACCTATAAATAGTCCAGGTGTGTAGAAATCTATCAGGCCACAAACATTGATAGTAGCGGTGGGTGAAAAAAATCTACACAACATAGTACTGCGATATTTTCAGTGGCAATATGCATCGATACACAGAAAAAAGTTAAAAAAGTTAAATAAAATAAATTGCAATATATTGCAGAATATTGCAAATATGTTTAAAATTGCAATAATATCGTATTGTGGCATAAGTATCGTGATGATATTGGGGATTCCCACCCCTAATCCCCAAAATGTTAGTATTTTAACATGCAAAGTCAACTTGCTAATATTCAATTTCAATTCAATTTTATTTATAGTATCAATTCATAACAAGAGTTATGTCGAGACACTTTACAGATAGAGTAGGTCTAGACCAGATAGAGTAGGTCTAGACTACACTCCAGAATTTACAAGGACCCAACAGTTCTAGTAGTTCCCTCCAGAGTAAGCAACAGTGCGACAGTGGCGAGGAAAAACTTCCTTTTAGGCAGAAACCTCGGACAGACCCAGACTCTTGGTAGGCGGTGTCTGACGGGCCGGTTGGGGTTAGAATGAAGAGTGGCAATAACAAAAATAGAAAAAATAGTAGTTTGTAGTAGTTCTTTGTAGTAGTTCATGGCATATCAGGGCACTGTGCGGCATTACAAGGCACAGCAGGACGTAGCAGGGCACAGCAGAGCGTAGCAAGATGATACCATAATATGATACCATTTAGCATTTAATGTTAAGCATGTCAGCACGTTAACATCCATAGCAAGAGCATTAGGGCTGGGTATCGGTATCAACCGAAATAACATAACGTAATAGTATCAAAACTTTGTCAGTGAAATGATACCTGCATTTGATCCTTTTTCTACCCAGATCTAGGACAAACTATTTATTGGCAGGCAATACCAACCTGTAGTCTTCGATTTAACGGGACATATAAATGGCTCATTACCGCAGCAGCTACAACCCATAGCGGTGTAGCTGACGGAGTTAACAGCTTAGCGTGCCGAGATGCCGCCAAATGTTATGTTATATGTATCGGTATTACTTTAAGGGTACTGGCACTAGTATTAGGCACGTTGGTTACAATTTCTTACTTTAAGAGCGCACACACAGCGAGGTGCAAACTAGTGTGAGCTTTAATGCAAGTCTGTCAAAATTAAAACACATTGCACAACTCTTCTCCAGTACAATTTAGCATGTTAACATTTTTCATTTTAGCTAACATTTAGCGTAAATGCTTAGGGTTAAGACTCAAGTCATCTCAGGGAAGACAGAAAATGCATGCGTGCGTGCAAGAGAAAGAGAGTGAGAAAAGCTTGTTAAGACCCTGTTAAGAATTTTGGGCAAATGGTGCTGTTAGGTAACCATGAGCAAAGACATTATCATTCATCCTCTGCTCACTCTATATTAGTACCATTTTCACAGGAATCCTTCCAAAAATTGTCAAGTGATTTCTATCCCTAGAGCCAACGCTATAGTATAGATAAATTAGACTCATGTCCAATTATTGTATTTTGATTGACTTCTTGTTAGTTGCTAATAGCTGTAATTTTCAATTAGGCCTAAAAATGTAAATGATGAAACACGTTTCCAGAATCTCCTTACCCGTCTCGACCTTTGCTGACAATCTTGACTTCAAAGTAGTAGATCCCACAGGCAGCAGGGATTGGGTGCGTGGCTCGCACTGATGCTGCGTCCTTGTGGTTCTTCCCATGGCCTGCAAGAAGAGAAGTACAAGGTGTTTGTGAACAATATGGTAACATCGTTTCATGTCAGGGGTAAAATCTTCCAGAAAATGCGTTGGTGCTGGCATTGAGTTCCACTGAAAAGAACTACAACTGCCTTTCCACCCACTTTCCGTTCAAGGAACTGAAAGGATCCCGCGGCCCGTTATCTGGGTTTTCTACTCCTGTCGCAGGAGTAGAAAAACTCTGCAGCCTGTACTTTCAGAAAGTACTACCAACCAAGCAGGTACATTTTGGAGAGTAAAATGCTCCAGGAAAATGTCCTCAGCCCCTGGTCCCTGCAGTCAAACCCAATGAATTACCTAAAAGGTTCCTAGTCCCTGGGGAAAGTTCCCCTGGTCATAAAGGGGCTTAAGCCCACAGTTGACAAAGGGACATTAGCTTGCTGCTTCCAATTTTATTTTGCTAGCAAAATTGAGCTTTAGAATAACCTTTGACCTGTGTTTGATTGCTGATTTTCTACCAAAGCTGATAGAGCAGGCTGCCAGTTTCACCATATGTGGTTGGTTGTTGGCTAAATGTAATCCCAAAAGCAGCAAAAGGGAAAGCCGAGTGCTCATAAAAATCCTACATTTGTGCAATCAATTTGCCTTTGTTGTCTCAAAATATGACATAGACTTCAATTGGTGCATTTTGTTTACACAAACTGGGTTTTCAGCATCTGCTAATTTACCGGATGGTTCTGATCTACTGTGCTTTATTTCTTATCCCCGAACCAGTTTGATGAAGAAGTTCCTCTGTATCATTCTTCATTTTCTGGGACAGTGCATCGATGCACATATCAGATACAGATAATCACATCTAAAAATTTGACTTGATGTACTGCAATCTACGTGATGAAATCTAGTGATCAGTCATGTACAGAATCTCACATAAGAATCTCAGATAGGACTGACTTTGACCCAATAATTCATACTTTTGTTTAAGTGACTTTTGTATGATGAGGTTATAAATAACTTTGACTTTTTTGTCTGTGTGTGTTAAGATAATACACTTTATCTACAACAAGTGGTAAACATGTAAGCAACAGGGTCATATTGTCTCTAGACCAATTAGATTTAAGTACAACAGTCATTACGATCTGCTATTCTATATTCAGATGGCTGCTTATGCAATCCCTCGGGTCAGGAGGGTAGAGAGAGAGAGAGAGAGAGAGAGAGAGAGAGAGAGAGATTACAATGTTCAGTGGCTGTTGTATAACTGCCTTCTAGGCATTGCAGTAAACATGTGCATCCCTATCTGTTACATACAACCACACCATTGACTAAGTTCACCTGTCCTGATAAAGTTGTGAGCTCTGTGTGTGTAATGTTTGAAATGTAGATGGGCTGTAATCTTAAACGAAGCAGCTGGCTGTCAGCAGACACCTTTAGGCTGTGTGTGTGTGTGTGTGTGTGTGAGAGAGAGACACAGACAGAGCATGGAAGTTCTAGCCACTGACACACAGCCAGCTGGGAACATACAGGACATACAGTAATGATTAAATATGCTAGTTGACTGAAACTGAGCTTAGTGTTGTGGTCTATGTATATTTAAATATGACACATTTAACTTATAAGCTTGTAGTTATGTTACTGCTCATGATATCATAATCCACCACACCATGTACAGGAGATAAATGTCATGCGATCATTCCTTAAGACTGGCATCACTATGATATTGAATTAAAGTACGTGGGAGCGGCAGTAGCTCAGTAGACTTGGTCTGGGAACTGGAGGCTAGTCGGTTCAAGTTCAGGACGGACCAGATACATAGGTAGGTTGGTGTGTGGACTGGTCACTGGAGAGGTGTCAGTTCACCTCCTGGGCACTGCCGATGTGCTTTTGAGCAAGACACTAAACCTCTAATTGCTTAACCTATCATTCTGACATCTCTGCACATTTCATGCATTTCTGTGTAAATCCCACAAAAAACAAAATGCCGTTTCAAAATGGAAAATAAAGGACATTACATGAGACGTTGCAGAACAATATTAAAACATAAAATATAGGCTACACATATGCATCAATGTCATTAAGTAAAACAGCCAAGGGATAACCAAATAAATGACTAATATTCACTAGTAACATCTGATAAACTTTCAATTCTGTCAGTTCTATGACTCAACAAATCCATGTTTATTCATGGTACCAGCACACCAGTGTATGTGTGTTTGTGTGCGATTGTCAGGTCCAATGGTTGCAGCAACATTCATGGCATCTATTTTTAGCTGCTCCTCATGAAAAACGTGTCGTCCAACAGGTCTCTTTACAACTGCATAGATGGGTAGGAGAAATGGCTACTGCTTTTAACAGCACAAACCACCCCGTTAATGACAATCCTGAATTGAAAATGTTGCATTTATGAAAGCAAAAGCAAAACGTATACATCTTGTAAGATTTTTCACATTGTCAGGTGTTTAGGAGAAGCTGTCCACAGGGGTTTTAGAGACATAGACCTCCTGAACTGAAATAATCTGTCCTCTGAGAAACAGACACTGCAGGGTTACACCTTTCAGCTGTTATGTGACATCAAACCTCTCTAGCAGAGAGGTCAAGGATCAAAGGTTAATGTGATGTTCTTAGCCCACAGCAGTGAATACTTAATTGCTTGCTAGGAAAACAGTAGGCCTAATCCCACCCCAGGTTTCCGCCTTGACCACAAGCAGGGGAAAGTGCAACATCTACTGTATCAGTGTCCTCTGCTCTTCCAACCAGTAGCTGAAAAGTAAATAGCACAATGTGACCAATGAAGAGTCAATGCCATTTAAATCAAACCATTTGGCTAATGTTTTACATGACATCTTCTTCACAGACATACCTTAGTCCTCACATCTTAGAAGCAACCAAACTTTGGCCAAAGCACACAAAATATGACAACCCTTTGTTTTAGATGCCATGCTGATTTATGAACTGTTTAAAGAAACAGTCTAATGGCGTTTTTTCACTGCTGGTAACAGCTCGACTCGCCTCGACACGCCTCGGCTCTACTCGTCTGGACGCACTCTGCGTCCGTTTTCCATTGCAGATTGAGTAACGCCTCAGCGTAGCTGGTCACCATAGCTACGCAGCCGGTAACTGCCATGATGTAACTTTCAACGCGACTCACAACAGCACGTCGGAGGTGTGTTGTTTTTGATTCACGGCATGTGGCTACTTGCCACAGCCAGAAGAAAATTTGTGTTTTAAAAGAAGCTGAAGGAAGCAACAAAAAGACAAAATCAAAAGAGTTTGGGAAATCCAACGGAGTTCAGATGTCGACATGACTATTGGTCGCCGACACAAAAGGATAAGTTAAGTTTCCTGGTAACATTAGCTAACATTTGCATGTGTTCAGGGTCACAGTCAGTATTTACTATACGCTATATAAAGTACATGAACTTTAGCAACCATGATTACACACCAAAATATGTCTGCTGTGTACTGTTTGTGTTTCAGATCCTTCACGCTTTGCAAAACCGCCGCCGCAGACTGTCTGTTTGGGCGTTCGATGTACAACTGGTGAAATCTCTGGTTCTGACCTGCTGTGCTTTGTGTAATCTTTATGAGCGTCATGGAGAGGCTTGACAATGACTGGTATGCATCTGGGACAGCTGAGCCGGGGGTGACACTGTCACAGGGTGCCGAGGAAGAAGACCGGGATGTACGGGAGGGTTTGATGCGCTACTTGAATAGCTAAATAAAATCTTTTCTTTGATATATTGTCTTTTTTTTTTTTTAAAGTAACAGTGTGCAGTATTGGAAACGACATGCAAAAGCCCCTAATAGCCCTTAATATTTAATAGTTGAAAAGTGAGAATAGTGCAGAGAATTGATAATCTGTCGGTGTCTGGCTAGATTTTTTTTTTTTTTTTAAATGGCCCGTTTGTTCCGGACACACACTCCGGTGCACACACTTCCGGTCCCAGGGACTTTTTCTCGTAATAGAAAACCAAAAAAGGCGAGTAGAGTCGAGTAGATACCACGCAGTGGAAAAACTCCATTAATGGCATGTTGTATGGGCCACATCCGGCCCTTTGGGTGGCCCTAACCGGCAATGAGGTCAATAGGAAGTTAGCAATCACACATAAATAAGTGTACATCATGCATGGAAAACATAGAAACTGCACTGCTTTATTTTGAAGGCAACTGTTTTTTTGTGGTTGCTTTTTTTGTGCAGCTTCTTCTCTGGTTGCCAGTCGCAATTACAAATTAGAAAAAGTAGAAGAACTGCAATGTGTAGGAGAGCAGCAAACTGAGCTCATGAGGCATTAGAATGGATGCGAATGAGCGGTTATCCCTAAAAAATTTCAGCTCATGGGAAAGAAAAAAAGGTCGATACAGAGCATCAAGTTTTTAACCAAACATGGACTTGTAAGTATTTATTTACTGAAGTCGTGTGCTTAGTTTGCGGAGAAGAGATCGCTGTGTTAAAGCATTATAAATTTGAATCGCCCCAACTACACTACACTGAAGCTTTGCTAGTTAAACTGCAGGAACGTACAGAGGAGTTTCATCAGGAATGAAAGTGATCAATTATATTTGCAAAGAGCGTTGTATGGAATTCAATACATTTTTTGTGGTAATTTGATTCAAAAGAAACCCATATTTCTGGTATAATTTTTTTTTAAAGGGGTCAAATTTGACCCAGGGACAACAGGAGGGTTAAATCACAGGCAGTTTGTGGCACTTTTGGAGGAGCATGAAACGGAACATGGTGACATAGGCTACCACACAGCTGTCAGGTGGCTCAGCCTGGGCAAGGTGCTTAAAAAAAAAAAAAAAAAAAAAAGAGTACGGGACCTGAGAGCAGAGATTTGAGAGTTTTGTGATATGAAAGGCAAAGACATCCCAGAGCTCTCAGACTGGATGGCTGATCTTGCATTTGCTGTTGATGTGACTAATGAATGAACTAAACACCAAACTGCAAGGCAAGGGTCTATTTGTACATGAAATCCAAAATAGTGACATAATGTTGTCATTTTGTACTGTGTCTGCTTCAAAAAGAAGCTAACTCTGTAGTTACAAAAACAAAATTGTAATAGCACTTTGTAAAGTTAATTGAATGCAGTTCTTTGAAAAATAGCCAAAAACATGCACATTTTGCATTTTGCATGCATTTTGTACTATGTCTGCTTCACGTTTTTCATGTCCTAATCATAACATTTGTGCCTTTACCAGTCGCAGCTTAACAAAGACTTTCAAATGTACTGCTTTTTATAAAGATATAAAATTAACATTGAGCAGAATTGAGTTTAGCCTATTGGTCCAGCCCTCTAGCCTGGAAATCCAGACCCAAATCTGAAAGATTAAGGTTCTGGCATCGAGTAATGAAAGTCGCCCATCTCAAGAGATTTGTACTTGCCAAAGAGCGTTGTGGGGAATCGATCATGTTATTTTGGGTAATTAAAAAGAACATTGATATAGGAAAACGGGATCAATTTGACCCGAGGACAACATGAGGGTTAAAGGATCAGGTTTTCGGTTCAGCAGCTTAAAAAAAAAAAAAAAAAGAATTACACAACAGCTTTAAGGTATTTTCCTGTTGTTTTCTAGCAGACAGAACTGACAAGGAGGCGCCTTTACGTAATGCAATGTCAATGGAGAATGATTGTCTCTGTACACAGTATGATTCAACAGAACAATATTTATATACGTTTTAGTTTTCTTCCTGTAGTTTTTGTCTGATGGGAGGAACAAGACATTAGTCATGATTCAACAATGTGGCTTAAAGGATGAACATTGTAGGGCCGTTGGAAAAAATTCCAGAAGTCAAATGTAATTTCAATAGTGTATAAAAAAAAAAAAAAAAGAGACAAGTATTAATCCAATTCCTTAATTACTATTTGAAGATGTATTTTTTATGTGTTGGCTGACATTGGTGAATCTCGGCCAAAGAAATACAATTATTTCTATGATCTTGCCATTCTCGGTTTGGCCTACCGGCATGTGAAAACGAAACGCTTTTGTCACGTCTGATGAACAAATCAGCAGGAGTGAGCAACACAAAGTATTGTGAGATCTTAGGGCACAGAGCTATGGTAGAGTAATAGGGAGAAGAAGAACGGGAAATACTGTTTTACCATTAATTTAAAATTGACATCCACCAAGTCAAACGCAAATTAATTGGCTCGTTCTTGTTTCCTAACTGTGTCACGAGTTATAGCAGCTCAGCTGGGAGCTTCATGGACACAGCCGATGTTAACTGCAATATTTTGCAAAGAGAGACTATCATTACAGAAAGGCATTATGTCCAAATCGCATATATAAAAAGGTACATTTATAAAGCACTTTTCACCCAAAGTGCTTTTTAATGTGCCACAAATCGAAGCACTCACCGATGGTGGTGAAGTTACTATTCAAGCTGCTGGCCTCCTGGCTGGGAGCAATCACGTTTCAGGGTCTTGTTTAAAGACAGGAGGAGCCGGGGACTAAACCATCCAATATGCTGTTAGCCATAACGATAGCCACAATATATTTTAGCAGTACTTTGAACAATGCTTTTTTCATCTGCAGTACCTTTCTTTTTTACTCTTAACTCTGTTAAAGTAGAAGTGTGTTTAATGAACTTGGACTAGTCCAAGGTATCCTGAAGGGGCAGATCTGGGACTATGGGCCACTGGGGATGTTTCTATGAGCAATTAGGTCCTTGTATAACTGGACCAAAAGCTTTGTCTTCATCCTTGGCACTTGGTCAAGTGCTTTCTCAATGGATGACTCCATTGTGCTTTGTCATTCTGTTTGTGATTTTCAAGGACAGAATTGTGAAGCACAGCCAAGGATTGAAGGATGTCCACTCTTTTTTGGTAAAGTCAGGATTGCATGTCAGATTTGTACAGACTATGTAGTTCTGTTATGTAGCTTGGTCAGGCTGTGACCTACATCACTCATTGGTTTGCCTCCGAGTGTGAAGTGGTTGTGAGTGTGAACAACATTTGCATATTACGGATCTTAAAAGTTGTTATGACCAATGGTTTTGCAGACAATTTCTTATTTACACTTTCAAAAGAAAGTGTAAATATTCATTATTCATTATTTTTTGTTTCTAGCTCTGTTTTGGGTTGACTCCTGATGGAAATGGTCTCTTATGCTGCTAAATGCCTCTATCCTAAGTTTACCAACTAGTCGCTAACTTTGTCTGTCTGCCATTAGATGCTGGGCAGGTAGGATCCATAGGGTCTATCTGATAGCGTCCTGCTGGAGAGCTCCAGGCTCCGCTCACCTCTAGCGCTGGGACCCATCTTCATTGTCAGCACCCATGTTAAAAAACCATGTGCGTTAAGGTGAAAAATCATGTGTTTATCGCATTTCCTTATCAATGAATAACCATGGTAAACATCCATCCATCCATCTTCGACCGCTTATCCGGTATCGGGTCGCGGGGGAAGCAGCTCCAGTAGTAAATGGTACAACCATAATATTTTACACACCCCAATTCCAACTGAATACACTACAAAGACAAGATATTTAATGTTCAAATGTTCATGTGATGCCTGCAACACATTCCCATAAACTTGGAAAAGGGGCAACAAAAGACTGGGAAAGTTTAGGAATGCTCAAAAAACACCTGTTTGGAACATTCCACAGGTGAACAGGCTAATAATCATGATTGGTTATTAAAAAGGAGCATCCCCCAAAAGGCTCAGTCGTTCACAAGCAAGGATGGGGCAAGGTTCACAAAGTGGTGAACAATTGCATGAGCAAATAGTCCAATATTTTAAGAACAACCTTTGCAATTGCAATGAATTTAGGTATTTCATTGTCCATCTACAGTCCATAATATCATGAGAAGATTCAGAGACACTGGAGAAATCTCTGCACGTAAGCGACAAGGCCGAAAGCCAATATTGAATGTCCGTAACCTTCGATCCCTCAGGCGGCACTGCATTAAAAACTGACATAATTATGTCCACGCTACATCTACAAGTGCAAGTTAAACATGCATCATCTAAAATGGACGCAAAGTGGACAAGGGTGCTGTGGTCTGACTGTGGTCGCATTTCAAAATTGTTTTGGGAAATTATGGACGTCATGTCCTAACAGGTCCTAAGAGGAAAAGATATAGTCAATATAGTATATAATCAAAAGCGATGGGGGTGTTAGTGTCCATGGCATGGGTAACTTGCACACCTGTGAAGACACCATTAATGCTGAAAGGTGCATAAAGGTTTTGGTCAACATATGCTGCCATCCAAGCAACGTCTTTTTTAGGGACATCCCTGCTAATTTCAGCAAGACAATGCCAAGCCACATTCTGCACATGTTACAACAGCG
Organism: Percina caprodes; assembly: GCA_013375575.1. Classification (NCBI taxonomy): domain Eukaryota; kingdom Metazoa; phylum Chordata; class Actinopteri; order Perciformes; family Percidae; genus Percina; species Percina caprodes. The sequence goes on from JABXJD010000136.1 coordinate 960,649, forward strand.
TGGCTTCATAGTAAAAGAGTGTTGGTACAAGACTGATGTAGCAGCAGTCTAGACCTAGTCTGGCTATCACCAGACCAGGGGCTGTTGCACGAAAGTAGAATAAAGATATCCAGGATAAGTGAAAAAGCGCCGTTTGACTTAGTGTGATCTGCTCATCGCGGCTTAATCCGTTGCACGTTTGCCGAGCCAGGATGAACAGGTGAAGCTATGTCCAGCCAGGTGTAGATAGCTGGGATAAGTGCACGTTCACGGCTTTCTTAAATAGACCACGGTATCGATCACAGATTTACTAAAGCAGAAATGGAGACGACGCATGCGGCATATGTTTCACCCAATGAGCAGCAGCTTCTAATGGAAAGTAACGAAGAGGTGAAGCATATAATATGCAGAAAGGGAAATACGACTCTTATCAAACGGAGAGAAAAAGCCCAACAGACTATAGTGGACTGACTGAATGCGTAAGGATGTAAAAATATCTACTTAGCCGACTAGTCACTCTACTTTTTTTATTTTACAAAATTGTAGGCTACACAGTGTTTTAATTGCTCTAAATTGCTAGATAAATGTGCTGGTTTTACCGTAAAGTGTCTTTGAGTAGCCTACCATGTAAAGCACAATATAAATAAAATGTATTATTTAGCCTATTTTGCAGAGCAGAGGGATTTAATGTTCCCCGGGAGATGTACCCTAAGGACTCTAGGCTTAATTTCAAACCCTTATTCACAACGCGAGAACATGTTTTACAACCATAAATCTCTATAAGCGATGTCTGATTCTAAATATTTTTGTACAATTAATGTTCATACAGAACAATCAGAAAGGTACAAAAACTAGAAAAAGAAGTGACTTCAATACACGCTGTGAGCATATGTGTAAAACAATATTTGTGTTTTTTTTTATTCTTCTGACAATTAACAGCATCAAAATAAATATATTAAGAAGCATTGTGTTGTTCCCTGTGTGCTGAATGAAAACTACACTATATACGTACTGTATATAGGCCACGTTATTGGTCCGGGGATGTAAGACTTATGAGAAGGTTATGAAACCAAAGTAAGTTATAATAAAAAAACATCAGCCTACATATTAAGGAGTAGCCTAATACAAACTGTCCTTTATTAGAGAAGCACAAGCAACAAGAAAATAAAATCATGAATGTATTGGTCTCTGACCAGTCTACCATTAATATCATATCTGGGAATATAGCCCCATTGTCCCACTTAATCTCCGGAGCGCGTCCTGTATAAACCTGAAGCTGCACAGACCACGGACACCGCGCTGCTCATCTTTACTTTTACAGAGAGGGTAGACACTGATGTGATGCACAGATCTGCCGGCAGGCAGCGGCCCCACCGGGCAGCGGCCACCGGGCATCGGCCACCGGGTAGCGGCCACCGGGCAACCTCCGCACGCCAGGCAGCCTCGACACACTACTGTCCCGCTGGGAAAGTCACGACTCTCCTGATTTCCACTCCGCATCTGGGTGCCAGTGCATCCATTTCTAACCATCTAAACAACTGCTATAGTAGGGTTTAAATCAAACTCGTGACAACAATAGTGACAAATAATGCATGTTAATAAAAATAAAGCAGAACACATGCAGAAGACATCGGAATAACTGTTAAACACGTTTATTTCGGATCAGAGCGGCAGCTGATTTAACACATGAGACTCCAGGATTAATCTTAGCCTGGCTGTTAGCCTGCTCTGGACCAGGCTAGCTGCAAAGAATAAATCTCCATGGTTACTTGGCTGGGTTTAATTCAATCTGGTTTTGTGCAACCGAGTCAAAGCTAAATTCATCCAGGATAACTTGAATATCCCGGCTTAATCCCTTATCCTGGTTTCGTGCAACAGGCCCCAGCTCAATAGATTTGAGATTGAGCATTGATCTGGGGAGTCTGCTCTGTATTTTCTCTGCACAAGAGGCGTGACCAACGGGCATAGTTCAAATGACTCTGTACGCAATTAGAAAGTCCTTCAACCAATCAGACCAACAATCCGCGAGACGTAGAAGCAACAGCGGCATCAACGGGTTGCTGTGCTTCGGTGGCCGCTACATGTATGTTGAATGTAAACAAGAAGCTGCTTGGTTGCCTCTATTGTCATCATGTTAAACCCGCCAATAGCGCGTCAGGTATAAGCCAGTATGTGATTGGATTGTGACCTTATGTAGGGGAATTAAACATGCAGGTTTTCAAAATCAAAGAGTGGGCAGGGTTTACCCAGTCTAGTCTAGCCCTGTCTCCCATTGAAAACGTGTGCCGCATTAAACAACAACGTAGCCCCTGGACTGTTGAGCAACTGAAGGCGTACACCGAGCAACAATGGGAAAGAATTCCACCTACAGCGCTTTAACAACAAGTGTCCTCAGTTCCCAAACGCTTATTCAGTGTTGTTAAAAGGAAAGGTGATGTAACACAGTGGTAAACATGCCCCTATTCCAGCTTTTTGTAACATGTTGCAGGCATCAAATTCAAAATGAGGGAATATTTGCAAACAAAGCTTATCAGCTTGAACATTACATATCTTGTCTTTATAGTGTATTCAATTAAATACAAGTCGAAAAGTATTTGCAAATCATTGCATTTTTATTTACGTTTTACATGCCCCAACTTCATTGAAATTGGGGTTTGTAATATAACTAACTTAGTAAGTCAACTAAGTAAGTCAACGTGTAGTGCATAACTTTTTGATAGAAACGTCAAAACGTCATAAACGTTAAATTACAGCCATTTCCCGATGAGTTGCTACAAAGCTAATTAAGACTATCAGCGCCACAAAACACTCTGTATTTCTCAGTATGACTATTTTCAGAAAATTGCTGTCATTACTTCATGGAGACCACAGAAACTATGCACTATAGCTTTAAGCAACAAATAACTTGTAGTAGCCTCATGTGTTTGCTAACGTTATCTGGCTTTCAGAGATGGCAAAAGTACTCACTTTCCGTACTTAAGTAGAAGTACAGATACTTGAGTTAAAAAATACTCTGGTAAAAGTGGAAGTACTGATTAAATTTCTTTACTCAAGTAAAAGTAACAAAGTACAGGCTTGGAAATTTACTTAAAGTATAAAAGTAAAAGTAGCCTTGCGAATGACAACCATTTTCTATGCAAAGCTACCTGGAGCACACAAATGTTACTAGGATATGGAGAACACGGTCTTTATATGGCAATGGCTACATTTTAAATGGATGTCTGCCAACAGGCCTAAAACATCACATATATGATTATTATGACAGAAACTGGGACTCCAGGTTAATAAGATTCTGACTCATTAGCAAGATATGAATTTAGTTGTGATTCTGTGAGAATTCACAGATCCAGTTTATATTTTTAATCTTCCCCTTAACATTTAAATGAATCTACATGTATGTGTGTGTGCTCAAATATGGCTTCTGGGAATAAAATAAAGGATTAAAATATGAATGACTAAACAGACATTAATGAAGAAGTTCCCCAGCACATTGGCCAGGAGTCATTCTTGATGCCTACTGTCTCAAACATCTCTCTCTGATAAGGCTGAGGATGATGCTTGTCTGCCGGATCTCCGTTTTCTTCATTTTCAATCATGTCTATGTGTAAGTAAGTAAGTAAGTAAGTAAGGTTTATTTGTATAGCACCTTTCACAGATAGAAATCACAAAGTGCTTCACCGTAAAATGTAATACAATACCAACAAAGTACAATACAATGCATATGACACTTAAAAACAAATGGAAAACATAAAAACAAAACCATAAAAAACCCAATATCTAACTAAATGTGCTAACGTTAGCGCCATCAAGCCGCAATGATTTGCTGTGAATTAATGCAGAATGCTGAATCTGTTGAGTTGCGTCAAATGCAACGTACAGTAGATATTCCCATCTATTTAGATTGAATATGGTATTGATGATGTAAACAATGATAACGATAACTCCAGTGAAATGATGTGAAAGTTGAGGACTAGATTATGACTTGATTAAAAGCTGATTCTGGTTTCCAACGTCCCCCCAGGTGTGTCTGTTAAAACAGACGGAGACAACTTCTGTCTAGCTAAGTTTTTATTCACTTGTCAATTGAATTACAGTATCTGAAGTTGGTGAACAGGTGAAGACCACACCAAAACCGCTAGCTACTTACTTTAAATGTGAAGAACTATATACTAATAACGGGCTTAAGTGAACTGACAACATGAGTTATACGACTTATAGTTCTCAAAGACGCACACACACAATCTCAGCTGATTATCCTCCGGACAGATATTCTCTTTTTCTCCGTGCGGCGCGCGCACCCGCTCGCGGTGTGTGGCGCGTGTCCGCGCTATTTTCCGACATAACAACCTCTTGTACAAAACAAAAGTAACGAGCCAATTTGTAAAATGTAAGGAGTAGAAAGTACCGATATTTGTGTTAAAATGTAAGGAGTAGAAGTAAAAAGTCGCCACAAAAATAAATAGTAAAGTAAAGTAAAAATATCAGAAAAATCTACTTGAGTACAGTAACGGAGTATTTGTACTTCGTTACTTCCCATCTCTGCTGGCTTTGCAAATGTCATTAACAAACTAACATTAACGTTGGCTAAAATGATTACATTAACCACACTGCAGAGAATGTTCAGATTTTTAAGAGCAGGCTCAAAACCCACCTTTTTAACTTAGCTTTTCCGTGCTCAGTCATGTTAGTTTTATTGTATATATGAGAGAGGGTGTGTGTGGATGTTGGTGGTGGGTCTGTGTCTGTGGGTGTCTGGGGATGCATTTATGTGATAGGGAGATGGGGGGCAATTGCTTTAAATGTAAAGCTCTAAAGTGCTTTATAAATAAAGTTTGATTAATTAAGCTTTTTGCATTTTTCCCCCCATTTGTGTAATCTGGGGTTCAGCACCACCCAAGAAGGTTGTGATTGGTTTGAAGAAATAAAGTCAAAGTGCCTTTTTTTTTTCCCCCAATCCCACAATAGATAAGCGGTGTAACCAGAGTTTTTGTATAACTTTATTGGATTTGTTTGAATCGAGAATTATAATTAGGATACAACGACAAATAGCTGCAAAAAGCTTAAAGGTCCCATGGCATGAAATTGTCACTTTATGAGGTTTTTTAACATTAATATGCGTTCCCCCATCCTACCTATGGTCCCCCAGTGGCTAGAAATGGAGAACTAAGTTGAATAACTTATTTTGTCAGTTCATTTAAGCCTATTTTTGTATTGGTCTATTTTCTTGCACATTTAAAGTAAGTTAGCTAGTGATTTTGTTGTTTTCTTCACTTGTTAGCTAGGTTGCACATTGCATCAACAGAGAGAAGTTGTCTCCGTCCGTGTTATAACAGACACACCTGGGGCCGAGTTGGAAACCAGAATCATCTTTAAATACAGCCCTAATCTAGTCCTCACTAACAAGTTTCAAATCATTTTACTGGAGTTACCGTTATTATTGTTTGCGTCATCAGTACCCAATTCAATCTAATTGGATGAGAATACTGTACGTTACACTTGACGCACCAGTAAGACGACTTGACAGATTCGGCAGCATTCTGCATTCATTTGCGGCAAATCAATGCAGCTTGATGGCGCTAACGTTAGCACATAGACGGCGACATGAAAATGAAGAAAACAGAGATCCCAGAGATCAGCAGACAAGCAGCAAGACATTCCCAATCATCCTCGGCCTTATCTGAGAGAGATGTTTGAGATAGTAGGCATCAATAATAACTCCTACTACAACAACAACAACTTCTGAATAATGTCTGTTCAGTAATTCATATTTTATCCTTTAATTTTATTTACAAAAGCCATATTTGAACACACACACACACACACACACACCTTTAAATGTTAAGGGGAAGATTAAAAAAAGAGAAACTGGATCTGTGAATTCTCACAGAATCCCAACTGAATTCATATCTTGCTGCTCAGTCACCATCTTATTAACCTGGAGTCCCAGTCTCTGTCACACTAATCATATGAGATGTTTTAGGCCTATTGGCCATTTAAATGTAGCCAATGGCATATAAAGAGCCTTTTTTCATGTCCACAGAAGTTTCTCAGCATGCACTCTGGTAACATCTGTGTGGTCCAGGAAGCTTTGCATAAAAAAATGGTTGTCATTCGCAAGGCTAATACTTTAAGTAAATTTCCAAGCCTGTACTTTGTTACTTTTACTTGAGTGAAGAAGTTAAATCAGTACTTCTACTTTTACCAGAGTATTTTTTAACATCAAGTACTTATACTTTAGTACGGGAAGTGAGTACTTTTGCCATCTCTGCATGTGTGGCTTAGGCTACCTCAGTGTTCTGTGAATAGGCAGTTTGAGTCTATACAACTGCTTAAAGTGGCATGTGTGCCCCAGGGCTGTGCAATTATGTAAAAAATTATATTCACGATTATTTTGGTCAATATTGAAATCACAATGATTTAACATAACTACTCATTAACCATTTGTTTGCAATCTTACAACTACATTCCAGACAGAATATAATGTTATTGTCCTTTCTCTCACAGAAAGAGTCTTTGGATCAAAATAAAAACAGTTGTACTACTGTGAGTTGGTTCAACTTTACAGATATTACACAACATTACACAGCTAACAACTCCAGATACATAACACAATGTGCATCTGACATCATATTTTCACTCACTATGACCAAACATTGTGCTAAAATATGAACAACAGCATCGCCGTCAGGGGGCTTATTTGCTAGGTAACCTCCATTAAGGAAAAATACAGCACTTTACATACAATTTAACAACAGAAAAAAAGGCTGAGGGAACATTACTAAGTTTTTTCATGTTGGTTTTGAGTGGTATGCATCCCCACTAACCTGGAAACCATTTTAAATATTAAGTGGATAACGCTACTGCGTTATGGGGGGACTACATCTCCTGCAGCGCCGCAGGGTTAGCTAATTTTAACTTATTGTCTCATCTGGGGTCTGATAAACAATAAATTCATCAAAGTCAGTGCCAATAATGCTAATTTACAAGTGACTGTAGCTGTCATGTTCACACGGTTTCCATGGTAAATCAGGCGCCAAGGCTTTTGCCACTGTTTATTTGGTTGCTATGAGTTCGCGAGAGTTGTGTAATCAGAGATGGTTTAGTATAGAGGATCCTTGGTGTAATTATAACTTCATGACATTTTTTTTTTTTTTTGCATGTGTTGTACAGTGTATAAAAATTTGGTCTGTCAAAGGAGCGACATTTTTATAGTGAAAACACTGTGTAATGTGCAAAACAATCGTTTGTTTTCTTCTTTCGATGACTCTGTTTTTGTGATCCATAGGAGTCAAAATCATAATCACACAGCCCAAGTGTGCAGTGTTGGGTTTATCTATAAAGTTCCTGTGTTGGCGGTTAACTCTACACTTGTCCCTCTTTTAGTGCAATTCAACCCCATCCAGTTATTTTGTTTTATTTGAGTTTTTGATGGTTCATATAGTGGCTATATATTTTTAATGTAATAATATTGTATGTATAATATAGATTTTATGTTAAGTATATATTATGTCTAAAATAATATGTAATATATATTTTACACATAATGTTATGCCATTACTCTGTATGGCTTGGATGTGGATCCTCTCACTAATACTGGGATGCTAATAAACTCTATATTTTTTGTATATCTGCAGTCTCTGTAAATGACACTGTGGTCTAGACCTACTCTACCAGTAAAGTGTCATGAGGTAACTTCTGTTGTGATTTGACACTATAAATAAAATTGAATTGACTATTTTGCAGAGCCACCGTCGCAGCGTCCAAAGCTTATCGCAAACCAAGGCGATTGGGATTGGTTTAAATAAATGCAAATAACCCAGAGCGTTTTTTCCTCCTATCCAAGAATGTATACGTGGTGTAGCCAAAACTTACTCAACAGCACTGTAACAATGTGAGACTATTTGGGTAGTCACTATAAAGATAGGATCAAGGAAATGGGTTAAAATATGTTTCCTTCACAGCATGTTTGGGCTCACCCAAATTGTTGTATGGAACCTCTCAGTTAATTTTTGATTTCCAAGGGGCGGTAATCAACTGGGTAGACCAAAATGCTTCTGGACATATTTGGATAGATCTACAACCATGTAGAGCAATGAAACATATGACATAGCGCTGAGCGACCAGTGACCAGGTCCGCCCGGTGTAGATGGCCAAACACAGCATAGTATTATCAGCCAATCACAGCACATTAGAAGGGAAAAAATAATGCCTCAACGATGGAAAAAATGTGCAGAGATCAACAGGTATATTATAAGTTGGTACATAAACAGTTGAAGATTACTATTGGAAGTACAGCAAACACGTTTTAGTCAGGAAAAGCTGATATCACCAACACTGGGCAACTCATACCAAAACAATCTTAATTGATAGATAGCACTACAGCTAAAAGGAAAAAAAAAAAGATATATTTTTGATTTTGAGGTAAACTATCCCTTTAAGGCCTACTAAAACAACAATGAAATCCTCTACATCAAAACAAAGCAAAGGAATCCATGGACCAGAGCGCTCGTTAAAAACAAAATTACATCACTCAATTTATTTAATCATTCGCACTAAGTTCATTACTTTGTGTGTTTATGTATATATCTGTTGAGACGGGGTAGATGAATCTGTCTGTGCACAGCAGGCCTAGATAGACACTGTGTGGTCTTAAACCGAGAAAAGTGGCACAAATTGGTCCAAATAGAATTCAAACCACAAGGGTGAGGGAAGAGAGCAGGAGCTAAAACTACCAGGAGGAAAAAGTATCCTGCACAATCCAGAATATACCTATTTATACATCATCCCTGAACAATTATGCAGGGTCACTTAATCTGTGCACTTTTCATACACAAAGACTGTGCTCTACATAAATGACATGTCTTTTCTTCAAACATGCATGGGCCCATTCATCATTTTGTGCCAACTCCATAGCTGTGACAAGTACATGGGTAATTTTAGACAGAATGCCAGGATCTCAATATCCTTTATTATAATAAGGCTAAATGAAAAAAAGCTTTTTCACAACTCTTTTTTTGTCACATCTTTATTGGTATCAACATGGAGCACAGAATCCACAAAGAAAGTTTGCAATCTACAACACTGATAAGCAGAATGTAGGTTTATATTAAATTTGACCTCTATTCATATCAACAGCAGGGAACTGATCCATTATGCATCAACTATTATTTGGGTTATATCTGGCTGAGAGTCTTGATTTTAACAAATAAAAGGCCTTCTCTGCTATTCAAACAGCAGGACTATTACTATGTGCCAAATAAGCTTTCCAAAATGGGTTACACAGACTGCCTGCATCCTCTCATCCTCTGCATGTTTCACTGATGTAAACAGCCAGCAGGGCTCAAAGTGGCCTTGCAATGCCTCTGTGGAGATTTTTCATAGCCTGGCCTGAGATGCAGGATTAGCTTGCCAGCTATTGGGGGACTGCCCTGACGTGTCGCCTGACGAAAAATACAAGAGCAGGCAAAAGACTGACAACAGGACTTAACATGGTCATCTTGTTTTTAGTTAAGAGCTGGATATCTAAATTAATCCAGCTGATGGCCTGGCAGTCCATACTGACCGGTTTTAGCCATCCGAATAAGGGATTGACTGCAACATATGTCTGACGGGTGAAGTTGATGTTATTGTGAAAATACCAAAATCTGCCGATACCAAATATTAATTACAAGATCGGTACAATTGGCCTAATATAATACGCAGAGGCCTCCTCCCTCACAGCAGCTGTTGAAATCGAGCTGCTGCCTGCTGGAGGTTGGACATGAGACTGTTCTGAATAGAGTTGGACCGGTTGCTTCCAGGCTGAAAAAAAAAATGATTTACGAATTCTGGAAAAGACTTCTAGAACACTGCCACTGAAATCACGCGAGAAAACAACAACGCCATATTTATTCTATTTTGGTGCTTGCTGTTGTCAAAAACTAAACAATTGCAGCATTGCCCTCAGGACTCAGCTACGTTGAAATATGTTAACAACACGTTAGGCTCGAGTCCATCTTGTAGCCAGCTTATCTTACTGTTTAGTTAAATTCATGTTAGTTACAAGGAGCTAACGTTAGCTAGCTAGTTAGCCACAAGGCCAACTGCTGTAGCTATATGCTTATGAGATAGCTTGCCGTTTGCTATCGTTAGCTCCTGTTTGTAAAATACCATTAGTTAGCTTACTGACATACGCTTGTAGCTATATGCGTCGTTATTACTGTCAATGCACCCTTCCAGTACAAACTACAGAGAACGTCAGATGCACAGTCGGTTTACTGCAAACAATTAACGTCATAAACGCCAAATAAACAAAGAAAAGCCGCGTTGTTGAAGGTGAATTTCAGTTAGGTGGTAATAATACCAACTGTCAGGGTTAGCGAGTTCACTGTCACCCATTTGGGCATTCCTCTGCTCATTTGTGAAACAAAGCAAGGTTACAGGACAGGAGAGGCAGCGCAGACTAGATTTACCAGGAGTACACACACACACACACACACACACACGCGTACACAATCAACATAATCGCATACTGTGTGTGAGTGTGAGAGAGAGTGAAAGTGAGAAACCCCCCCTTTGCAACAACATAGTGACAGATTTGAGCTGAGACCCTCTGCTGTAGTGACTAACGTTAACGTTACTTGTCAGACCATCAGGACTGAGCCAGCTCTCTAACCTTTGTAATGGACCCGCAGGTTGTTCTGTGACAGCCCAATGTAGCTGTATTTATCCTTGGGGCTCCAGGATCGGGGTAAAGGGGTCTCTTCCTCGTTCACAGCCGGGTACAGCCGTTTCAGCCGTTCGTTCAGCTCGTGTTCCTGATAATTAAAAGCAGGATCCCCTAACGACAGGCTTCCCGCTCCAAGCTCTGCCATTTTGGCCTCTGTTTTGTATCTTATTGTTCGTTTCTTCTATCCAAAGCCCCGTGTCAGTCCGCTTGAGCTGTAGGCTGAGAGTGAGAAGGACTGAGGGGAGAAAATAGCAGCGGTGTGACATCCCCCGGATAAGCAGCAGAATATACTGTAGGCTGGAACAGTGCCGTTTGGGTACTGTAGTTCAGCTGCACGCTCGCTTTTATGATACTGTCCCTAATAATGACTACACAGCTCCACTACCGTTATCCTGGTTTAGGACTTCCATCGAGAAAAGTAGAGGAAATGTAGTTTTTCAGCAGTATAAATGTATAGCCCGTTTTTAGAACATTTATAATTTTATCCTTATGTACTGTGTGTGCCACATATGGAGAACGTGTAACCACACCTCGCTGCTGAACATTATTTGACAGCATTATTAACAGAACGAAAACAAAGTGTATTTTTCTCACAATATGCCTAACGTTACTCCTAAAGACAGAGTCTCTACTTTTTTGGCATATGGTGTTCTTTATCTTCTGTTTTATCACTTCATTATTTTTTTGTATGTGATATTTATAAAGTAGTTGCCCGTTTGTTTGTTTATTTATTCATCATATTTGTTATTGGAAATTAGTCATTGTTGATGGCCTGCCCTATACACACGTTTCCCGTGGTTAGAAAGTTTCTGTGTTTTATTTAAAAGGAAAGTTTACACAATTTAAAAACTAGTTCGGCGCGCCACGGCCTCCTATGTGGGTCTTGCAGCGTGTTCCGCCTTGTTGCCATGGCAACCATGTTACAATGCTGTGATCTGTGTGCTAAAGCCAAACGGGCCACATTCAGTAGCTAGTTAAAAGGACAAGAGGATATGTCATGTTGGCCTTCATATAGCCGCTAGCTAGAGATGTCACCAAATAAAGATATTAAATTCCCACCTTTAACTCCGTCACAAAAACAAAGGCAAGTGATTGAGATTGTCATAAAGCAAAAATATTGCAGCTAACGTTAGCTAGTCTATTGTTGGAGCCAACTACCCTGCTAGCTATATGGCTAAATCTAGAGTTAAATACAATGTTAAATGTATCTTTGCTCTTTTATTTTAGACTTACATATGAACATAGACTACAAAATGACACTGTCCAGACACCAGAGGAAGGGCAAGAAGGAGAAAGTGCTAGTGCTGTTTCTGTCAAACCTGCAGCAAGAAAGGTAAGCAAACCAGGTCACTAAAGGTTCATTAAACCTGGCAGAATTTTACTCATTAGGCCTACTAATTGTGTGTGTGTGTGTGTGTGTGTGTGTGTGTGTGTGTGTCTTATAGTTGTGCTGGACAGGTAGCAGTTACATATATGCAGGCCCGGGGAGAAAGCCTCAACTTCTGATGCACTTAGAGAGCTATGTGAACAAGGAGCTGCATACAATCAGCTCCCATGAGCCAACATTTCAGGAACTGAAACTACAGGTGCCATGTTGTTTTGTTGTAGTTTTTTTGCCATACCATACAAACATTTTCTTGTCTGAGAAAGTACTCACATATCTTTATCTGCTTTGGCTATAGGTCTACCGTGATGTCTTTGGTTGTTTTATCAAAGAGTTTAAAACCTACCAACCCCTTCTCTCTGGCATCAAAAAGGAATATGAAAATACTTTAGGTCAGTACCTCTATGAGTAAGCCGGCCTGATCATTTTCATTTTTACTTTGTTTTTAGAATAATTAAATAATTAATTTATAAAACTCTCCTGAATGCTGTCTTAAAGTACTGTAAAATAAGACAGCCTTTGATAAAGGAGGAAAGTTATAAGTATAATAAAGGCAATCCTCTCTTTGACAAAGACCTGAAATATTATGGTGCTATGCTTTGGAGAATTTTAATACATTTCTACAAAAAAGATCAAGTTATTTTCAGAGACTTAAATGAAGTCTGATTTTTTTTTTTTTTTTTTTACATGCAATTGTAAAAAGTTAATGTAGTTTGGTACTATCTTAGTTGCACTAACAAGGTCAACAAGCCAACAGCCAACCACCTCACTGCCTGAGCTACATTGAGAAATTGAGTCAGAAAAACATAATAAAATAACAGTTAAAATAAACATAAAACTATAAATCAATTAGAGAAAGCATTACTCAGACAAAGTTTCATATTCTTCTAATTTATTTTAACAATAGAAAATATTTAGTTTTTAATGAATGTTTTTGATATTTGATATACAGTTCCATGAATGATAGATCATTTTATTGCATTTTACATCTGTTCAGCATATCTGCAGGGTCAAATCCGAGAACTGGAACCACTGCGATCCCATCTGAGGCTAGTGACAGAGGAATGTGACAGGAAGATTCAAGCTCGCTGGGCAGAGGAGCAGGCTGAGATTGGAGCCTTGAAAAGGGAGAAGCAGCAACTGCAGAGGCACATTGAGGCCATGAGGGAGAAAGAAAAGGCCATGGAGGCTGTGGTACATGACATACTTGTAAAGGGGTGTTCTAACCACAATTTATTTAGTCATTTATGTGGCATTTTAAGAAATACAACTCTCAATATTATCATAAATATGTATTTAATGTGCTTTCCTAATCTCAAAAATCTGTGTGGAAAAAGTTATTTAGGGTCACAGGTAGAGATCAGAAAGTTCAGAGAATAACGTCAATGGTATATTGTCTACGGCTGGGTACCGACTTCAACACATTTTAGGCACAGACTGAATTTCCTCTAAAGTATTGAGTATCAAAAAAATGCCTTGTGATTTAATACAGTCTACCTAGGGAGTAAATTTCATCAGCGTCAGTAAGCCAATAAGTATGCAGCATGCTTCTACCAAGATGTTTGTGATGGGCTGTCTAACGTTAACTGTTGTAGACACGCAGGAAAAACTCTAAATTACGCACAAAGACGGGGCTCACGTAGCAGGAGCTGAAAAATAAATAAATACATTTGTGTTATGTTGTAATTTTTTTAAGTTTTATAAAATTTGGTATTGAAAAAAAGTATTGTTTAGGAACCCGTATCAAAGTCCAATACTGGTATCGCTACCAGTATTGAATATTTTTTAATGATACCCAGCCCTAATCTTGTCTCACCCACCCCACTATCTTCTATGCCTTTCCAGGTGGACCGTCTGCAGTCTCAACTCTCCCAGCAGTATCTGCAGTACAGGGAGGAGCGGGATGCCCGCAAGCTGCTGATCTGGCAGCTCAATGACCTAACACAAGCCTCTGTGAAGGAGGAGCATCCTGCAGATGACAACAATGGTAGAGAGTTGCAAATAATCGTCCATTATTTAATTAGTCGAGCAGTCAATCAACTGAAAATGAATCAGAAACAATTTTGATAATCAATCATTTTCAGTCATTTTGTACTTTTCAAATGTGAATATTTCCTGGTTTCATTAGTCTTTTGCAATTGTAAACTGACTATGTTTAGGCTTTGGACCCTTGGTTGCACAAAACAAGACATTTGAAGACTTCAGCTTGGGCTTTGGGATGTGCTGGGCATGTTTTACCATTTTCTGACATTTCATAAACCAAATGACTCATTGATTAAACAAGAAATAACGGACAGATTAATCGATAGTGAAAATAATTAAGTTGCAGCCCAGCTTGAAACCTATTTATTATATTGTATTCTTTGAAAACTTTGTCCACTGACTTACAACTTGTAGATAAGGCTCTTACAAAGTCTGTAAAGGAATAATTTATCATTTTGGGGAACATGCTTAGGCACTTTTCTACTGAAAACACAGCAAGATGGCAAATTGCAAAAGTATATTTCCCAAACAACGCTAAGCACAAAAAATGGTACCAATACCTCTCTACTAACCCCTCCTTTCTAACATCAAAAAGGAATATGAAAACGCTTTAGGTGAGTACCACAAATAATCCGTTATAATAAAGCCAATCCTGTCTTTAAGGAACACCTGAAATATTATGGCGGTATGCTTTGGATAATTTCAATACATTTCTATAAGAAAAGATCAAGTTGGATTGGTTCACATTGTGCCTGCGGGGTCCACCTAAGCCAGCATTTTTAAAGAGCAAATCTGGGTTAAAAGCTTAATGAAGAAAATGCTATGGAAACAAATAGTAAGTGGCAACAAATAAAAATTTCACTTCAATTAATTATTGCGGAGATTTCAGTAAAAAAAAGTGCATACGCATATTTCTCAAATAATGCTAAGCATACAGATTCCTCATATGTTAGGAATTTATAAAAAAATAAAAGGCTCAACCAAAAACTATAAATATCTAAATTTAAGGATTATGTTTTCTGAAATCTGTTGTCATTGTTAAAAAAAAAATTTAAAAAAAAGAGGCTAAAGACCCTGTGGAGCTGCAGCTCGCGCTGAAGGTGTGTCGGGAAGACCTGACCAAAGCCCAGGTGGAGCTCAACAGGATCAAGGCAGAGTACTGGGATGTCGTGCCAAGACGCAACTGGGACACCCTGGAACAAACACACAGACAGAACCTACAGCAGGTGGCCCATATAGACACATACACTGCACACACAGTACACACCTGCATGTAAAAATGTTAAATGTTAACACTCCTCACCATGGTCATATTTTTGTATTTTCTGTGGTGTCCAGTTGAAGACGCTGCAGGGTGATTTTGATCAGTTGAAGAGGGAGTATGACACCCTGCTGGAGCTCCACAAAGATGGCAGCATGCAGAACAAGACACAGGACCCCATCACTGTGCAGGTACTTCTTAATACCCTGACTAGTCTCACATTGCCAGACCTTCCTCCACAGCAATGTAGAGCAGAGTCTGGCTAGTCCACACAGAATTCCGTGCTCTGGTCTTGTATGGTTCTTAGCACCATAGAGAGCCACGGAGCCGCTGCAAAATAGCCTTGGAAAGTAATGTGTTTTGGTGGAACGTGTGCTCGTTCAAATAAGTCAGATTGGACAGATAGTCCAGCTAGCTGTCTGGATCTACCCTGCAGAGATCTGAGGAGCAGTTAACCATAGTCCTCAGAAATCGATCGGAGTTTGAAATTCAAACACAAAGACAGAGGAAGGTAACGGACATCTGGGCATGACCTGGCGGAATTTCCGGCAGCGCTGACTAAATGCTTTTTAAGAAAGATCATACGAAAAGCACTACTATTTCCGCAGCTTCCATCACACATCATCACTTCCTACATCAATAGCATAAACAGAGATAAGACACTTCATATATATATATATACACTTCATATATGTATACATTTTGTTGCACATTTCAGCAAACAGGCTCAGCAGATCTGGCAGATCGTCTGTCTAATTGGGACATCCTCAAGAGCGACCCCCTTCCTGAAGGAGACATTCCATTGTCCTTTGACCTTTCTGCTACAAACAAGCCCCCTTCCATAAAGGACAGACTTGGACACAATTATTTTCCAGTTAGGAGAGGAGGCCTTTAGCTTTAGAGACCTATTGGCACATTTTAATTCAAGTGAATGCAAACTACCTGCAATCACTGCTTCAACATAATACAAGAGAAGGAATTTGTAGATCTCAAGACAAGTCACGTGGAAATAAACATTTCAAGTGTAACTCCACATATTGTGTACCACCTCACTTGCCCATGTAAATGTTTTTATATTGGGTGCACTAAGAGGCCTTTGAAAGAGAGTGGCAGAACATAAATACACCTTAAGAACCAATATTGTAGCTCACTCTATAGCCAGGGGGGCTTCCAGGATTTTTTAAGTGGGGTGGCACAGTGGGGACCAGTGGTGGCCCAGAGGGGGGGTGGGCATTTTATCAAAATACAGCATAGAAATCTGCTTAGAAATATAGGAAATATTGTATAGGAACAAGACAATGTAATTCTGCTTAATAAAACATCACATTCATTATTAATTAGGGCCTGAGTGCCGACAGCAGCAAAAGGCCCTATTGAAACTGAAGGAATTCTTATTTTTCCTTCTTCATTGGTGATGGTTTGGCCCGCGCCCTATAACTAAGCCACGCCCCTTTCATAACTGGTGACCCATTTAAGGTAGAGTCTTATGTGAGGTATCAATGAACTCAGCAGAGAGTTCCCTTTTCATTGGTGACAATTTGCAGCATCTGAGTGCCACGCAAATGCACAGTCGCAAGGAGCGGTGTCTGCCCATCCCCTGGGGTGCGCAGAGGACCAAAAAGGCCTGTCCAACCTGCTTGCAGCTTTAATTTCACTTGTTTTCATTTTGAAGAAACTGTATTTCCAAATACTATACATTAGGACGGCACATACGGGTACTTTGCTAAACATCAAGGCCGTGCCCCCTTTCGGAGATAGAAAACAGACGATTTCTTGTTAAATAGAATTTTGTTTTATACACATCTAATGTCTATTTTCTGACCTTGCCTGAACCTGAGCATTCACAATACCTTAAAAAATGATTAGTGGGGTAATTTACGAGATACACCTTTTGGTTCCATTAGCATTCGGCTAATAGCGCTAACTCAACCAATGTTAGACCAAGGGAAAAAGCTTCTGGTGGGGTGTTTGGCTCGAGGACATGGTGCAAAGGATCTTGGGTGAATCCCTTTAAGCCAACGTTAGCTATCTATCATAAGTAACTGTCACCAGCATAATTTATCACACGGACTGAGAATGTTCCTTGTATCTTATGAGTCTCATATATCAGTGTGAAAATCTCGATTAAGCTGCTACATAACAGCTGTTTGGCATTTTCCTGTTTCTCTCTTGATGTGACAGCGTGATTCTTTTTCTCTGGGATGCCGGTCTGGTCTATACCCTGGAGCCAAAGTCCATCTATCAGGAACTATGTTAGGACATGTCAGGAGGACAACTCGGATATTAGGGTTTTTGGAGGTATTGCTGGTGCAACCAGCTACTCAGCAACTTTTCGGCATAGTCATTAATTTAAAACGGTTTGTTTAAACTTAAAATGTGGAGCAATATTAAAGTTCCACTGTTGTTTACGCTGCCCAGAAAGAGGCGTGGTGATGAGATCTTCCTTTGGACGACGAATTGCCGGCCTAACGTATACACATTTTCTAAAGGCTCAGTCTGCCACTTAAAAAAAATAAAAAAATCAATTCCAGTGCTAGTTTCATAGTATCAGAATTTTGGATAGCCATCATGGAAACAGCAATTGGTCATGTTACAAGGGCTGGGAAAATTGGCAGGACAGGCAGCCAAGTGACAGACTTTGATCCAATGGAAATCACAATTGTCAGATTGACAGCACTCTAGCTCAATGGATTGGGAAGGGGAAATTGAAATCTTGTTTCAGCGGAGGGGCTGGTGCCACCCTGCGCCCCCCTCCTGGCCCTGCCCCTGCCTATAGCACTCCGTTTCCATAATGGTCATAGTGACAAGGATAGCCTTTTGAAAGTGAAGTGTATTTAATTAGTGGAGCAGTCTATCAGCGGTGGCATCTTCATACTTTATGCTATGGTGTATCCAGGTCATAATGAGGAAATAGATTCCAGACCTTTTTTGAAAACTGCTTACCCCCAAAACTGCTCTAAACTAATAAAGGCATTTGAACTACATCCTTGGCTCAGTGCAAGGGTGCCTGAAGCTAGTGGATTCCTTTTTTCCTTTTCTTTTTATAGTTGACCATCAACTTCAAGAGCACCTTGCATTTTTTTTTTTTCTCTAATATGTTGTGATCGGCTGGTATGAAGTGTTGTCTCCAAAACTACAGTAAAGGTCATGTGTGAATGTGTAAGTGTATCTGCTAAAATATTAATTTATTGGCAACCCCACATGAGCCATAACATTTTACCCTAAATGTGGATGAAGACAGTTAGCTTAGCTTAGCACAAAGGCTTTAAAACAAGCGATCTCTCTGTCCAAATGTAAACAAATATCTGCTTACCAGGAACTACAATTTGCTAATTAAAATTACATGCAATGCTTTTCTATACATGTATGGACTAAAACAAAGTAATTCCTCTCAATCATTGGTAATGACCCACTAGAAGTCTGTGGCAGTGTCTGTATCTGCAGAGACCCTGCCCTCTGCCTGTATCTGCTCTTTTATATTACTTGGAGAGTCAGGATCATTGTCAGGACCGTCACTTTGTCCCTCAGCATCTCATATTGACACACATGTATATAACTGATATAATCACACAGAAACAGACAGGATGAAGCTCTGCATTCACTCATAATGCGTCTCTCTCTCTCTGGCTCTGAGCTGGGGAGGAGGGGCCAACTTTGAACACCGGTGTTTACAAACAGTAAGCCGATACAAACTACACATTCTACCTTTTAAGAAGTTATATCTAGTAAATTTGATCTGTACGAAGTGTCAAAATGAAAAATGAAAGTTAAAATAAATGTACGAGGACCAGACTAGCTGTTTCCCCCTATTCATTACTTATGCTAAGCTAAACTAAGCTAACCGTTTTCTGATTCCAGTTTCATATTGAACTAACATACATACAATACAAGAGTACTAACTATACTCAGATAACTCTTTGCAAAAAGGTGAAGAAACATTTTCCCCCAAATGTTAAACTGTTTCCTTAAAAGCTGTGTGTGTTTTTTTCAGATGGATGAGAGTGTGTCCCAAGGGCAAAGCCAGATTCAGTCCCGCGACCTAAAAGACCCGATCGACTCAGAGGCCCCTGAGAGCAGCACACTCACTGTCCTGGAGTTTAGGTGATATAAAAAGAGGCGCACAGAAGAGCACACAAAATTGTAGTCAAGTTTTATTTATATAGCCTATAAATCACAAACTGGCCTCAGAGGCCTTACAATCTGGGCAATGTATGACACCCTCTATCCTTGGACCTAAATTCAGGACAAACTTCCAAAATAAAGCCTTCAGCAGAAGAGTTTTTGTTTTCTATGGCTGTCTCTGTTTTTCTCTGTCAAAAGAGTGTGTTTTGTGCATGTACTGTATGTGTAGGGCGGCCCTGAGAACAGCGTTCCCTCTGAAGTCAGATCAAGAAATAGATGAACTTGTGGCCTCGGCTCAAAGCGAACCAGACAACAGTAACGACACTATCTCCTCTCAGAGACTACACAGCCTGGTACGGACCGGCACAGGTTTCACGTTTTTGTTTTTTATCAGGCTGATTTTAGTTTGCATAATTCACAAAATGTTTTCCACAACATGCACAACAAGACATTTGTGCTCTCATTTGGTGAAACCATTGAATAACACTTCAAAATGTACAGGAATTAGTGAAGCAATTTTAAATATGCAGTCACAGTGCATTCAAAAAATATTCACCTGGATTCAGTTTTTTCACATTTTGTTTTGTTGCAGCATGCTATAATTATTTACATAAATGTTTCCCTTGTCAATCTAAACATAATGCCCTATAATGGCAAATCAGAAACGGGACACTAGAATGTCTTGCACATTTATTAAAAATAAAAAACTGAAATATAATATTGACATAAGTATTTAGGCCCTTTTCTATGATGATTTAAATTTAGCTCAGGTGCCTCCCATTTCTCTTGATCATCTTTGACTCGTGTCTACATCTTAATTGGAGTCCACCTGTAGCAAATTCAACTGGTTGGACATGATGTGGAAAGGCTCACCCGTCTATAGGAGGTCTTGTGGCCTAGGACTGCAACATCACAAAAGTGAAGGGGTCTGAATACTTTCTAAATGCACTGTACTTTTGGAATAGAGTTTGAGTAGTCTTCTGCATACTTTCTAAGATTTTTCTCTCTTGACATGCTCCAACAGCTAGCAGAATCTGGTGTGGCAACCTTACCTCCAGCTCTTGAATAACCAGAAGAAAAGGCTGCATCAAATCCATTTCATGCCACCAACTGTATAATGTTGTTAATTTTATTGATTGTCAATTAAGAAGGGCATGTACAAAAAAAACAGGTATATAATGGAACATTTATTCTTGAATTACAGTTTATCAATTGCCCCACAATACATTTTTAACAGTTCCTGATATTTAAATAACTGCAAATGTACATTAATATTCTCAAAATCTGGATATGGAGTCAGTTGAGATGTTTTTTTGTGATTTATGTGACTTGACCCTGATGTTATTTTAACCAGCTGTGCCTTGGGTGGTAGAAGCTTAGTTCATAGGCAATTGGGTTGGGAACCGGAGGGTCTCAGGTTCAAGTCCCCGTTCAGACCAAAGTATGGTGGTGGACTGGTAGCTGGAGAGGTGCCAGTTCACCTCCTGGGCACTGCCAAGGTGCTCTTGAGCAAGGCACCAAACCCCCAACCTCTCGGGGCGCGTTTCCATGGGCAGCTCCCCCCCTCTGACATCTCTCCATTAGTGCATGTATAGGTACTGAGCCTGTGTGTAATAACAACAGAGTGTAAATTGAAATTTCCCTTGTGGGATTAATAAAGTATACATTATTATTGTAGAATGGGTCAATATCCTGCCAAATAAAAATGATCAAAACATTAATAAATCACTAAAAATGTTGCAGCCTTCAATGCAAATTTCAGTTAACAAAAACAAGTAAACTGTCTTTTTGAACGCTGAATCCCATCCTACCCAGAGCCTTGTTTCAAGTCAACTGAACTGGATATTGCCTGCCTTGTTGCACGATCCAAATGTTCTTCAAAAGGTGTCATTTTTAGCATGTAGCTTGCTAGCTTGAAGTTTGTTGTTTCCCGAAGCAAACAGTTTGAGAATGGCAACACACAGAGAGCGGAAGCTAAGTGCGCCAGATGTCAGGCAGTAATCCTGGAAATGTACTTCCATTGATCCAGACTAACAAGTCACAGGAGGCCTCAAACAAATCTATCCACTGCTGATTTATCAACGTAAATACATATGGAGACAGAAAATTGTACAACAAAGATAGTATTTGGATATTTAGATTAAGATATCTATAGACCTGATACATATTGTATATTACTCTTTACATGCTTACATTCTTTCACCACAGCCTGTAAAACTCTAAGAGGACACACATTCATTCTGGTGTGTGTGAAGCATAGTTGTGTTGTGTTCTTACAGCTTGATGGCAGATAACGCTGCAGATGGTATATATGACTACATCTGCATAAAGAAAGTGAGGAACCAAGCCAGCCTTAAAAGCACTTGAAGTACATGGTCTGGAGAAAGAGATTAATGAATGTGCTGTTAATGATAAAGTGGCCACCCAAGATAAGCTGCTTTTAGTCACGGACCGTAATCTGTAAATGCCGATTTTACTGTTCATGTTGACGTCATGTTTTGAAAATGTCCTCCAGTTCTTTTTACCCAAAATGTGGCCATGTCAATTTGCCAGGATCTAGTCAAAAGCAGAGCAACATTATAATTCCATCTTGTTAAGGGCTCATTTCATCAGTGGAAAATGTCAAAAGCAATCCAAGGTACAGTGTAGGGTTTGTGCAAAATAAAAACGACTTTCTTTTAAAGGGCAATATGTATTTAAAATGATCAACTTGTGACCGATATAAGGCTTCACCATGGTCCTTGTCTTTAGTGGCTTGCACACCTATATTGTGTTAAATATACGGTGTTTGATCAATTTTGTAAAAGTTTCTGTATTAGAAATGTGGGTTTCTTTCAACCAAATTTTCAACAAAAAGTAACGTGGATGTAGCCTGGTCCTACCAGACTCTCGTACTTTTCATTTGTACAGAGAGTCTGGCCACTCTTGTTGAAGTGTAAAACTATTGGATCTGCACAGAGCCACTCTGGATCTGCCATAACCAATCACTAACGTTTGCTTGTGATGTCGGCTTAGCATCGCTAGTGTTAGCCTTAGTTAACTCTTTTACCACTAAAGGAGCGAGCTGGAAAATCAAACTTTCAAACAAAACAAACCCAGTGGGGGAGGAGGGCCACGACATCATGGCCACCAACAAAACTCCCAAAGATTGTTCCTGCTCGGGCTTTAATATTCGGCAGCGTTGCCACATAGGACCGAACAGCTTCACTCGCATCGTTCTCTGCCGCCATTACGGAATTACAACTCAAACTATTGCATCGTTCTCAGCCACTCCTTCTGTTCGCTGATTGGACCGGTAAAGATTTGACCGGAGAAAAGCTGTGAATATTCCGCAAACACAGATGTAGTACTGAAGGGAAATAAAAATTAAGCGGAAGTACGTAAGAGGGCGGAACCAGGCTAACATGGATATTCCCTACAATGTTCTTCATAATGTAAAATATATGATCAGTTTGAGACATTTATTGAATTTGGGTGTTTTATTTAATTTTATAGCATTTGGAGAAAAAAAATGTATGTTAAATGAATGAATGAATGTTAAAAAGTGACAAAAATATAAATAAAATCTTCTTAAAGATGGGGTCAAAAACATAAAAAGTGACAAAAAAACTTGGCTTAAAGTGACAAAAGGGTTGAAAAAGACAACCGAAACATTGAAAAAAACAAAACATTTTAATTAAAAGTTTTGACAGAGAGAAACTAAAAGGAAGAAAACACAAGAGTTAAGTGACTTCTTGGACAGCACTGTCCCGTCAGCGGGACCGTTTTCTCCATTATTAGGAGAAAACGTTTTCTTAACTCAAATTGCAAGCTTATCTCTTCATGAACACGGTCATGCAGCGCGTCATTAGAAAGCTTAAAGTCTCATGATTCCATTGAGCCCACACACATATAAGCATAAGGTGACTTACAGCGGTTATAATCATGTTTAAAGTAAAGAAACAGACGGATTCTGTGCAGATAGTGTCTAAATTCAGACATGAGTCCTTACCTTTCTCCTCGTGTCTCTATTCACAGCGGTGAAAGATCTCCATAAACTTTTTTTTCCTGCTTTGCCAACAGTTCAAAGAATACGTACATCCAATCCTTTTAATCCAAAACGAGCTGGTCCCCTCACAATCTTGTAGATTCTGGCCGTGTTTCCTCGCAAACAAAGCTGAAAAGTCCATCATTTATGGACTTTAATCGCTCCTACTGCTGGCTCTGCTAATGGTACAGTGTATCCTTCTATTCAGCAAGTTAGGTTGAATCAACAGCTTTTGATTGACAGGTTGTTTCAGCCAATCCGTCTACTCTAACCTGAGTTATCCCTTATGGAAGCCAATCAAGTCACACGATTTACAGAGGGCAAAGTGGGAAAGATTGACAGCTCTTCCAACCATTTAGAATCAAAAGCTATGAAACCAGCCTCCCCGTGTAGCCGGGGAGGCTGGAAGACGAGTTGATTGATACCAAACATGACCAGAAAACTTTAACCCTGTGATGGCTCCAGCTGTGTCAAAGCAAAAATAAGGCCTTAGTTATTGCATTTCACCATTTCATCAAATTATAATGACTTATTTCTATAAATTTATGCATGTAGTTATTTTAGATATGTGTATGAGTGATGTGGATGTGTTTTTTAATTTGAGAAGTTTTTAATTTTGCACTTTTTGGGCTTTTTTTCTGAGAGGAAATAAGAAAAACGCACAGACATATCTGTAGAAATAACTTCATAAAATAGCCATTTTCTGAGTCATTTTCTTCTGGATTTTTTCTGTATTAAGTTCAGACATGTGGCTGGGGTACTATGTTTGTATGTAGATCATGTAATATGCTTACAGTAGTGTTTTTTAATGATTTTACATATGATTTACTTGGACGGAAATAGAAATTCTCTATTCTAACCTTTTTAGCTCTGTGTCAGTAAGACCTAGTGTCACACTGACACAAGAAACAAAAAATTGAGAGTGTTAGCTTCCCAATGACCTCGGGACCCTCCCAGAGGGCCAAAGGATGGGGAAACTGTAGCAATTTTTTTTGGAGAAAAATTTAGGCGAGAAAAACATATATTTTGAAGTTATTTGTTATTAAGTGAAACCATCAAAGAAGGTAAGAGGGGGAACTATTTTTTGGTGAGATGTCTCTAACATATCATCTAAAATGTGGCAAATGCCCCCAACCAGACACTTGTTTTTATTGTAAGGGGTCACAAACCAAGTGGGTGGTAACAACTGGTTTAACCCTAACAGTGTGTATTTTATAAATCTAAAACATGTTTTTATTTGAAATCTTTATTAGATTAGATTAGATTCAATTTTATTGTCATTGCACATATCACAACTACAGAGCAACGAAATGTAGTTGGTGTCTAACCAGAAGTACTTAAGCAGTGATTAAATACATATTAAATAACGTGCTATAGTATGAATAAATGTTCTACAATATATACAGAGTGCAAGGTATGAATGATATATAAGTATCTGTAAAGAAACCAGTCATTTGTGAAATAAATATAGTGTACTTTTCACTTCTTTCGTACTTTAACTTTTCACTTACATAAAGTTGATACACTCCATATATTACAAGTACCGTAAAACATTACTTAAATATAGTTCCTGAGCAAATTAATTTCCACCACCAATTTGGTTTCCATGTTGAAGCAATGCCAGACTCTAGAAATCAACTCTAGAAATGTTGAATGTGAAGTAACTGTTTGAAAACACACTTGGCTGGCCAAGACACGTTTAAGTCATTCAGTGCACTTTGTTTCTTCCACTTATGTTGGGGAACATAAGGGCCTTATTGCCATGTCCTTTCAAGTGCAATGTAGGCCTACTAGGTGCATTGCCAACACTGCAAAGAAAATTGTCACTTTCACAAGCTTACTAATGAACCACACAGTAGCCTACTCTCTAACCCTCCACTACATAGTTCATTGTAGGTGATGTAATGTGATGCTTCTTTAAATGTAGTCATGTGAGGGTTCTTAATAATGTGTATCTACAATGACAAGTAATTGTATAATTAACTAACGGGGTCGGGCGATGTGGTCACGTACATATCACAACATAATACAAAGCTGGATTACCAACTGGGCAAATCTTACAGCCTTGTCTTGTTGAGAGGCCCATTGTCAAAATCTAGTCTATATTTAATATTTAAATTGATATCATGCTCACATTGTATATAATGTTCATCATTTAGTTGAAGTCTTAATGGCCGAATAGTGTAAATAATGTTCATAAATTTAAAGCTAAATTTAGTAGAAGTCTGGATGGCTGCTCATTATTGCCCTTGGGCCTGCTAGCAGGTATTATCCAGTCCAGATAGATGATGAGTAATTTTCCAATATTTATATATTTATATCACATAACCTATGGCATAGCCTATGCATGCAAAATGGCATAGGCCACAAGAAAATCAAATAGAGGTTCAAATAAGAAAAACACAAATGTAAGTGGAAAAGCTACGACAACTCATGTTGTTATTTTTACTTTAAGATGTTGTACAAACACAACATATCTAAAAAAAAAAATAAAAAAAAACATTGTACTTAATCACTACAATACCCACAAACCACCGGCCGGTTACGTCTTTGAGTGCGTGCCCTCGTAGGGCAGCAGACACTACTGCACTGTGAGATTGTGAAGCCGGCCTCGGCCTAGGCGTTGGTTAGAGGTAAGTTATTATTACTTATTTTTAGGAAACCGTCTTATGGAATAGTGAATGGAAACATGTCCGAAAAGAAAAAGCGCTAGTTTAGTATGAAATTTGAACAAGTGTAAGGGAGTATAAGTAATTCAATTGGCTGCTTCTAACCGGTTTAGGGCTAACGTTAACGTTGGGCACTCCTGTGTAGGGTAACGTAACGTTAGCTACTTCGGGGTTCCACAGCTGTGCGCGCGGGCCCGGAGGAGGCATCAACACTTGGAGAAGGCGGGGTATTTTTAGCAACTGGTGAAAAGGCCAACGCCAGCCAGTTAGCTAACGCCTAGAAATATAGTTTACCTGACGTCTAACATTAGCCAACGAGGAGGCATGTTAACGTTATGTATATGAACTCACAGCACAGGCTAAAACGTTAGCAAACAAGACAGCTCACAAGCTAGTAGCAGCTAACGTTAGTTAGCTTAACGTTACGTTAACTAGCTAGCCATAACGTTACAAGCGCTTTTCCATTTTTAACGTTACCATGCGGGCCTAGTACTGTAGCTGTATGTCCCGTCGGTATGTATGATATGTTTAAACTATATCGCTAATTTTCAGAACACTCAGATTATTACAGTAACTAGCTAGGTACAGTGAATGGGTAATATGTGAAAGCACATGACTTGTGCTGTCAGTGTCACCCAAGCGGCGTGTATAGCAAAACTCTGTTGGCTAAAGTAGTTTTAATGTTACAGTCTATGTATATTAATAATAATAATAATAATAATATACAGTCTATGGGTGGTACTCATATACTTTAAGTACACTTTGAGCCTCGCCGTTTTTTTTTTTTTTTTTTTTTTTAAATGGTCAGCATCAAGGAAGTAAGGTTTTTGTTAAATAAAATAAGTAAATTAGGTACATGCAGTTTTATTTCAAGTGCTATAGTGTATATAATTGCCTTTTTGACACTTTTGGGCTGTACAGTGTGATGGTACTGGATTTAGGATACATATTGAAACATTTGAATACCTATACTCAGTTCGCTTGAAGATTATAAGGAATTATAGTATAACTATTTGTTTTTTTAATTAAAAATAATTTAGAGAAGTATTTCTAATAAGTGAAACTTTACTGACATAAATGAGGTGGACAAAATAAGAACACCTTTCAGATCTCCCAAAGTTAGTTTTGCCAAAGCATATGACTTGCATTATTTTCATACTCTTTTAGCCAGCCAACTTATAGCGGCCTAATGAATAAGGAGGCTGCGTATGTTACTGACTTTTTCTGCTGGCTTTCTGACTGGCTCTCCTTCTCTCTCTCTCTGTATTCCCAGTGTGTGTTGCAGGGTGATTCAGAATGGTGGACCAGCCTCTGTGGGAGCAGATAGGATCCAGCTTTGTGCAGCACTACTATCAGATGTTTGACTCTGACAGATCACAACTTGGATCCATATATGTGAGTGTGACACATCCATTTGTTCAGTTACAAAATGTCTTACAGGGTTGGGCTGTACCTTTTTTTTTTTTTTTTTTTTTTTAAATAAATGAATGTAACGCTAATCTAACAACACCGCCTACATGTGCATATGTAATTGATAACGGAACCTATGTAAATAGGAGGGGACCCTTTTTTAATGTAGTCTCACTTGATGAATAATGGCTACATCATTAACAATTTACTAGACGCACAATCTGATTTTATTGTTTTGTTTTATTTACATAAATAATTGTAAACAAAGTTAATTAGGTATTTGAATCATAAATTAAATACACACAAGTAAAGTACTTGATTTATGGTTTGAATGAGACAAAATAATGTCACTCAAAATTGCTCTGTGCAATGAAACAGGGCTCAAGCTTAAAGATGTCTCATCGACCCGGAGCCAGAAAAAATAATTATAAAATTAATTTTGGGACGATAGTTGAAAGACAAAACCCTGCAATGTTACAATGAACTGCGAGGAAACAGAAACTTTGTAGCACGCAGTTATTATTAAACCTTCTTGACAACATAACCACACGTATGTGTGTGTCCGTGAATTCAGAAGCAGGTCAACACGACTATTGACGTCAGAGTGATGTACAATGGCCACGGCGTCCCATAGGTGAGATACTACTGTGATTTTAACATTACATCAAGTAAACAAACAGAAATAACTTGGAGCGGAGAGACCCTGAACCGCCAGCCTCTGACCTCACGGCAGCTGTAACGGGGAGTTAAAACTGAGTCGGGAAGCTTGCTGTCAACTTTACTGTTAGTTTATCATGTTTAATGGTAAGTTACAGTTAACTAATCTAACGAGACAGCAGCCGACAATTGCATTTACAGTGAGTGATAATAACGTGAAAGTGTCAAATGTGTCATTGAGGTTACCACCTAAAGTTACTTTAGTTTTCTTCATGCCCTGTGGGGAATAAGGCTACAAATAGATCTTTATCGCAATTAATCCTTGCCAAACATGCTGTGCATCTCACCATGACAGGTGCATATTGTCAAGCAGCTTCTCCAACTTTTAGAAATACCAGCTAGAGGGGCCGTTTGTAACTTTTTTAAAAGGGACAACTTCTTAAGCAAGAACATCTCTGTTGTTGTTGTTTTTTTTAACTCGGCCTCTGTTTGTGACCTGTCATCTTTTCAGATAAATTCCAAAAGGTTGATGTTTGATGATACAATCTTTTTATTAGGGCTGCACGATTATGGCCAAAATGATAATCACAATTATTTTGATCAAAATTAAGATCACGATGATTTTTGGTTGATTTTTAACCAAAATAAATGTTGTCACATTGTCTATAACTGCGTTCACATCTATACTGTGCTACATTCCTCTTATGTTGAAGTTATTTTGTACATACATACAGCTGCAACACATGTAAATGAAAATTATCTGAAATAAATAGCCTAGGATATATATTTTTTTCAAAGTATCTCTGAGAAAGCTCCTTCGCTTGTTTTCAACAATAACTGATTAGAAGCGCTAAGGAGAGAGGGGGATTTCGATGGACGTATGCTAGGCTATTCGGAGTAACGGCTGACTCATTATGAATGGGTCCAGCACGGGGTCAGCATAGTTTCACACGTGGTGTGTATGAAATGTCTGTATCGTCACTGCGCTGCATTTTTATGAACTATGGTATTCTGGCCATGGGTCACATCTCTTGCCCAGGTCCAGCAGGCTCTGTCTAACACACTCTACAAACTGAATTAAACCATATCGATATAAACAACATTGCTTCGTTTGTGGAGAGGCAGCGGATGCGATGATGTTAGGTGCACCAGGGAGCTAACAGACACTAACTAGCACCGGTCACTGCTGTTTTCTGAAAAACAACAGACGTAACAAAATGTTGCGTTGACTGGGAAACTGGTAAACTGTTGTGGAATTTTCCTCCTGTTACTCTATCCTCTGTGACTGTCTACATCTAGAAACTAAGCTACGTTGTGCAGGGAACAACTGTGATTGGCTCATATTCAGACAGTGGTTTACGGAGCTTTGCAAAAGAACTGAGCATTTTGTGAACAGAATGACACATTTAAATATTGCTTGATTACGCAAATTTGATAGTGGGAACCCAGAATCGTGATCGTGATTAAAATTTGATTAATTTTGCAGCCCTACTTCTTATATTGTTTTTTTTTTAAAAGGTAGTTTAGAATTATTCTTAATAAGGATATTGCATGAAAACAAAGATTTTAAATACGGTACGGCTTAGATTGTATTTCGGGACTGTTCCGGGAGGCTGGTGAAAAAAGTATTGGTATTCAACAATTGGTCCATTAAAGTGATGCAGCCAACAGCAAATGCTTTTTATCAAGTTGAAACCCACTGGTTTCTACTGTTTTATGGTGGCCTACAACTTGGTGGGTGTTTTCAGTGTTAGTGCTTTCCTTGGATTTATCAATGTCATGAATAATACTCTAGCATGAATAGATTACAACGACACATTGTTGCTTAGTACTGCCAGAACATTGCCACAGACATTTAGAGCTTACACAATTGGAAAAAAAAGAAGCGAGTTGAAGCGACTTAGCTTTGTTGTTGCAGGACACAGTCACCTATTGTTACACAAACTCCATGGCAGTTCAGTGCTTGTTTTTTACCTTCGTAGTGCTTTGAACTTTTTTTTTTTTTTTTACAGTGACGTTTCCTGTTTATAATAATGTTAACGGGACTCTCATGGCTCAATAAAGACTGATGAGTCTGATCTCCGGTTACATGATTTTTCAGCGCCGGGTGACATCGGATTGCTTTTCTCTAAAAGTCAAACAGGTCTTAACTTTTTGCTGTAGGCATTCACAGTAAATGGAAAGATTGGCGTGTTTGCCTGACAAGTGACAACCGAAGCAGTGTTTTGTGAATGAATGCTCAGCCAGCCAGTGCCTCACTAGAGCATTAGTGTTATGAACAGTCGTACTAGCTTTACCTTTATCAGATCGCCTGAAAACAGCAGGCTGCTATACAGTATCACCATTAAAGACGTCCACACACTTGTAACTCAACATTTCTCTGTTCTTGGCTTAGATAGATGACATAAATGAGCCAGCAGTTATTGGCTTGATTCCAACAAAACACCATAGGAAATTCCAGCCTGCATGCACTAAAAAAAAACAGAATATTTGAATTCAAAAATTCAAAATCAAATACATACCCATCGAATGAATATTTGGATCCAACCCTACTGTGTGTGTAAGCATGTTGTCATACACCAACAAATAATACTTTGTTTTTTATTTCAGTTATATGCATCAAATCATCTACAGCAGACCTTTTTGTATCTACAGTGTAACTAACGTATTAATGAATTAGTCCCCCCCCTCCCTTCTCTCTCTCTCTATCTCTATCTTGCTCCACACAGATTGATGCGTCATGTCTCACATGGGAAGGACAGCAGTTCCAGGGAAAAAGAGCAATTGTTGAGAAACTCGCTGTGAGTCTGCCTGGTAACTTATACTATACCCGGAGGTTATATTTAACAGGTGGTGGGTGGCCCAAGTGAGAAACACACTGGCAGTGTCAGTCAGTATGTTTAGATGCACTCAAGGAATCAGGGTATTATGTACTGTAGGTTATCGGACAACACTTTTACATTCACTGTAGTAACCTGCTTACTGTAAAAGTAGACATGCAGCAGTCAAGTAATCTGATTTCTCCCTAACCTCTTTGGGGTAGTAAATTGTACAATTTCTTTACAGGTTCTACTTATTATCATTATTTTACGTTTTAATGAAAACAGTTCAAGATAAGTTAGAGGATTCTTGGTTAAATGTTTAACTTTCTTAAATTCTTTCAGCATTAATAATTACAGGGTAATATATCTGTATTCATTTTCCTCTTGTGTATTTTCCTCCCATCTGTATGTGCCAGAGTCTACCCTTCACAAAAATCGCGCATAGTATAACAGCACAGGACCACCAGCCAACTCCAGACTGCTGCATCTTGAGTATGGTTGTAGGGCAGCTAAAAGTAAGTAACACTATCATTGCCACCTTATTTTAAAGCAGATCTTATTTTACAGCCAAATAATTACAGATGGAATTCTAAAGTATGGTTCATTTTTGCACCTATGTTTTAAAACATTTCTATTACCATACTATCAAACAGACAAACTGTGTAGGTCCTTGTTTAAGAGTACTCACTTACATTTTTCCTCATAATATGGCGTAGTACTCCCCAAGACTTGTAAACAGACTTTGAGGTGTAAAATTGGTTGCTTCAGCCACTATCTTCAGCGTGTGCTCAGGGATGACTTGCTCTGGTGGTTCTCCTCCCTAGAGCATCTTTTCCTGCAGTCCCTCTACATCAAAAACCTGAACAAGATTTTTTTATTTTTTTTATTATTCTCAATTTGCAACCATTGTTGCAGTTGCATTGTTTTTGTGTTTTTATCTCCTTTACAAATAGGAAAGAAGGACATGCATTAACATGTACTGTATGTCCTCAAGGATGCACACAATGTGCTTGGGTGAGAAACACTGAATACAAAAAGAAGCTTTGTTTACAAGAAAACTCACAAGGCACTTTCAAAATGTAATTTCCCCCTGTGGGATCAATAAAGTATGTCTTCTTCTTTTCTCATATCTCTCTTATCTTCAAAAACCACTACCCTACCTTAAAGGTGGGCTTACAATTTTGAGATGGTAGACTCCAACTCCAATCCTGGGTGACGTTATTGGCATTATTTTCTCTGACTTGGCACAGAAGGAATTCCCTGACTGTTTTCACTGAATGGTACTCCCCACAACTAGTATACTGACTTTGATGTGTACAATGATAAATTAATTTACTGTAATGCTGACTTTGTCCTGAACCTCTGCCAATTTGTATTGTGTGTGTGTGTGTTTGCAGGCAGATGACGACCCCATCATGGGTTTCCATCAGAGTTTCATCCTGAAGAACATTAATGATGCATGGGTGTGCACCAATGACATGTTCAGGCTGGCCATTCATAACTTTGGCTAACCCCCCGCCCCACTCTGGTGGACAGGGGCGGCCATAGTAAAGGGCACCATGTGATGAAGTATGGAGGGAGGGGAAATGGGAGTTGAGGATGGAGAGAAGAGAGAACTCATCCCTCCCTCCTGCTGTCTCATTTATGTCTGCTTGTCAAACAAGCAAACACCGGATTCTAGATGTCAATCACTGAACCTCATCCAGGTGGGTTTTCAGACCACCCCAGCCAGTAGAACTGCGACGCGTTTCTTTGCTGAGAGCCGGTCGACCAATCAGATGCCCCTGTCTGCCACTCCGCTGATCTGCATGACGCTGGGAGTCCACCAGAAAGACAAAATGCTGACCGACGCCATTAACTCATGCTCTGCTCTCCACCCTTCTTTACTTAATTCTAACCCATTCTACCCCACTGTTGTTAACTCAGTTCTTAGCACTGTTGACTGGTTTGTAGATCCATGTTCAGAGTTGGCTTCGTCAGTTCTGACTTCTTGTGTTATAAGTTGTTTTTAGATGCCACTTGTGTGTTAACTAAGTGTGTTTAACTGAGTTTTATCTTCCTTTACACAATTGTTAACTTTGTCGTGTTTCTTTCTCATGCCAGGTTTTGCTCTTGCAAACCAAAGAATCATGGACATAAAGTTTGACCATACTGTGTGATTGGCTCCTGCATTCTCTCTCTCTCTCTCTCTCTCTCTCTCTCTCTCTCTCTCTCTCTCTCTCTCTCTCTCTCTCTCTCTCTCTCTCTCTCTCTCTCTCTCTCTCTCTCTCTCTCTCTCTCTCTCTCTCTCTCTCTCTCTCTCTCTCTCTCTCTCTCTCTCTCTCTCTCTCTGACACTACTCACATCTGGCAGTTAAACATGGACTGTAGCCACAATCGACAATAAAACCTGGACTTTTTTTTCTTAATGGTGTGGCCTCGTCTCTCCGTATCATTCTCTATGGCTGACTCTTTTTCCTGTCCTTTATGTCTTCACAGTAAATCTTATTACAAATGTCTAAGTGCGTATTATTTTTGCTTTTTCCAAGTGTATTAGTTTTCAGTGACCTTACTACAGAGGATCAGCTGGAAAAATGACAATACATAGGTAATATGTATTGTGATCTAGTTGATAAAGAATTGTAAAATAAATTGGGCTGATACTGACCTTATGTGGATTGTGTGTCGACCAGATGTGACCGATCCACATTAAATGCGGTTTCTCTTTATTATGAAATTCCCTCTATATTAATTTGTCAAGTCATGATGGGCTACTGACTCCGTTTTTAGTTTCCCGGGCCTTGTGTCTCCTTACATAAATACGTGGCCAATGACTTCCACACAGTGAGGAAGGCAGATTTTAAATTTAGGAAAAGAGTACTGGTGTTGAATCTGTGCTCAGTATCAGAAAATAGACCATGAGTCGCTGTATCAGGAGGAAAAAAAAGTTGGACTGGTGAATCACTAGTTGGTCATAGCTGTAACTAAATATTTTAAAAGCTTACCACTGTTTATGCTCTAGCTTTTGCCACTATACATTATTTTGTGTGGTTGGTTTTTAAAAGTTGCTCAAAGTTAAATTCTGATTTTATCAAACAAAATATATTTCTAACTGGAATTTCCATTTAAGTTGCTCAGGATCTTCATTGTCCAAGAATAAAAATGATTTGCACAGCTAAGTAAGTGCAAATCCCATGTCAAAAATGTCCATTTGTAAACAAGAATCCAAAACTTGTAGTAGGCTGTTTATATCTTTAGAAGCATCTTTTCTAAAGTGGATGTAGGTAAAACTTTGATAAAATGTGTAACTTCATTCATTGCAAAAATGTCACTTAAGAAACCGTTTCTATCAAAGATCTCCAGTGCATGGGAATAGAAACAGTTCACATGGGTGGTAAATTTGTGAAGAAACTCAATGTACCACCAGGAGGCCTCAGTGAGATGCCTTTCTACATTCAAAATTAATAAAAGCAAATGGACATGACACTATGAATGGTTTCATACATGTAATGTCACATTTTGATTGAGTTTGATCTTTCAATTCATTGGTTCAAGTTTAATTTATTCATATAATTGTTTGTCATATTTATTTATTTACCGGCCATTTTCCAGTCCAAGTCTATGATTATAATCTGAGACTAGAACCAGAAAAGTGTAACGTTAACATCAAGGGTTTGGTCTGACATGCTGGGCTGCTGTAAAATGACCAAGGAGCAAAGGATGTATACAAAAAAGGAGAAAACACAACGTAAAGTTGAGCTACAGACATGAAGTTAAAAATGTCCAGTGTTACTTAATGTGGAGCGCGACATTAAAGTTATGCCGTGTATAGTCTGTAAATTACTTGATTAGAAACATTAGAAAAGAGATAGGAACCATTGACCTGACGCAGACACGAGTCGGAATCTACGACACGGACATAACGGAAGTTTAGACGGTTGCTCTGGGTGAACGAACGGGAACACTGACAGCATCGCGTCAAATAAGAAATAATTATCTCCCCCTAAAATAACTCACTTTCCCCTTTCCCTCACACATGGCGTCCAATTCTAATATAGATATTGAGGGTGCGACCCAGCATCTCCGGGACATCCTCAAGCTCGACCGTCCCGGGAACAGCACCGGTAAGTTGAATCGGTAATGTAAAGCGGTTGAGCTAGCTAGTTTAGCTAGGCCGCAGAAGCTAAATGAATGTTAGCTAGCTAGCTGTATTAGTACTTAGCTAATGTGAGTTGGTTTAGCGCGCTGTTGTACTGGAGTAAAGTTAGCTTAACAGCAGTTTCACTAATGTTACGATGTAAATTAATTTACACATCTATTGTCTCAATTTTCGCGGAGCGACGAATGTATTCAAGTTTGTCGTAATGTTAGAGCGCCAGCTGGCTAGCTAGCTAGCTAGCTAACTGCGTCGGAAAGGGCTCTAATATTTTGTCGTCCCAAGTGTTGGCTAACGTTACGTTACGAGCTAGCTAGTAGGAAAGCTGTTTTTTTTTTTGCTGTCAGACGACGACAAAGCAGAACAAATGATTATTTAATCAAACTTCTCTCTGCATTTGTATCTTCAAATCAGAAAATTGTGGTGTACTATACTGTATAGTTTAGCCAGAATTATTTAATTGCTATCAAGAATTAGCTTGAGCTTCTATAACTGCGTAGCTAGAAGGTCAGTGTTGTTGCTTAATTTGGATACACTTATTCATGTTTTTTTTGTGGTTCCCGCAGCTTAGTACCGGTAATACTTGCTCATTTAAAACTCACAGCTGTCAAATTCTAAAATAACGTTAATGCGAGGAAGACACTTAGCGTTACAGGCTAAAGGAAGGAGGGAGAAAAATAATTCGCAGGTTTCATAAAGTGTAGACTCCATTCTGTAGCAGACTATCCTGCTCCTGTACTAACGACATATGCATTTGCATCCCTAGAATTTTTCTGTTTAACGTTATCTGTTTTGGAAGTAGTTAGTAGAAGTATATAGTATATAATTATGTGTAGCTACAGTATGTAACAAACTGTCGCTACACATAATTATATACTTTTAGACAGTGGAGAAGCAAAACATTTTTTCCCCAAGCTATATGTAGGATTGGTCCAACATTACAGCCTAAGCATAACAAAAAAAACTGTTTAAATCTCCTGGTCAAGATTAATATTCAAGGTGACTAATACAATATTTGCCCCACTCCTGAGCTTATTGTTGTGTGCAACATATTAGCATGCATTTCACTGGACGTGATTCTGTAATAGATGTGGATCTTCTGCTGTGAAATATTCAGATTTGGACAGATGGCAAACTACTCTAATGGCTCTTTCTTGATTCCAATAGATCTTTTTCACAAGTCATTTTGATTTGTCATTACAGGTAAAGAACAGGTGTAAGCCTGTTGGGTGCAACTTCTATAAGAATAACTCTGTGTAGACAACACCGCTGACAGCATTACAAATTAAAAAAAAAAAAAAACAGAGCTACATGTTGAAATGGACCAGAATTCTCCTTTTAACTTACTAAGGACAAGGGCTAGTTTGATTTTATTAACCACTTTTCTGTGAAATATTGATATAATCTGAGTGGTGCTTTACAAATATATTTTGAAAGTGATGACTTTCTAATAGGGACAACTAAAGTAAATGCCAAATGGTTAATGTTTCTTTAAGTCTCTTTTTTTAATTTTTTTATTGGGCTGTGAGCGCTGTCAAAATAATACAGTAAGAAACCTCCAGAATAAACATGACCTGTTTGCAGGCTTTGGATTCCCCAGCTGGGTTATTTTACATCTTTTGTACAAATAGTATCCCAATATAACCCCTGCATTCAATGTCCTTCCTCAGATACACCATCAAGTGATGGTCTGAGAATGCCATCTTTTAATGGAGAGCTGAATGGCTTATTGGGAGCAGCAGGTCTTCTAGGAAGCACCGATCGGTCAACCATGTCAAATTCTACCAGACCCATCTCCACAGACCTCAGCAGCGCTCAGGAGTGTCAGATAATGTGAGTTGGTTTTTACAATCAATTAGGGTCACTTGCACAACTTTGCAGTTTGGCTGACTTTGTCATTGTAGATATGTCTCCACTGTTTTATTTTGATAATTAAAAATGCAGGATACATTTTTGCAAGCACTTCATGTTTTTAAGAAACTAAATCCATATAGAACTAATGTGCTGCAATTTTAGCTGCCTTTCTGGTGACGATGGCTCCACCTGTATCCCCATCACTTCCAACAATGTGGAGATTGTGGCAAGTCAAGATTCCAGCATCAACAGCAAGGCTCGCGGCAGCAACAAGGTAACAAGCCAAATCAGCAGCAACAAAATGGCACTGTCCATTAAGTGTATACATCAGCAAGACAAAAACGGAAATCTACACCACCGACATGTAAGAGGTGGTCGTGATGATGACTCACTATAGACAAGCTAAGGTGCTCAAAAATTCAGATCCCCAAATCCCTAAAAAGGAAATGGCTTAACTGTTTTAAGGAATGTAAATGATCACTGAAGTGAATGTTCATATGAGTTTAGTCTTCATTTTTAATGGCATGGCTTTGGCTTTTGAAGACCACAGCCTCATGGTTACAAAGGGCCTTTGTTCAGAGAGTATTAATTAATTTTGAATGGTGAATTTGTTTTTTGTTCAGGTGAAGATTCAACCCGTTGCCAAGTATGACTGGGAACATAAGTATTATTATGGCAGACTGATAGCCGTGTCCAACTCCTTCCTGGCGTATGCCATCAGAGGTGAGAGCCCTGGAGTGCCTGTTATTTCTCCTTTTTGAGGTCAGGTAGAATGTACCAGATGCACCAGGCCGGCACTAAAGGTTAGGGTTAGAACTTCTAACCTCAGGCCACTTTACCTTGTGTAAATATAAATGTGGATAACATTAGTGATAGTTAGATGCTTGCTACAGTTGCATTTCTAGAGATGAATTGGCAAGAAACACGTTTTATTTCTCTGATTCACGGCTTTGTTCAAACGCCGCTGGTCACTCCATCTCTTCAGTCACTCTCTATCTCTCTCCACCATATAAACCATATTATATATAAAACTCTGCCTTTTTATGCAGATGTTTGTAACGTAGAAATAACATGGATTATTGATCATTTTATTTATATAGTTTAGCGCTGACTTTACCAGCTGACTTCTCTATTGGCCGTGGAAACAGGTAAAGCCTGCCAGCCTCTGGTATAGGTCTAGTTTAGATATCCACCCATTATTATTCCTCTTCTCTACTTAAACAGATATTTTGATAAAACATGATAGATTATAGGGCTGAACTATTTGAGGGAAATATGCGATGTGCAATGACTTTGGTGAATATCGCGCGAACGATATTGCTTGCGATAAACATATTAAAGTGCACTCATTTCTGCATGTCTGCTGGTTTTAGTATTCAGCTAAAACACAACACATTATTTGTTGAATTTAAAACCAATCAAAGGAAATCATTTCCTACATTCTTTTATTGAACATTGAGATAATTATCAAAGGAACTACTACAAAAAGTTATATTTTAGAAGTTACTTTTTCTTTCAACTAACACAAAATAATATAGGCTATAATATATAGACTGTAGTTACATAAGTCAAAGTGCAGTGACATACCAGGTTCACTGTTTTATCCTTTTCTTTAAAATAAACATCTCTTCCCTCAGGAGCCAACAACCATGCAATGATTAGAGTCCTGAGTGTGGGTTTTGCTGAGCGTTCCCTACTGAAGGGCTTCACCGGAGCTGTCACAGATCTGGCTTTTGCCCACCTTGACTCCTCCCTGTTGGGTTGTGTAGATGAAGCGGGCAACCTGATGGTCTGGCAGATCACCTGCACTGGAAGCAAGATACTGTATCCTGACATTGGAGAAATTAAAATGAGTGTGTAGGAGGATGTGCACGTCTGTGTGCCTATATAGAGTTGTAGAAGTAGTTTGTGCTTACCTTTTGTGCTGATGTTATGTTATTTCTGTGTACCTTTTTTAAGTGCCAATAAACATTCACAGCTGCTGAAACGGCCTTGTGATTTTACATAAACCCCTGTGATATTACCACCTGCTTTGGCATAATAATCAGTGAAACAAGTTGTATAAGAACTGGTCTTTTGTCCCATTTTCCTTAACCCATGCTCCCTACAGTGATCAGGTGGTGGTTCATATCCGACGGCCAGAAGATTCCCCACTGAACTCCCACCGTCGCCTCATCTGGTGCCCGTTCATCCAGGATGAAAATGAGGAGAACCAGGATGACACCAGCCAGACCTTAGCCTTGCTTCATGAAGACATGGTATGTGTTTTGGGTGTCAGAATCATATCAGGAGAGAAAAGTGGGAACTTTGCCTCCCTAATTTTACCCTCCCTCTCCATCTAGGCTGAGGTGTGGGACCTGGAAGTCTTGAGAGCCAACAACACCAGTTGGCCTGTTGACGCCACAGACCTAAAAGAAGGCCTCATCACAATCAAGGGACATAACCAGGTAGGGGTCAGGGGGAAACAGTAAAAATAAATCCTGCAGCCAGATGAATAGTGCTGAACCAGTCAGATATTTATTCATTGCAGAACACGTAAATGATGATTTTCTGCTAGTGTTTTTCTTTGAAATGCATGAAACTATTTTCATAACTAAAGATGATTTTCATTAGAAAAAATAAAACAACACTAACAAGAAGTACAAAGTGGTATGCTGTATGATTTTGATTTTAACTTACACTACCGGTCAAAAGTTTGGGGTCACTTACAAATTTCCATTCCACTCCATTATAGACAGAATACCAGCTGATCTGAGTGGGTGGCTGATCTTTAATGCAATATCTACGTTAATCCATTATCAGCAAACATTCATCCATTTTTCAAAAGGCACTTTCTGTTTTCTGATATCATTTTAGAAAACTGAGAAAACATTGGAGAACACTTTTGCGATTATGTAAGCACACAGTGTAACCTGAAAACTGCTGCCCTGGTTAAAAAAAACAATGCCACGGATCTTAGTTGGTATTCTGTCTATACTGGAGCGCAATAGAAATTTCTAAGTGACCCCAAACTTTTGACCGTTTAAGTGTACATTCCTTGCTAGGGCTGGATGTCGTTCAAAAATATTTGATACCAATACTGTGATCTCCATATTGGTTTCTCAACAATTTTTCGATACCAATTTTATAAAACAAAAATAAATGACAACATTACACATTACGGCACAAATCTTTTAATTATTTTTCAGCTCCTGCTTTTTGAGCCCCATCTCTGTGCGAGGCATTTTTTGATGTGCAATGCTTTAGGGTAGGCATGTCCAAAGTACGGACCGGGGGCCAATCATGCGGCAAGATGTCATATGGCCCGCAGCCTTTGTTTGGGAAATATAAGAACAAGAGTCAAATGTTGTTAGCTTAAATGTTATAACAAACTTTGCCTCACACATAAGTCATGTATAAAATTAACATGGGTTTAAGATATTTATCAACTTAAAGTTTAAGGTAGTCCATCCATGGTTGTCTGACTACGGATGTAAAAGTAATTTTTGTTTTTTAGATTTTTTTCACGTCTGAGTGCCGTTGATGTGGTTACATTGCCATTTTAAATAAATAAAACACAATTGTGACAATAAAAAATGAATATAGTTATAGATCAGTGCATTTCTATGTAACTTTTCTTGTTTAAAGAAAATGCAAGAAGGGACTGTTGGGCCCTGGGCATCTTCACATTATGAAATATGGCACTCTTTTTAAAAATAAATACATAAAAATAACCTAATAAAAAGAAACCCCTGCTTTAGAGGCAATTTGGTCGATGCCTAAAAAGTATTGAATTTGGTACCCAGCACCCATTCCTTGCAGAACTGATTGGGTTTGTTGCTTCATGTCTGCCCTTCCAGCGAGTCAGTGAAGGGGCTCTGTCTCCAGATGGAACCGTGTTAGCCACAGCCAGCCATGATGGATACATCAAGTTCTGGCAGATATACATAGAAGGGGTACAGGACAAGCCAAGGTAAGCAAGGAGATTATTTATCTTTTTAATAAATGAACATTGATGTACCATCCTATTTACTTTTACACTTTACCATGAAATGTAAATGTAATTTCTATTAACCAGGAAATAGTTGAATTTCCCGGAAGCAATAAAACAAAGTCCATGATCTGTGGTTGTGGTTTTCATCCTATCTTCTTTTTGTCAATTTTCTTTACTTTCTGTTGTCCAGATGTCTTCATGAGTTGCGGCCTCACGGAGGACGTCCCCTCTCTTGCCTTCTTTTCTGTGACAACCACAAAAGACAGGACCCCGAGTTAGTACACACTGGTGCACACACAGCTTTCAAAGAAAATTGTGACACATATATTCATCTGAGGCTTTTGTTGTTTGAATTTTAGTTTGTTTACATTCTTGTCCTCCTCCTTTCTCTTTGTCACCGCTGGTCCCTTCCACTTGGCTCTTTGTAGGGTTCCTTTCTGGCGTTTCCTGATAACTGGAGCGGATCAAAATCAGGAATTAAAAATGTGGTGCACTGTTTCCTGGACCTGCTTACAGACCATCAGGTTATATCTTTTCTCTATCAAATAAGTTTCAATACTTTTTCTTCACTGTGTAAAAGGCATGACTATATACCAGGGTCTAGCTTTTTCACTGCCTGCCACTGCGTGAGGCAAGTATTCTTTGTCTGCAACTTTTGAAATATATGCACTTAACATTTTGATATTTTAGAAATCACGTTATGTGAAGAAAAGAAGTTTACTGTTTATTAATGTTTATTTTTACACAGAATACAATACATGCATGGTGTATTCCAGGGTTTAAATTACATGGTGGCACGGTTCTGTTGGAATGCCAGGTTGGAACTTGTTGTTTAATCATGCAGAATGATAAAACGATATTCATCACACTAATTGAGTGCCAAATAGCTAGGCAGTTGGCACATAAGGAGGCCTACAAGAAGACTGTCGCTTAAGTACTATGCCTGTGTTAGAAAATGAGCAGGTAGGTAGGCCTGCACGATATGGGAAAAATCTGACATTGCGATATTTTTTCCCCCCTGCGATATATATTGCAATATAAAAAAAGAAAGTAATTTTTAAAAGATTACTTAAATAGCTCTATTTGGAAATAATAAATCATTCTTGACTACTCTGGTAATTTTGTAGGGGAGTGCATCTACATAGAAGATACAAATGAAAAAGGATCTTTTCTAATGTGAACAATTCTGTGTTAAACTTTAATGCTTTACAAACACCAAAGCAAGTAAGCGCTGTGACTAACGTTACTCTTCTTATGTGGTTTGGAGGGAAATTACTTATTAATACGATGGTTGACTAGCATGACACCATTGTATTCATATAATAATCAATCCAGGCTAAAAGTGAATGAAAGGGACTGCATGTTGCTTTCACTAAATTTCAGGTTGTGGTCGACTAGCTAGGCACGCTCGCTAGTTTGATAAATCGATGAGACCTGCACGTCATGTGCCTAGCAACAAAAGTGTAAATGACGTTTGATCAGACACAGACTTCTGTAGTAGATTAGTGTTATGTTTCTAGCGTCGCGGCTATGAACCGTAATGTTAGTTGGGCCAGACGGACCCCTTGTTTCTTTAGGCTAACTATCTTAGCTTTAGCCTGGCTGGTAGCAGCATTCTGCGTGGGAAATGGCCGGGAGACGTTGTGATTATGTTGCATTAATCAGGTGATTTAGTTCGTATTTGCAGCAAACATAAAATATTGACTGCTGTAGCTTCACTGACTACCCATCAAAACTATGCGCATCACTGTGTCAGTGGCAACTGCTGCCTACGGTACTTTTCTACACACGGAGAGCCTCACTTCCTATAACAATAACCCCATGGGACTAACGTCACATACACACGTTGCCCACATGGTTACCTGTCTTAAAGGGGAAGGGTCGGGCGGTAATAATCATGTAAAAGGAGAACGGTGAACGTTTACTTTTCTA
Source organism: Percina caprodes (assembly GCA_013375575.1). Lineage (NCBI taxonomy): Eukaryota > Metazoa > Chordata > Actinopteri > Perciformes > Percidae > Percina > Percina caprodes. The sequence goes on from JABXJD010000136.1 coordinate 1,003,564, forward strand.
TCAAGCAGCAAAAAAGTTTCAACGTCAACATTGCAACGTTCTGCAATGTGACTATCGCACATGCGCACATCGCGATGCCGATGCTAAAACACAATGTCGTTCAGCCCTAGTGTCTGGAGGTCTTAATTTTATTTTTTACTCTATCTCTTCTTGTTGTTTTTTTTGCTGCTGCGACACCTGAATTTCCCCTCTGGGGATCAATAAAGGCATGTCTCATCTTATTAAATGCTTTCCTGGATGTCTCCCATCAAATAGATGCTTCAGATCTGTCCAAATTTAGTTCTCAGGTCTAAAGATTTGATGATTATTCCTGCTATCGCAACTAGCTCATCCTGAGAATTTATATCGCTGTTAAAGAGCAACAGATTTAAAGAGACTTATTGTGTTCTTTCCTTTTTTTAGGTTTTCTCCAGATCTGTTCAACTCATCAGTTCTGCCAAGTCTAAAGGCCAGTCTGGACCTCTCTGCTCAGTATCTCATCCTCACCGACGTACAGAGAAAGGTCAGCGCAATATTGTCAGCTGTGTGGATTAACTAGTGTTTAGAAATAATTATCTTAACAAATACTGTTTAACTGCTTGTGTTATTCCTTAATGGAGATTTTTGTCTATCGTGACACCCAGATATTTGTAAAAGGGGACTTGACTGATTACTGAATTGTGAATTCAATGGGGCAGTTGACAATTCGGGTTCGAAAATGATTTCAAAAATGATTTCCTCTGTCTTCACACTGTTAATGAGTGTTATTATTACAACACTCAACTAACCAATCCACATTGCCCTGGTACAGTGTAGGGTCATCAAATTTGGTAGACAGGGTCACTAGAGTGGAGTCATCAGTATTTTAACAGAAACTCCAACAGTAGTTGTATTTGGAGAAGAGAGTGTGTCATTTACTTTGACTAGCTGAACCCTGTTTGTGAGAAATTAAAAATACCAAAGAGTAAGATGAGGATTGTTCTCTGGAATTTCAATACATTTCTATGAGATTCAATGTCAGTTTAGTTTTTTTCTTTTGTCTTTATAGTTTATACATTCATGGGACATCCCTGCTGCATACATATCTTGCATATATTGCAATTAGCTAGGCAGCAGGTGCTGTTAGCGGTGCTAGTCACCGCCATTACGGTTCAGTTGCCTCGATTTTTGCTTCCCGCATTACCACTTAGACCTGCTTCTAGCGTCATAATCTACTAATGTCATTCTTTGCCAGGTTCTGTATGTGATGGAGCTGCGGCAGGATCTGGAGAAAGGAAAGGCCAGTTTCACAGCAGTATCAGAGTTCCTGTTGACCCACCCTGTGCTCAGCTTTGGGGTCCGGGATGTCACCCACAGCCGATTGCGACACACAGAGGTCCTCCCTGCAGAGGAGGAGAGTGAGAGTATGACAACAGGTGTGCATGTGCACTCACACACCCAAATACATCACAAAAAGCAAATCATTCTTCAAACTGCACAACCCTTTTAATTATTCCTGTATGTATTTTCTATCAATATATGGCATGTTTTTAGATATTCCAACGTTCTTAACACTTTAAGGCGATTTATTTGCTTTCAGCTTTTCTTGTTGACTTTTCGGGAACCCTGGTGAATTAAAGGGGGCATTAAATATGTAGCAGCATTAACACAGCATTATTTTGCATGTTTGTGTTTTCTTCCAGAGGGCACTCAAGGACCAACAGAGTCCAAGTCTGGCATCCAAATTAAACTCTACTGTGTTCACACTAAGTAAGTTTCTTCCCACTGTTTGATGTCAGTGATAAGATCATGTTAGCTTGAGTTAAGGTATATTGTCCCCAAGGGGCAATATGAAGTCACTGGTTAAAGTCAGTAATAGACAATTAATAAATGCTAGCTTTTCATTTGTAACTGTGTTCATACAGCAATTTTCTGTGGCAGAAAAGCGCTGGCAAAGTACTAGGCAGCGCTTAATCCCAGCGCTTCTATGACAGCGCTGATTAATGTTACTAGGTATTTAACGATGCTACCTTAATACGGGGTTGATTACCCAGCTCACAACACGTACACTTTTATAAAAAAATTCAGAGATTCTTAACTAGAAGCTCTCGAAGCGGCTACATTAAACTGGGTGCAGCGCTTTTTCTCAAGGGTGCCGCATACCCTCTCTTCACACTGGGAATAATTAAAAAAAACCAAAGGTTATGTGTACACAGGTCTCAAGTGAATCACGATGTTTCAAATTTCATGTTTGGATGTAATTGTGGGGATGCTTGTGCATGTTTGTGGTGTCCTGCACTGGAAGCCCGCAATGGGTGTTTTTAATGAAGTCTTAATTAGAGTAGTCTTAAATTTGTGGTTTTGTGTCTGTGTTTTTTCAGGAGTCTGCAGGATGTCCAGATCTGGTTTCAGCCCAACTTGGGTTCCAGCTCAACTGTCTACCTGCCCCATTCTGATTCCCAGGATGGTTTTGGTAAGTCAGTCAAGAATTCAAAATAATGCAGACACAGAACGACAAATCCCAATCCATGAAGATGACACAGGTGTCTGTCAAATAATGTTGAATCAAATTGTGTCAAATCAAAATGATGCAAAATAGAGGTCAGTTTTGATAAACAAGAAGCCTCAGTGATAGTCAAGGTAAGAAGTTTTTTTTAAAAGGTTGGTTGCTTTGCACTAGCAAGTTGCTTTTTAAGCTCTTTTTTTCTGCATAACGGCTAGCTACGTACCCATGCCACTATTTCAGCGAGAACTCGCAGGTTAAAATCGTCCGTCCTACACAATAGTATGCCAGGCAGACACACAGCTGAGAACCTTACAGGTGGATGTGGTGGAGACAGGCGTAAGGTAGAGACGCAACGCATCGCATCATACTCTGAAAGCCATGCCCACCAGGAAGGGAATACAAGCATAAGGTCATTCTGGAAAATTGGCTGTATGTGTCCACTAAAATGCACACAACATCGTGGCTGTGAGACCGGTAAAAGAGCCCATTTGGACCCAAAAAATCAGATTCGGCGATTCGGCGCAGGCTTGTGCAGTAGTGAGATTGACACTTAAATGGCCCATTTTTGTGACATCCTGTTGTATTCCTTAACCCCCCAATGTAACACACGATTTCACAATTCTGACCGTACTTGAAAGCGGTTTCACGGAGAAAGAAAAGTGACGAGCTGACTGATCTAACATGTTAAAAGTATAACTCAGTTATTTACTGAAGGCATATGTTTCCACTATTAGAGCATTCTTTATCTGCTCTCTCTCAGATCTTCCATCCTTTGCTTTGGTTTTTGCCCTTAGTGTTTGCTAAACTTGTCATTGCAAAATTATTAAAGAAATCCTGGATTGTGAATAGTGAAAAGATGCTGTGAAGACTTGTTGCTCTATATGTTTTGTATAGCACTTTGTGTTTGTGCTTTCTGCAAATGTCAAATCATTTCATGACAAGGAAGCACTACATTTATATTTTGTGTGTTCAGCAGGGTTTTCAGACCACCTCACTGACCAGAGCTCTGACAAGGATTCAGGAAGTGGCTCCCAGACCGACCTTAGGAAGATCCCATCGCTTCCTGCTCCCACCGACTTCCTGTCAAACTCCGGTGCCAGCAGTGGGACCAAGCTGATGACTCCCGATGCCTTTATGACACCAAGCACTTCGGTACCAACACTTGCGAGACGTGTATAGTGCTACTGTTTTTTGTTTCTGCGCCAGTGACAGCGGCCCATTTAGACCTCAGGTTGAACTGATTAGATTCTAGATTCTACGCTTATTATGACAAATATAATCAGACAAATGTCTAATGGAATAAAATAATGATGTCATGATGTATTATCCAAAAGGTCAACTTCACTGTGGCATCATAATGTGGAAAAAATCTTTTGTGGCCATTACTCAACACCATATCTCAGGAACAAAAGAGGAGACATTTGGTCAGATACTGAATTGGTGACACTAATCTTAAAACTGTGGTAATGGTATAGATCTTCTGTGCTGCCGGTTTGAAGATGTGCTTAAAGCATCCATGTCTGTTCAGCCAACTTCTTCTTTTATTTATTTCTCACTGCTCCGAGTTGTTTACAGGCTATTCAGTTATGTTAGCTACTTCAGCTTAACATTAGTAGTTAGTAGTCTTCATCCATGTGTGAAGTGAGAGGCTGAGAAATGACAGGAAAGATGAGATTTGTAATATTAAGAGTTGATATATGAGACAATTCTCAACCGTATTTTTGAAGATTATTTCCATCCCACTAATCTGCATGTTGCTTTAGTCTTGTTCAGTTTCATGGAATTTCCTTCAAAATGTTAACTGACTAACATCAGAAAGTATGGCAAGGAAAATAATGCAAAATGTATGTTTTTATAATTATTCAGTCAATTTATTAAACATGTAAATAAAAAGAAATACAAACAAAGTAAAAACAATTGTTTTAACCAACAAGTACATATTTTCCGAAACACTTAATTATTATGTTTGCTGCTTGTAAATCACTTTTTTTTTTTTTTTTTTGTCGTCACCTTTCAGGTACCGGCATCCCCTGGCAGCAGCGCCAGCAGTCTGACCGTTGTGACAGCTATCAGCAGCAACTCTGACTCAACTAACAGGTGAGCGTTTCTATGCAGTAAAAGGGATAAGATCGTGACAAAGAGATCAGTAGTGGCCAGCATCTGTATTATATAATGTGGTAATGTGAAAACATTAATTTCATCTATAGCTTTCCGACCAGGTAAGTTACAGGAACATATTTATATGAACAGTCCACTTCTAAACTACTTCTCACTACTCTCCCCCAAAACCGGTTTTTCCATTTGCATTTGCACTGGCCAAGTGCCTTAGAAACTGGTGGGAGGGATGCAAGCACGGCATGTTCTAGAAACTGCAAAAATCCATCCGTTCGGAAAGTGGCTTATGAAATGATCAAATCTCAGTTGGAAAGTGGATTGCAACGATTTTTAGAGAATATCCGCTTCGGCCTTCCTATTGATAATTTTATATACAGCCCCTGTTAATCACCAATAGAACAAATAATACCCAAATAATCTCCTGCGCTTTAGGTCACATGTGTATGTTTATCTAAGTGTACAGTATGTCTGTTATTGTGTACAGAGCTAATGACGATGTCAGCCAAAGTCCTAACCGAGCAGAGAACAACAACAGCTGTAGCAGCAGCAGCAGTCTGGCCCTCTCCAACTCCACCAGCAGCCCAAGAGCTGCTTCTGTTGTGCTGATGCCTGGACTGGAGAACCTACAGGTAGGACCCAACACACTCTCCGACTTCTACCAGCCTCTTAGTACTCTAAATCAAATGGTTTTTTTTTTTCATCACACTCCTCATATCTGCCTCCAGGCTTTAGCGTCCCCTATTGGTCCTCTGACACTCGAGAGCCCTCAGGTTCTGGACTCTCCCCTCCTGCCACCTCTGGCCTCTCCGACTAGGGCCCGCTCCCCTGACGTAATTTCCTCTGCCTCCACCGCCATGTCCCAGGACATGCCAGAGATTGCGTCCCAGACCCTGCAGCTTCCGCGTGGACTAGTGTCCAACTTGGAGCCCCTACCTCTGTCAGCTCTCCAGACAGACAGCATGGCATCTGCTGCATCTGCCCTGCACCTACTCACCTCACCACGCACTGCCAACAACAGGTACATTAATGACAAGCAACAACAATCAAAACTTAAACAAAAATAAATGCTGACTTGATGTTCACAGTGAATATATAACTCTAAAGTTTTTGTCAAGGTCTGTTCATCCATCCTTAAACCATCATACATTAAAAAATGTTTACCAGTAACTTAAAGCATACAGAAATTCTTGTAGTCAAACGTGCAAATATAGGCCTTAGAATTGACAAAACAATTGTATTTTCTGTCTCAGCCTGCTAGCCCTCGAACTCGGAGGTGCTGATGGGCCAGTGGGCAGCCCAGTAGAGCCAGAGCCCAGACTCAGCAACACCCCATCTCTACTTGAGAATGCCTTATCACAGGAGAACCCTGGGGTTGGGGGAGGGTCCTCAGATGGTAGTGTCAGCCACACACCTTGGCCAGCTGCGCCTGACATCACTCGAGAAACCAGGAACAGTCTCAGGGACAATGGTCTTGGAGACTGGTAAGAATTTGCATGCACAAATACACTTTAACATGTACTCTAAGTACAAAGTTCTAAAATCTCATTTGCAAAATGTGTCCATTACTTTACTTTTTAGAAATGACTTATAAAAGTAACAATCTCAGGCATTTCATGGCTTTATCTAGGATTGTAAAAATTTGTTCACTGTTTACAAAACCCTTAGCATACAAAACCATATCAAGTACCTGGACGTAGACATACATTTACACAAATAAGCTAATACAAAAGGCTTGCAAGTGTAAAGCAAAGTGATGGCTTTGACAAAATAAGTCAGTTTATCTTTCATATCTGTGTGGAAATTGTAAAGGCAGTGTGAAAACATTAAAAAATATTTGTGTCACATGTTTACTGTGTTGTAGTTCAAGAGAGGAGTCGAAGGACAGGCACCTGAGCTCACCTTACCATCGACGCTCCTATCACCTCACGCAGAATGACAGTCAAGACGCTGGCGCGGAGCAGAGGTAACACAAATGAACACACCATCACTTTTTTATGTAAATATTACACGTCCAGTGTCATCCCAGATGGAAGACGAGTCACAACACAAGTCAGTACTTTATTTAAGGCACAATTACGTTTTGATTTTATTGATCATTTTAAGGCGATTGCAGACCATGTGGCATATACTTTGCTACATAGATTACAGAAGTTGTCTTACTTTGTGTGTATCTGTGTGTTTTTGTGTTTGACCCAGTGACCCTGATGATGAGGTGGCCAGCCTGGCATCATCCTCAGGAAATTGTGGCTCTCGTTCTTCTCACAGACTGCCAATTAAGGACTGGAAGACCTCACCACGAGGCTCACCAAAAGTAAAGAGGAAGACCAAGAAAGATGACAGGTATGATGGTGTTTAATAGTCAAGGAATGAGTAAGTGGGGATGTAATGAAAGCTGTTTTGCAGTACAACATGGGACATGTAGTTTAAAATAGTGTTTATTAGTTCAGGTACAAACTAATTTAGAAATAAATAGGATAGAGTATTGTTTTTTGATTATTTCTCGATACCAGTGCTAAAGCGATACTTTTAAAACAGTGCCGGTGCCTAGACCTAAACCAGTGCATCAACGTTTTACTTCGATGCTCCCATAGAAATTCCTACCAACCGGCCCCAAAATGCCCCAGTCAAATAGTAAATGCCGTTAACATTTATTGTAAATCTTTACAATAATCCCTGGAATAAACCAAGCAGGTCTAACTTATTGCAAGATCCACATTTATTTCAACACTTGCAATTTTGCTAGTTCAAAAATAATTGTTTACTGAAGCAAAGTGATTTTGAGAACAGCGTCAAACAGAGAGAGGAAGGTAAGGGTCACACAAAATATGTGCAAAAAAAAAAAATTCTGAGACAAAACCAAACAGTTTTTATTTTCATAACATTGAATCAGTCTTTTCTGTAGATCTAATTACTCCCACTCTTTAATGTAAAAAGAATATCTCTACAAATGTGAACACTTTTTCTATCTAATCTGTTATTCAACCTACTTTTTGTGTGTGTCGGGAGATTGTCAGGCAGACACACAAACATATTAATATTATACGTGATTCTTAAGTCCTTGGTTTGAGTATTTTTGTTAAAGGTATTTGCACTCTTTTCTCCTTAGTGAATCGTCTCAGTCCAGGCTAATGGACTCTGTTCAGGTACGGTAAACACAAACTATATTGGGTAGCTTCTTTAGTTCTTTAGTGAAATGATTTGTTCTCTTGGAAACACATTACCATTAATTGATTTTTGTCCACTAGGTGACAGCAAAATTAAAAAAAAGCTGTCGGATACCTTTCCACCAGATTTAAAATACGTTTACAGTCTGTCAGCAAATACTTGTCTATTTATATCAGTGTTTAACTCAAAAGTATTCATTTAGTTGATTTGTCAGCAGCACTTTCCTTTGGTTCACTTTGTCTCCTTTTTCAATCATTCTCTCCACCCGATAGATGAATGCAGAAGTGCAGGACGAGTTGTTGATGCTCCTGCGTAGCCAGCAGAGAGAACTAACTGAACTGCGTGGTCAGATTGAAGCCATGCAGAGCACCATTATGGCCCAAGTAGAGCATGTCCTTACCAACCACCAGGAAAAAGAACGTATCCTTCAGGATTTTCTTACTTACTGAACTTGTTTTAGTAGTTTTCCATTTCCATCACCCATGACACTTGTCAAAAACTTATTGAACAACTGTGCTGACAATAGGGGTGGGGAAAAAATTGCTTCTTAGATGCATCGCAATTCTCTCCAGAACGATCCAATACTTGATTCTGATAAGTTAATAATCGATTATAAAAAAAAAAAAACCACAAAAATGGCCAAAAGGAAAAACAAAATTAGTTTTGTATATACACATGATTTAATAATACATACATAAAATAATTTGGCAAAAATCATAAAGGCTGTTCATCTACTTTATCACATTACATCTGACCACCTGATGTTTCTTGTTCTAAGAAGCCAATTCTTCACCTTTAGACATGACTGAGCCTCTGACATGGAAGATTACTGTGAGAGAAGGTGACTTTCACAATCATCTTTAAGGCTTAAGCATAGAATGATTACAAAATAAAAAACCCAAAACATTAAAACTTGTGTTTGACAAATACTGCATATGTCAAAATATAAGCTTTGTCTAGCTGCTTTGTCTAGGACGTGATTAGCAAACTCTGAGTAATAAACTCAGATTTATACCTATATTTTTTTTAAATCATGCATGGAAATGTACATAAAATTGTTGCATCAATAATCTGTTTAGAATCAAATCGTTAGCCTCTGAATCGAATTGTGAGGTGCCCAGAGATTCCCACCCCTAGATGACACTATTGAAAGTTACATTTGAATTCAACCAAATGCCTTAAGCAGTAGCAAAATGAAATTGCATACTACATACTCAATTTGTTTGTACTGCTAAATTCCTACTAAATTACAGATGAATGTGCTATTACCAGCAGACTGTTCACACTGAAGAAAACTCCAGTAATACATCTTCTCTGCATCTCCTGATGGTGTTTGTCATGGCGTTACTGGTCCATTGACTGAAAATTCTTTATCCCAAATGTAAATTAACATTACCTCTTTTACTCTATTTAATATTAACAGTACTATTTTAAGGCAAATTAAAAGTATTAAATATTTTAATCCTAAATACAAACCCCGATTTCAAAGAATTTGGGACGTTGTGTAAAACTTAAATTAAAAACATACAATCATTTTCAAATCTTTTTTAACCTATATTCAATTGAATACACTACAAAGACAAGATATTACATGTTCGAACTGATTAACTTTATTTTTTTGTTGTTGCAGATATTCACTTAATTTGAATTTGATGCCTGCAATACGTTCCAAAAAAGCTAGAACAGGGGCATGTTTACGTCTGTGTTACATCACCTTTCCTTTTAACAGCACTGAATAAGCGTTGGGGAACTGTTGTGTTGTAGGTGGAATTCTTTTCCATTCTTGCTCAATGTACAACTTTGCGTTGCTCAACAGTCTGGGGTCTCTGTTGTATTATGCGCTTCATAATGAGGCAGACACGTCTGGACTTCAGCTAGACCAGTCTTGTACCCACACTCTTTTACTATGAAGCCACGCTGTTGTAACACGTGCAGAATGTGGCTTGGCATTGTCTTACTGAAATTAGCAGGGACATCCCTGAAAAAGACGTCTCTTGGATGGCAGCATATGTTGCTCCAAAACCTGTATGCACCGGTTAGCATTAATGTTCAACTTCACCTTCACAGATGGGTAAGTTACCCATGCTATGGGCACTAACACCCCCCATACAATTGAATATACTGTAGGTTGGAAAGGATTTGCAAATCATTATAGCCTGTTTTTACTTAAGTTTTACACAACATCCGAACTTCATTTGAATTGGGGTTTGTATATTGTTAAAGTACATTGCAAATGTTAGCTCCCACGGTTTTCCTCTTAAAGTGCTCGTATTATGCTTTTTTGGCTTTTTTCCCTTACCTTTATTGTGTTATATCTTTTTTGTGAACATTATAGGTTTGCAAAGTGAAAAAGCCCAAAGTCCACCCCAAAGGGACTTACTGTCTTCCAGAGAAAACACTGTTCACAAACTGCTCCAGATCTATTGTAGTCCAGCCTTTACTTCCGTGAGGAACTTTGTAACACACGCCTAGCTGCTAGTGTCACACTCTCTTATGCGCTGCAACTGAAAAGCTAGCAGTACTTACTGTGCATGTGCAACTCCCAACAAAGATGGTAAGGAAGTGAGATGCCTCACTCTGTAGCTAAAACAGAGAGCTCAACACACAGGATGAAAAGAGGAGCTGCAGCAGTGTGCAGTACAACAAATATATTGTGTTTTCTGCTAAACAAACCAAGTAAGTCTATTCTGGTACAACCTCTACATACAACCTGAAAATGAGCATAATATGATCACTTTAACTGTTCCTTAATGTCACTTGCCATCATTCTTAATTATTTACATTTATAAACGGTTAGAGGGTCATGTTGTTTTTCAACCTATTCTCATGCATTGGTGTCTAAATTAACAATCTGAACAGAAATCTTTGAAATTGATCTAGTATTGAGCGAGAATACTGTAACAGGAAGCCTAGAAATGGGCTGCCATGTAATCCTATTGGGCAAATGTGCATTGTCAATTTCTGTCCACTAAAAGTGCAGGTTTTTTTTGTGTCTGACAACATTATAGAAAGGATTCCTACAGAGACAGTGCCTTTTTTTTTTTTTTTTTTTTTTTTTTTTTTTTTAAGAGTAAGAATCTTTTCGTTTAACCAGAAACTACTCCAAAATCGCCAAACCCAGCAGACTTTATTTAAAGAAACAAGAATTTTAGCCTGTGCATATCATATTTCCACATGTAAAGGGATGAAGTAGGGGTTTATTTTAACCAAACCAGAGTGGACATATTCTTGTGAGCCTTGACCATTCATGACCTCAGAGCGCAGGCTAGAGCGAGTTCTGTCAGAGAGTCAGAATCATCAACAGCAGCTTCAGGACCAACTCAGCCAGCAGCTCAGCCACACCCTCAGCTCGGTGCTGACCAACAGAATGGATAAAGTGCTACGAGAGGAAATGAAGAAAACGGTCCCACAAAGTAAGCACACATAAACATGCCATTAAGAACAACAAAATGAGACAGCAAAGCTTTACTCTGCTGAGACCAAGTGGACTGTGTATAGGAACAGTCGTACACATTTGTTACCAGACGATGGTGGTATTGCACCATTTTGTTGTTTGCCAGTTGCAGACGAGTCTGTATATGTTGCACACTCTAAAAAGCAACAGTGCCCATTCAGTACCACAAATCCTTGCTGAATGCCTAAATGCCCAAATCTAAATTAGGCACCAATCCAACTTTTTCTCTCCCGATTCCCATACCTCACCTCAGGGTATCTGATGTTGAGGACCATTCTGACTCTATTACTCTCTTTTTGCAGCATTCAACTTCTGTATACATGTATTCCTTTGTGAGGAATTGGAATTATGTTTGGAATCCCTTATGAGGGATTGGAATACACTTTTATAAACGTTGTAAGGGCATGTGACAGATCGGATCAGCACATCCCTGATCTAAATTAGCTGTAAGCAAGGGCTGCGTAATTAATTGCAATTTTATTGAAATTGCTATATAGACTTGTGGGTGTGGGGTATTTGTTAAAGGCAAAATGTGTCAAAATACCATTCTCAGTTAAATCGATGGTGTTGCAGAGATGTCTTGGTCCATAAGTAGTATTCTACAGACTTTGTCTGCTACAGATCCTCGCAGAAATAATGTGATCATTTAAATATATTTTTTAATGAAAATGGGAATAATGATACAAAATTATTACTTCCAATATAGTGAAACATCGCAACTGCAATAACATAAATAATCCTAATTAAATATTTTTCTCATATCGTGCAGCCCTACTGTAAGCATTACCTGATTTGACTCTTGATAGTGTTTGTGAATCTTGTCTACATTATGTATTTTGTTTTCTTTCTTTTATCTTCTCTGCAAAAAGTAGCATGGGAAAAATCGACCAAGGGCTTGAGGTCACCCTAGGCATAAGATGAGGAAGATATAATAAATGCAGCTGAGGTGTGTTTGACTGCCAGAATAAAATCAAGCAGTCTTTGGAAAGATGTTTTCTTGCCTTGCCTCTCCTGCCCTCTAATTTGAGAATGACACGTTTATTTTTTATTTTTATTTTTTATTTTTTCCAGCCTTGATCACATGCCTAATGATAGGGGAGTTCATACTAATCTGTCTTGCTTATTCTTTCACCTTTCTAGCAATCTCTAAGAGTCTGGAGCCAGTGACTGGTCAGTTGAGCAATACAATTGCTGCTAAGCTGACCGCTGTGGAGGTCACCCTGAAGGAAAATGTCAGCAAGGTGGTCAAATCCAAGGTAATTGGCTGGCCCTGTATCCCGTCCTGCTCAAACTCTTGATAACATCACCTACTCTCTCCTTTCCTTCTCACCATACCTGCTTCCTGTTTACAGAACACAACAGATGCAATTGGTCGAGCAGCAGCAGAAGCCATGCAGGGCCCCATCCAGGCAGCCTATAAAGACGCCTTCCAGGGCATTGTGCTGCCTGTTTTTGAAAGAGGCTGCCAATCCATGTTTCAACAAATCAACGACAGCTTCAAACAAGGCACACAAGAATGTAAGGCAATCTCATCAAACATTTAATATGTGGTTTTGTCAGCAAATAAAATCAAAATATATTACATTTACAGTATCAAGATATGACCTAGATCAGAGATCTTCAACAGGGGGTCTGCGACCCCTGTGGTGAGTCCTCAGAGTCACTGCAGGGGGCCGCCAACATATTGTGGTGTTTTTCCCAAAAAATTAAAACGTTCAAATGAATCAAACATCACAACATTATTAGCAAAGATAAATCTCACTATTTGTAAAAAAAAAAAACACATTGATGATGGGCTGACTGGCCTACACAGAGGGGTAGCCACTATTGTAGCCATCCACAGATACAGTTAAGCTTAAGGATTCACTTTGCCTTCCACATGTATGTTTGACAAATAAAACATGATTTAACAATATGTAAATAGTAGCTTAGTATTGTAGGGCACCATAAAAAAAAAGTATGTGTATAGGCTTTAAGACACCCTACACGTTTATTTTAGGCCCAGTTTATGCAACTTAATTTTATACAATATATGTAGTAGGGGGTCCGTGCTCGTCTCTCTTTCAGGTTAGGGGTCCTTGGCCTAAAATGTTGATTACCCCTAACATAAATGACTTACTTTTACCTAAGGTTAACTTAGTAATTTATACTTGCATGCTGTCCTGACCAAGAGTTTTAAAACTGTTCCCAGGGGTGGATTTAGTCATTTTGAGGCCTAAGGCAAACGCAGGCATGGGGCCCTCCACAACCCTTGTTCTCCCCCTTTTCAGTCCTTATTTATCTGAGAAAGACGTGCTCTCTGTCTGACAGCTGTTTTGGCCAGAGTGCTGGATCATCTTCAATCATAACACATTGATTATGGTGACTGCTATTCACGGGGTCTAGTTGCTGAGTATGTGTGTCACCATCTTCGTCATTGCCATAGTTATCATCATGGACAGTGAAAGCAGCAGTTCCGTAACCATCTCCATTCGAAGGATCCTGTAAGGTTGTCTTGTATGTATCCCCCGGATTGCTAGAGCAACCTGGGCTGACATTACTCTTCATCAGAGTTAGCATTGCTAGCGCAAGCACCGGTTTCTTGCTGCTCTTTAGTAACGTTAATGTTAGTGTTGTCAGTAGCCGTCGTGAAAAAGGTTGTTACCTTTGCTAAAAACGTTCTGCTTTCTTCCCGCTTCTTCCTTTTTTCAGAACCACTTCAGTAGCTTTGCTTCATTTTTCAACTGTCTCCAGCTTCCAGCATGCTGAGCCGTTTATTTACAAACACACACGCAGATGCGCAGTAGGATAATGGAATAGTCCAATGTAGTGGGGACTGGAGGAGTTTCTCATCATGAATTAAACAATCGGATAGCACTTTAGTGTATCAATGTTTAGCGATATAATTAATTGGTGAAAAGTAAGACAACAAATCGTAACCATAAGTTTATGAGGCGTTTTACGGGGCCCTTGGTAGCTTGGGGCCTAAGGCAATTGCCTAACTTTGCCTAATGGTAAGTCCGCCTCTGACTGTTCCTTCAAGGTGTTCTGGTGGCTCACCATGGCCTTTGTCCTTTTTTGAGACACTTTGTATTGGTACTTTCTTTACGTTGGTTGTTCCTTGTCTCTAGCCTTGAAATCAGGGTCTGTTTATCTGGAAGTCTAATTAATTAACCATCTCTTCCAAAAAGCTCAGGGACAGCTTTTGTGATGATGCCTTTTTAGAGTGAGCCAGGGCATTGATGTGTTGATAAGCAGTCTATTTATTCTGAGATTGTGCTCATGCCCACCTCGGTAAGCTTGCAGCTAGATTTTATTTTATTTTTTTAATTTACCAAGGCTGTTGTATTGTTTACAGAGGGGAGACACGCACAGTAACTCTGCAGTAAATAGGGAGAGCACAATACCCCTCTGAGCATGTGTGCACTCGTGAGCTTGTTCCAATTTAAATTTAATCCATGATCAAATTTAGGGTTTAGCTCTTTGTGTGTAAATATTGACTGTAACTTTGTGAATGCTGCATTAACATTTGCACCGCCATCTTGTAACTGTGCAATCCTTCAGCTTCATATTAGACTAAGTCCATTAACATAAAGTAAAGCATAAGCTTAACCAGCACTAAATATAAAATATTAATTTGAAATTAAAGTGCAGTATTTTAAATACAATGAGAAGACTGTTTCTTATCAAAAGGAAAAATGTTGGTGTTATTTAAAAAAAAAAAAAACATTAAAAAAAACACAAACTAGCACTGCTCAACAATCTATTTTCACATTCCCCTGCAAGAAATATGAAAATACAGTTGAGAATTTACAGGGTTGCCAAAATGTTGGTGGATATTATAGCACAGCTCAAGTAATGTTACTGTAATCATATACTGAAATCTCATATCCTTCACGACTGTAAATCTTTATAAACCTGCCCACATCACTCCTTGCGCTGTCAACAGACACACTGGCATGATGTCTTCGTAAATGCACCCCCATATTGGAAGAAAGTCACACGAGAGAGGCACAGTGCTTGCACACAGTTGCCGCTTTATCTAACACTAAATCCTAATGCACCTATACAGCAGACCGAGACAAACTGACAGCTGCACTCGGTACGTCAACCATGTCAACTGCAGTTTCACTATAACCCTAGGCTCCCCCGCACAAGGCCTTTTGATTAAAATCTGTGAGGATAAAATGCACTGAACAATACATATCTTTTTCTATAGATTTTTCACTCAAATGCATTTTTTATATCGATACATCATGCAGTGCTTCCCCTAATTTGTCATATTTATGTGAGGGTGTTGAAAGTAAAGCTATATGGAAAGAAAAAACAACAACTATTGAATTGATTTAAAATAGACAATACAAATGTAGATGAATGTAGAAGATGTTCAACAACATTTTGTCTAGTTTTAACAGACAATGAACTGAGGCTTAAATTAAAATTTGCAAGCATCTGCTCCATGAAATCTATTTTACATTCCTAAGTCGTCAATATTATTAAATCCTCATACTGTGATTGTGTTCCAAGCAACATGCTGACAGAGGAAAAGACCCAGTGACCCTTTGATAGCTTGTTACTGTAAAAGTGGAATTTCAGCCAAGAAATGTAGTATCATGCATTTCCAAATTTGTTTAAATGATGCATTTCTTCATGCATTACAATGCAAGACATCATGGAGTTTCATGACTAGCTGCTCCACACAGCTCTCTCCAGACAGATTCAGGTCGGACAGATGTGGTAATCTACACACTACCTTAATCTTTCTGCACCGTGAATGACCGAAACAACTCTGCTTTCACTGTCAAGTGTAGTTGTGTTGAGCTTAACTCTGTCTCCACTTAACCCTCATGTTGTCCTCGGGTCAAAATTTTTATCACAAAAAATGGGCCTTCGAAAATGTCAACATAAGAAATATCAAATAATAAAATAAAAAAAAAAACATCAAAAAAGCACCCAAAACATTGAAAAAGTGACAAAAAATGTCAAAAAAACGATAATAGTATTAACAAATTTTTTTTTCTCATCGTTGACGGGAAAACAACACGGGTTAAGAGAGCAACACATAAAGCATGTAGCTTTGAGTGTATTTGTATTTGCATGTGTTGGGGGGGAGAACTGATTTTCTGTTGTCTTTCATCTTTGTAGACATCCAACAGCTTGAGACCCATATGAAGAACAGAAAGCAGAAAGAGCAGGAGGCACGAGACCCCATGATTGGCCAGCTCCAGCAGATGACTGACAGCTTCCAAAGCTCTACCGATCAGCTGGCCAATAACATCACAGCTAATGTCAGGGCAGAGGTCCAGCACCAGATCCAGATGATGGTGGGAAAGTATGTATCCTAGCTATCCCTCATCGACCACACTGACAGCTAGTTGTGATTGGAAAGCTGTTCACATTTTATTAGAAGTGAATCTCTTCTGAATAGGCCTGTAACGATACACCAAACCCTAACATTGATTCTTCCTTCTTTTTTTTGGAGGGGGGAAGGGGGGTGTTGGAGGAGAGTTATTTTTCGGCAACAAGACATTGTTTTGTTATTGATTAGCACTTTGCAACACACAACCTGTAGATGGACCGAAGAGGAAAAGTACTTTGGTGCCTACTGTAAAGATGCTGGTTGACATGTAGCTAATGTTAATGTGCTTGGTCTATAAGGTTAGCAAGCTAATTCTTGGTGGGTAAGATAAGATTACGACATTGTTCAATACTCTGTTATTTTTAGTATAATTGTTTTGACCACGGTTAACAACTCTGGGCCATGAATTCACCAGTAACGTTAACTGTATAGATTGACAACTAATCTAATGGTAATTTAGCCAGGTAGCTAGCACCCTTGTCTGTCTGCCTCACTCTCCTGGCGCTGCAAGTCTTCAGTCGGGATGAGAGCTGAAACGGCCACGGCCCGGGGACACATCAACAGTCAGCCCCCAGCCAGCTAGCGGCCAGCCCGGTCAGCACTTAATTCCGGTGCTGAGGACGCTAACGTCAGTTTACTGAACCGTCTGGAAACATTACCCAGGCACCCGAGTCAGAACAACTTTTAGCCATTTTACAGATTGCTAAATTTACCCGAAAAAAGTGGGATAAAGCACAAAAAGGACTATTACTAATAGTAATTTAAAGATGTGGTAGCATTGGATCTGGATGGGAAGGATAACTCTGGGAGTTGGAAGGGGGGAGTGTCGTGTTTCTGCCTTCTCATTCCGCAAAACAGGTTCATGCATCTGAGTGTTGCGATTTCGGTGTCATATTGCATAACGTTACAGACCAACTTCTGAACCATTTACATTTTCTGTCTTATTTTCCTTCCTCTGTCCTTATGTCATTTAACTACATTTACACATTTAAATATGATCATGCTGTAATCAGACACTGCACGCCTGCTCTCATCAAAACACTTTACAGTTTATAATACTAAAAAAACACACACTGACATTGCCCACTTAATGTTATTAGATGTAACCAAATTTTTAAAGAATCCTGCTGTTAATTGATACTACTTGGTAACATTGATTGACATTCCAAAGAGATCATTTGAATATCAGATATGCATATCAGCAGATGCCTGTGCCAGCAGCTCTGGCCTTGTTCCGCTGTGTAATGGGCTGGAGAGTAGAAACAAGCAAGGCTTAATCCTGGGGCTAATGTAAGAACATAAATTTGATCAAGTCTCTTGTTCCCACTGCAATTGATTTCATGGCCTCTAGAGTTTATACATTTGTCGGGGGCGGAGCAGAGAGAAAGTAGTTGGCCAACTAAAACTTTAAAACCTTAAAGGACACAACACCAGACAGTTTTATTATTATTATTTTTTTTTAAACTCAGTTTCAAGTATTAGCTTGTATGTTAATTTGAATCAAGTACATTGATTCAAATTAACTTTTTTTTTTTTTAATCTAGCCAGCGAGATGTGGTTGAAAATGCACGTTTTTCACGTTTCCTCTTCGGTCTTTTTCCTCCCCAGTTTGCAGGAGTCTATTCTTAGCCATGTGCAACGAATTGTCAAAGGGGAGGTGAGCCAGGCAATGAAGGAGCAGCAGGCCGTGGTCACCTCCAGCATCATGCAGGCAATGAGGTCAGCGGCCAGCACACCTGTCCCCACAGCACACCTAGACTACCAGACACAGCAGGCCAACATCCTGCAGCTCCTCCAGCAGGGCCAGCTCAACCAGGCTTTCCAGCAGGTAACGGAGACAACACACACACACACACACACACACACACACACACACACACACACACACACACACACACACGTGTAGGTGCAGCAGCTAAACTGACTGAACCAACTAATATGAAGTTTGTGTTTAACCGCCATATCACAGTGATACGTTGTTTCTTTACCACAGTAAAAAAAAACTCTTCCGTCACAGATGCACTGCAAAACCAAAGTTCACAAGCGCAAGTTCTGCTCAGAAACCTTTAGCCATTTGCCGTTAGCAGCATATGCTGAGGTTAGCACAATATGCTGATTGACATGCGAGTCAGTCACACTGTGGATAGCGCAATGAAAGCTGGTCAGCTACAACGGCAGCAAAACAAGGTTTTGTGTATAAGACAAGGATAGTGTAGGTTATGTCAATGAAAACACATCAAACATGCAAACGCGCATTCATCAGCTGATCAGCCAATCACCAAAACCAAGGAAAAGCAAACCAAATTTTGTATTTTCAATTTCCTAGCATAAGAGATTTTTTTTTTTCTCTTGTAACCTGTTGTCTTTAAAATGTTCCTTATTATAATGAAGGGGTGTGCATAAGACTGATATGACACCGTCGTTATGACATGACACCTATCATGAACATCGAGTCATTTTGAGTGTTCATGCCCAATAATCAAACTTTTTATCTGTTTAAAATTCATTAAATCACTGGGTACTGCATTCACGGTCATCAAACTTGACTTGACTTGACTTTACTTTACTTGAGATCAAGGATATTATACATAGGATACAAATCCCTGTGAGACAAAACTTTCAGATTTCCAACTATTCTTAACACTCCTGAACAGTTTTTTTTCTACTCTCGGCTAAGTGTTACGCATCTCTAAGCTGGCCTTCTGTGATTGGTCATCTGCTCCATGTAGGCAGGACTGGAGTGTTTTTTAAGCTACTGCGGTGTTAACATTGTCCCATGTAACCTCAGGTTAACGGCAGTAAACGGTGTCACTCATTAATGTCTCCCCAATCCCGGGTCATATTTCTTGTGAAAGATTTTCCGTTAGTAGTATTTGGTTTAAAAGCCTATATTTTTTACTATAGAAATGACTTCTATATTCTATACTTTACTAACTAAAGTAGCTACACCATCAGTAAGCAATTTAGTCTGAACTGCCAATGTTGTTAAATTTTCCCCAAGTCTCTTTTGTATTACTGATGAAACATGTCCGATAAGGTAGTATTTGATTCAGGAGCCTTTATCTGTGATTTTTGACGGTAGAAAGTGCTGCTTTGTTTGTACCTCTATCTAACGTTAGCATAATGCTAACTATTAAGTAGCTACATGCTAACGCGACATAGCTGTAATCTCGGCCAGTGCTGGTCATTTCTGCCCAAATTCCCGCCACTTTACTGCTGGGACATGTCCGGTTGTGTAATATTTGGTTTAGAAACCTTAATTGGTGATTTGCCACTGTACAAAGTCCTGCTATAATGCTCCTTTTACAAATGCGTTATACAGTGTTTGAACAAAAAAAAATATAAAAAAAGATTAATTTCTAAAGGTATCACAAAATCCACCGTAATTAAGTTACAATCTCGAATTTCGAATACAAAAAATGAAATCGTCATCGGGAAAAACACACGTGTAGCCTGTATGGATGTATTAAATGAATTTGATTCTACCACAACTCCAGTGGAGGTGCTAATGAGCTAGATTATCACACACACAATACACCGATCACACTCAGCTTGAGCGAAGCGTTGATGGCACGAATGAGGTAAAAAAAACAGGAGAGAGTCTGTTAATTCTCCCGTTTCAGTGACACAACGGGTTAATTAACCCACTCTTCGGTCAGTTCGTCAACACTAGTGTTGAAGTGCAGCCAGTCATCCTCCTTTTTATTTAGCGACGGCCAGTCAAAAGTTAGCATGGCAGATGCAGGGGACCCATTGACAGAGCTTGAACCCTCTCCTTTTTCACTGCAGTAGGCGGTATGTAATTTCCAGTGAGTTATGTTGATGATGTTCACAAAAAAAAGTTAGTTTGCAAGCTCTGTGCGTGTACCATGTTCTTCCACTGGCAGCAAGACTAACATGGCAGTTATCTGTGTGGTATATGTTCAGAAATGGTTTGTTGAGACACTTAATTGTTCAGAGAACGCAATGGACATAGCTGTTTTTTTTTTGGTTTGTTGTGAACTTGAATGTCATCTTCTGTGAAGAAGACTGCAGTTGCAAAAGAGAAACTAGATGGCGGGATATTTTGCTTAAGTTTCCAGTTGACTGAAGATAGAAGTTGTTACATTATGATGTTAATAAATGTTTTAAATTTGACAATGTAGTGTGGTACATTGCCAACAAAGGTCAGATATATTGCATAAAAGTGTAGTCTAAACATGGCATAACATCCTGCTTTAAAAGAAAAATAAAAAAATGTAAAAATTGAGAATCTAATCAAACCGTGACTTTAGAATCAAAAATGTAATTGAATCGAGGATTTGGAGAATGGTGGCACCCCTATCAATCAGATCAGACTGGGCTTTTTTGGGAGGCGTGATTAAGGAGATTGGCTCTCCAGCACAGCGTCTCATACAGAGGGTGAAAACAGGTGCAGCAGCCATGGGCAGTATGAGAAAAATAGTGTTTAACATTAAAACATGTAAACATGTTCTAGTAAAAACACAAAATGCAAGTATAATATAAGTGCTATATAATAGTTGCCCTTAAATGTCAAGTTGTCATGACAAAGACATCTCGGACAGTGCTAACTTTGCATTTAACGTGTCATAATTTACAACCATGAACACTTAAAATGACTCCTTCATGACAAGTATCATTCACACCCCTTCAAATAAAGTGTTACCTTTTTAATAATGAAAATGGCTTACTGAAGTTGCCAGTGGGCTAAACACCGTCCCGTATGTTGGCTCGTCATGATGCTCTCCACATTTTCTGCTCATAAACTTGCTCTTAAAACTGTCTACCCCAGTCCCCAGAGAACTTTGTCTGATACACTACTGCCTGTCCAAAATGAATGAAAAGAAACCTATCCTTATGCGTTTGGGGGTGTAAATATAATGCCCTCTCTGTTTCTATCTTCCAGGCTCTTTCGGCGACCGATCTGAACTTGGTCTTGTATGTGTGTGAGACTATCGACTCCCAGCAGGTGTTTGGTCAGCACCCCTGCCCTCTCAGCCAGCCTGTGCTGCTGTCGCTCATCCAGCAGCTCTCCTCCAACCTCACAACCCGCTCTGAGCTTAAAATCAGGTGAGCACACTACAGATGCTATTTTTGGTACAGGATAGGATTTTCTCTTTCACCAACTTGCTTCCATAGTAACATTATACCCTACTTGAAGATTACACAAGTCTCCCCAGGGTCACAAGAAACATTCAGTGTTTAAATTGTACAAGAACCCACTGAAAGGCAAATCATAATAGACATAGTGTGGGCTAGACCTGCACGATATTGGAAAAAATTGACCTTGCTCTCTCTCTCTCTCTCTCTCTCTCTCTCTCTCTCTCTCTCTCTCTCTCTATATATATATATATATATATATATATATATATATATATATATATATATATATATATATATATATATATATATATATATATATATATATATATATATATATATATATATATATATATATAGATGGGAAAAATCTCCAAAAGGCATCAGATGACAGATTAGATATTCATATAATATGTCACAAAAGTTTAGATTTTATTTCTATCATTTAAGCTTTCAAAATAACAGACAACAAAAAAATGGCGTCTGCACAAGTTTGGGCACCCGGCACTGTATAAGATGACATAAATAGCTCTATTTGGAAATAATTAATCATTCTGGACTACTTTTTTTACACTTTCAATTTTCTACATAGTAAATTAAAATGAAAAAAAAAACAATTCTTATGTGAACCATTCTTTGTTGAACTTTAATGCTTTACAAACACCAACGCATGTAAGCGCTAGGACTACTCTTCTGAAGTTATTTTGGAAAGGGAAATTAGAATTATATGAATACAATGGTGCCATGTCAGTCAACCAGCGTATTTTTAACTATCAACCCAGGCTAAAGTGAATGATATGAATAATTCATGCATGTTTCCTCTAAATTTCAAGTTGTGGTCGACTAGCGGGGCCTGTTTGTTTGATAAAGTGATCAACAGTGATGGTGGTTGGCTGTGCATGCAGACCTGCATGTCACGTGCACTAGCAACAAACTGTATCCAAGAACACTTAAATCTGTGTAAATTACATTAAATCAGGCAACTTGTTTCTTTAGGCTAACTATATTAGCTTTAGCCTGGCTGGTAGCAGTTTTCTGTATTGGAAAATGGCCGGGAGACGTCGTCATAACGTGGCATTAATCAGGTGATTTAGTTTGTCTTCGCAAAGAACATAAAACACTGAATACTGTAGTTTCACTACCCACAGAAACGTATATGAATCACTGTGTCAGCGTCAGCTGCAACTTGCGGTACTTTTCTACACACAGAGGGCCACACTTCCAATAACGATAACCCTGTTGGACGTACGTTGCGTCTCATACACACGCTGTCCACATGGCTTCCTGTCTTAAAGGGGAAGGCTCAGCCGGTAACAATGATGGAAAAGGAGAACGGTGAGAGTTTACTTTTCTATCAAGCAGCAAGAAAATTTCAACGTCAACATCGCAACGTCCAGCGATGTGACTATTGCGCACGTCGCGATGTAGACGATGGAACTAAATATTGTGCCACCCTAGCGTGAGCTTCACAATGTTTGAGGTAAACACTTTCATAAAGATGACAATGTCTTGAGATATCAGAATAATAATTGTTTGGAAGCAGAAGGCTACCCTACACTGAGGTAGTAGTAGGAAATCAAAATGACGGCAGTGATATTGGGTTGCTTGCCATCAAACACCCAAACTCCGTGACAACCAATCTCCATGTGACTGCGATACCACATTTTAAAAACAATGTTTGTAAACCTAGTAAGAATTGAGGCATGATAAAGGAAGCCCAGGTACAATATTGTGGTTGACCATGTCCCCCACATTAGATCCACTATATATACTACAATTGGGTATTGTTAATCTTCTATAATTGTAATTAAAACAACCCTCAGTACATGAAGGAAATGAATTGCAGGATGTGTGAATATATACATGAAATGTATGCAGTATATCATCTCCCACCCCTGTAGTTTGATATAAAAACTGTAAACAGCCATAACTTGGGTTGTATCAAAAAGCTGTATAAGCTAGGCTTTCTTTTTCCCAAAATGTCAACATTTGAAGTCCATTTTCTCACTAAGCGATAGTGAACATGTTTTGGATTGCATTACATTACATGACTTCTCTCCCACCCAAGCCTGATCCTGTGCTATCTGTGATCAGTAATAAAGCCAGTCTTTGCCTAAACATTTGCTCCCCATCTCATCTCCATTGTATGTCCATTATTCCTCGTCTCCTGAGTGCTAAACGGTGCTAAACTGCTGACCCTATCACCCAGCCCCGTCTGCAGCCCTGCTACATGGCTGTCTTGGGAGCACGAATGATTCTGTGAATAGCTTCACAATTTTTAGATGCCCTCTTATCGTTCTGTTTTTTCTATGCCCTGTCCTCTGTTCATTTCCATCTGCTTGGATGCTATGTTTTATTCTGTTCTGCACTCCAGTCTGTTTTTTTTTTCCTGTTCTTTTAACTTAAAAGTGTTGTGCTGCAATTCTCAAGATGCGTATGAATGTGACTGCTCAGAGAGCCCTGCCGCACTCACTTGATGTCCTTCTCTCTAATGAATCCTTGCATCCCTTGTCATCTTGATGAGAAAGAGGAGCCGTCTTTTTCTGTTCTTCTGATTGATAGTAGATGAGCTGATGCATAAAGAGAAATTTCATTTATCTTGTGGAAACAATCTAGTTAGCAGATTATCTGCTGCAAGACATAAACTAGCTAGTCAGTATCTGTGGAGTGCAATGCAGTAAAATTCAATGTCATGCTGGCACTGTGTTATTGGCATCTGATAAACCTCTGATGTGTGTGTTATAAGGGGATCTCTGGCCAGAGGCCAGGTGGCGATGTGGGAACAGCTCTAATGTTAGACCGGGATCAGGTAGAACTCCGGACGTGGAGATAAATGCTCGTTTAAACTGTAAAGAGACAGGGGGTGGGAGGGTCTAACTGCCAGATGTCTGACTCAAATCATTCATTGAGGAGTTAAATGTAGTGGAGTCTGAGTGAGAGGACAGGACACAGCTGACCGTGGCAGAACTCCATTTCTGCTGTGAGATTTGAGGGAAAACACAAGGTACACACCCACAGTGGTTCAGCAGCCAGGCAGGTGATCAAGGACAGCACTCTACATTCAAACTGCGAGGGATTAGTTGAGACACTGAAAGAAACCGTTTCTTTCTCCACCTGCCACCCCATTAAGGGTCAAAACACAGTATATGCAAGTTAACCTTGGACTGCTTTTATATCGGAATGAAGTGTCAGAATCTTGATGGAAACTTCATTTATATCATAATTTTCTCCACATAGAACATAAATGGCCATAGCCTTCTGTCACAGCCAAAGACTGTAGTTCTCGGCTTAACCATTTTTTCCAGATGTAGATGATACTCTATATGCCTGCCAGGAAATTGGTCTTTTGTCATCATTATCTAATGTCTCTGTCCCTCTGTGTCCCTGGTCAGCTACCTGGAGGATGCAGTGATGAATCTGGACCACAGTGACCCGCTGACTAGAGACCACATGTCCTCAGTGTTGGCCCAGGTCCGACCGAAGCTCTTTGCCTTCCTGCAGCAGGACCCACACAGCCCGCTCAGCAAGAGGGCGCGGCGCCTGATGATGATGCTGCAGGGTCTCGTCAGCCACTAGTCCTCCATTTAAAGAGTTGTTTCCTCAGATGCACATGGATACAGATCATGAGTCCCTTTTTGTTTACGAATCAACATATGTTTTAGAGGAGAAAGCAACGGTAACTTCACCCCACTCGGAGCAGTTTCTTGGAGCTGGGGACAGGACGTGCTGTTGGTTGAAGATGGAAGACGAGTTTTAAACCTCTCGCTTGGTTCAGGAATTTCTTTTCCCGTCTGGCCTTCCACACAACCCTAATCCAGCTCTTCCTCCCCCTGTTCTACCTGCACCAGTGAGGTGTCAAGTTAGGAAATAGATTTTTTTTTTTCGCTGGACACATTCAGTGCAAGACAATAAGGGTTCGGACGACTCTGAAGTTGCTGCTTGTTCCCCCAAGAGGCATTCTGGCTGTGTCTCATCCTTTTATCCCCATTATGAAACAAAAGACTGTCTCAAAAAGGACCTGAAATGTCTGGTCGTCTCCGTCTCCCAGACACATCATACATGACACTCCTTTGATGCCCCTTCGTCCAAATGTGCACAAGACTCAAAGAATGTTCAGCGGCGTGGTCCACGTGACCAAACATTGCCGGTTCTTTTGAGAAGAGATGGATTGCCTCAAAATGTCCCCTCATATTTTGGCCTTATGAGCAAACAGCAGGCTTGGACACATTCTTTTTTTTTCTCTTCATTACATACCAGTGTCTATGCTAGAGGCAACTTGGAATTTGGTTGCTGCAGAATTTTGCTGTTCGGTTAAGTTATTTTCAAACATCCAAGCTAATCCGGGCAACCAAAAGTATGTAACATTCAAAGCCATTTGATGTTGGTGGCATATTTTCTTTCAGTTATTTCTTAATAGGTTGGAGAGGACAACCTTGCTAGGCCAAATCAGTCTCAGTGCTTTGAACGAAAGCTCGACACGCTGAATTGTTTTACTGAAAGTGAATTGAATTTGTTCCTGCGTTGGGATTCAGGAAGGAAAGTATATTGTACTCTCCATCTGGCCTTGTTTTCACTAATAATTCTAATGAGGGTCTCTGAAGAATACAATTAAGGTTAAAGGATGAGAAATAACATTTTTTTGAAATGTAACAAATATTTGTGACGGTCCTCCAGGTTGAAAAGAATCCCCTTTTGAATCTAAAATGTTTGGAGCCCAACATGAGGTTTGGCAGCCGTCCATGTGTACACCTCTGTCCTGTAAATTGTCTCTCCTTTTTTATATAAACATTTAGCATTTGTAAGACTTGTATACTTGCTTTAAGAGTTGTCAAACTAGTTATACTACATAATGAAACACTTCCTAAACCCAATTGTTACCGATGACGTTATCAGCCTATCCCTAATAAGGTTTGTAAATGGAATGTGCAGTTACGTCTCATAGGCTCCAGGAGGCAGCACGTGGTTGGACTGTCCTCCCTTCTTTGGCTTGAGAAATCATTCCTGCTCTCAGTATCTGTTTTAGCATTTGTGTACAGCCCGTTTACACACACGCATCATTGTTTAATTGCAGGGTGGCCACATTGTTGAGCTGATTGTTCATTTGACCTCTGTAGATTCTGTTAAGTTGGATTTGTCTAGCAAGTGCCTTATTGTATCCTCCGTTTCACTTCAATATTTGATCCCATTTGGGCCTTTAGAACACTTGTAATGTTTGAGCATTATCCCATTATCCTTTTCACTTTGACAAGCATTTATGTCGTTAAAATGTCGGATCTGAAATAAGACTCAAACGGCACAGCAGACGAGAATCTGTTTTGTTTACTATCATGACTACCAAGACAGCTGATTTGAACAGATGTTTGATCATGCAGCACAGAGAGACATGTACTATTTTGACTACTACCACCTTCACCTTTCAGTTACAGAGCCCAGTGTACTGTCCTTAGAGTAGAAAGACAGGTGGACTCCTGGGTTACCCTAAGTGGGAGCTGTGTGAGAGAAACAACTGAGGCAAGTGTGTATGTTATTTTTTCCTTGTTCATTCTGTTCCTTTTCATCTGCTTGGATGTTTATGTTGTCTTTTACAGTTTATTTTACCCTAAACATTTTTGGAATAAAAAAAGACTTGTTCACTTTATTTTGTCTTTATTTGTTTGGGGGTTTTGTACTTCCAGAAAACAGTCCTCACTAGGACTGGGTATTGTTTAATTTATGCATTTCAGTGTGCTTTCATTCCTTTGTTGAACGGAGAGCACCATCTAGTATACGAGACCTAGTATATACTAGGTCTCGTATACTAGGCTTAGAAAATAAAGAAAGTGGTTCACAAAGCTTCATGAAGCTTCATTTGGCCAGCACTACCAATGACCATACTTTTAAATGTTTCTGTGGCATCTCGGCACACTGAAGTGCCAACTCCATCAAATACACCGCTCTTGACTTCACCACACCACAGACTGAGTGGGCCGTAGCTGCTGCGGCAGTGGGCCAATCACATGTAGCATTACATTGAGGCTCACTTGTGATTGGCTTTGAGCAAAACCATATAACCATAGTTTTTTTTTCTAGATCTGCCTACAATAAGGATTGAGTACTACTCTGTACTGGGTTATATTGGCCAATATCTTAAAGGTATTGGGTACAGATACCCAGCCCTAGTCCTGACCTAAAGTTCAGGTGAGCTGCTTTGTACAGTAGTTTAAGTCTTTCCCTCCAGAGATAAAGTTAGAACAGCATCGAACCTGCAGCAGGGACTCAGAGCCTTGCTCACGGACACCTCAGTGGCCCACTGTAATGCATACACCATTTTGTTTACTCAACTGCTTTTCACATAAATATTTTGAAATATAAATACTGAATGATAACCTTAAATATATAATAAAGATTAAACCACTGGTTCCCAACCAATATTGGCCCTTATAAAAAAATTAAAAAGCAGTGTGCCCATCTATGAGGTCATAAAGCAGATATGTTTTATTCTTCTTTCCTCCCATTAATTATCTCTACAACCATCTAATAATGTCATAATTAATATATCAATTACAATGGTATTTTTACTAAATAAGACTCATACTTTAAGTAGGCTCATACGTGAAGAATTAAATTGTTTTGTAACTAAAGTACAAAATAGAAAAGGGGAGTAGGACCAGAAGAGTTTTTTTTTTTTTTTTTAAACTACATACTCCTTTTTGAACATGGAAATTCTTATTTTAATTATTTAGGCTACAATAATTTTTGAAAAATGTTTGGTGAGGATTTTGTTTTTCTTGGTTACTCTAGTTCAGTACTTAAGTACAAATTTGGTTCTTCGCCTCTTTCTACTCCACTACATTTCAGCAAGACATATTACACTTTTTACTCCACTACAGCTAGTTAGTAGGTACTTAACAAATTAAGATTTTTGCACACAAAATACATCTAGTTTATAAAATACAAGGTTTTATTACAAATGAAACTACCCAACAGTATACAGGCCTATAAATAGAGCTGCAATCATTAGCCGATTAAACACTTTGATGATTGACAGAAATGATTTGATAGTTTCTAAAATGTGAGTTTTTCTGCGTTGAGTGCTTTTACTATTAATACTTTAAGTACATTTTCTTATTGATACATACACACTTTTACTTAAGTAACATTTTCAATGCAGTACTTTTACTTGGAACAGGGTATTTTTTTTTACAGTGTACAGTGTACTTCTTCCATCACTGCTCATCAGGGACTCAGTTAGCTGCTGTAGACCTCTCCTCCTACCTCCTCTCCTTCCTCTTTATCCTCTCCTCTTCTCTACAGCATCTCCTCCTTCCTCTATCCTCTCCTCCTCTTCTCTACCTCATCTCCTCTTCTTCCTCTTTATCCTCTCCTCCTCTCCTCTCCTTCCTCCTTATCATCTCCTCCTCTTCTCTACTTCCTATCCTCTCCTTCCTCTTATCCTCTTCTCCTCTTCTCCTCTTCTCTAACCTCCTCTCTTTCCTCTTTATCCTCTCCTCCTCTTCTCTACCTCCTCTCCTCTCCTTCCCCTTTATCCTCTTCTCTACTTCCGATCCTCTCCTTCTTCTTTATCCTCCTCTCCTCTCCTCTCCTCTCCTCTCCTCTCCTCTCCTCTCCTCTCCTCTCCTCTCCTCTCCTCTCCTCTCCTCTCCTCTCCTCCTATAGGCGCGGACGCGCCCTCCCCTCCAGCAGAGCGGATGAGCGCGCTGTGGACGCTCCCCCTCACACCGACTGTAGAAGGCTGCAGAGCTGCACCGCGGACAGGAGGGAGACACTTTGACCAGCAGCGGGACAGCGTGTCTTGCCTTTTTCTTTTGGAAGAACTACTTCGGGATTTCGGCGCACGCCTGAAACCTGTGAGCGCGGAGGACGCCTTGTCGGCTCAGCATGACATCTCTGATGAACTCCGCGTGCCTCTTCTTCTTGCCTGTTGCTCTGCTACTAAGTAAGTAATCTATACTCAACATATTAGAGCGTTTTGTTCAAACTTGTATTCCTGACCAATGCGCATCTTACGCGTCAGTAGGCTAGCGGGCATGTTTGGAGTAGTTGTGGCTGCGAGTCATTGTAAAACAGATGCGGATCTGGACTTTGACCTGATTATTAAGCCTATTCACTGCTGCTAGTCTTCTGTTAAAGACTGCGTCCCCCGTCCCCCTGCGTCCCCCGTCCCCCTGCGTCCCCCGATCTTCTAGACTCAACTCTGCTCTGCAAGTTTGAGGGTCCCGTAGCTGTCCCTCGGTAGTCTGCAGCATCGTTGCTGCAGGAGCGATCCGATCAGGGAGAGATCACAAAGAAGACTGCCTAAAGGTTGTGGATACAGAAGGGTCGTTCCTGCGTGAGAGTGGAATATATATCATAAAATGTCATTTACTAATATTTCCCCCGATCCTTTAATACCTTTGCTCAATGAGATAACTTGTACATGTACAATAGTGCAGCGATGGTAGATCCATCCATGTTAAATAGGCAGACGATGGGAACCTTTAACGACACACCGAGAGTAGAGTGTCCTCTTGTGATTCCCACTATCACCATGCAAGTTAACTATGCAATGAACGGTGTATTAAAGCTAAATGTGTTAAATGATAAGGGGTATAACAGCAATGTTGTACTGCACTTCCTTAAAGTTGTGGACTTACAAAAAACAATGGTCAAAATCGGTTCCAAAAACCCTGGACCATACACTTTCTCATAATGCAACTTGACAGCACCTTTCATTACTGTCCTTGTCTGATACGTGCCCACAGTTTGTAACAAATCATTTCTGTTAAAAATCTGCAGAGAAGCTACAGAAGACGTTACACCCCTGTTCTCTCCGACTACGTTGTAGAGGAGACCAGGGACAGTTGTAACACTTTATGCAATACCTCAAAAACCATTTACACTGGAATAACCAATTTGTTATATTGCAAACTTCAATCTGTCAACTGCTGAAACCATTTATTTAAGTGGTTTTATGAAATATGTACAGGTTTTTTAATACAGTCTCTCCACTGTTCCAACCCTCCCAGTGTACAGGGACGCTTGTAACACATGTCTAAAATATACATAATGAATCAATCATATACTCAACATGGAAAATATCATGACGAGTCAGTTGAACTTGGCGTGTAAAATTGGGGGAGTGGGTCTTTAATGAAAAATATTGAATTGGGGATCTGAAACCACAACTAATCCACTTAAAACTAAAGTATTTGTTAAAAAACAACAACATCATTGTTGTTATCTTTGATCATCATGCTACTACGGATGTCAAAGCAGTGTGGGGGGGTGGAATGAGGATCCCATGGGAGTGTGTTGACAAAGTCCCACCAATGGAGATAAATGATGAATGAATAACATCTGTGCCCCTCCTATAGCTAAGCAGAGTCTCTGGAGGCTCCGTTCAGCGCCACCTGACCGGGTAACACTCCTCTGCTGCTGCTGTCATCTCATTCACTCACTCTGTCTCTCTGGGAAATCGTAGGCTCCTTATGTCTTAATATGGGCTGATATTTACATACAAATATCTTTATTCCTATAAAACTATGTGTGTGTGTGTGTGTGTGTGTGTGTGTGTGTGTGTGCATGTGTGTGTGTTTTTTGATGTGAGGTTGATGTGTCCATGAGCTTCCTGTTAACCTTTGACTCAAACTACCATAGTCCCAAATTCTTAAAATGCCTTATCTGAAGATGATACACCTGTTTGAAAAAAACACCCCACAATGTTTCCAATACACTGAAACAAACTATTATAACATAAATTGGCTAAGAATAATAATAGCCTGTAAGTAGAACTAGTATTTATAGCTGCCTTTGATCACTATGGATCTTTACAACGGAGTGCTCCTATTCCTGTCATACAGGAGTGTGTCAGTGTAAAACATCCAATGTCTCAGTCCCGGAGGAGACACTTCAAAATTTCTAAAACATTGTGCAAATGTTCCAAAAAAAAATGTTTCTAATACGTTTCTCGAAGGGAAAAAAAGGAGGGATCAAAAGAAGAAGAGTGCACAATGCACAAATACAGGCACATTGATTTTAACATGTTTCAGGTTGGGCGCTCTGTCTCAGCAGCGTCAAGAGGGTTGTTCCTAGGTGTCTCTACAAATAAAGAAAGAGAAGGAAATGATATATTGATTACATCATAACCCCAAATCGGTAATACCAAAAAAAAAGGCTTTTTTTCATGTCACAGCAGGAAAATCTCTGGCGTGAATTATAAAGCCTCTAGAAAAACGCCCACATAAGTTGTTTAAGCAGCAATAACAACCTATATCTACTTTTATAGTGATGGCGCCCTCTAGTGGCTTTAATAGTTATGAAGGGAGCAAAGCAGAAAGTAAGGTCCCCGCGCCGTGATAGAGGGTCTGGCTAGTCCACACTAGGGATGCAATGATTATAGATTTTGTTGGTACGATTATAGTCTGAAAAATAATCACGGTTTCCCGATTATGATGCATTAATTAATTTCACTGCTAATGTATGAAATTATGTGAAACACTCAAAAGGCAGCAATAAATACCACATTTTAGTGTTTTTTTGAAACAAAAATAACAGTTAAAACAGTTTTGAATGTTCTGAAAATGATTATATGATCAATCATCAAACTTTTTATTTAAATTCATCTGAAAAGATTAGAGACTAGGGGGGAATCAGTCACACCCATAGACTGTTAATATTTACAGTCTATGGTAACACCACAAACAAAGGCCAAGTAGCAACTACAGTCCTGTCCTTTTTAAGAAGAAGTTGGCCATAAAAACAAAAAGAAGAAAAAAATGCTCTGAAGTTTCCCCACTCTAAGCCATCAGTGTTAAAGGACATTATTAGGAGGTCAAGCCCTCCAGCGCACAAGTTCCCCATCACTGTAAGCTACATAACAGGTATATGTTTTTAGTAGAAAACAAATAATGTGGTCGTCTATTATAAAGTTTTGCAAAAGGCAGTGCAGTCTTGCTAGCTGGTGTGTCTGTCTGTGGGTTGGAGGAGCTGCTACCCAAGATGCATCGGTCACAGGGAGGTGTGCAACATGTTGCCAAGGAATAAATGCGATGGAGAGATCTTTTTGTATGAAGAGGAAGTAACGTTAAAAAAGAGAATTCCGGTCGATTTCAACATGTAGTTTTGTTTTTAAATTTGGAGTGCTGTCAGTAGCGAGACAAATGAAACCAATCAGTGCTGTCTACAACCGAGTTATCCTCCTGCTAGAGTTAGCACCCAACAGGCTTAAACAGGGTTTAGCCTCTAAACATGCTCAAAATGTCATTACCAGCCTAGCCATATGCAGTGATTCATTCCAAGTGAACACAGTGAATCGGACTGCAGTAGATGTGACAGAAAGGCATAAAAGTTGTATTGTGAATCGACTTCACCAGAAAACAGGAAATGAACAGAGGTATGTGCGCTGGCTGAATTAACACAACTTTCATGCCTTTCAGCAATTTTCAAACCCAGAGAAATCTGTACTTTTAATTGGTGCAATATTCCCTTTGCATGCCTCAGCGTTGTTGGTTTGGACTGCCAGAAGTTATAAAGTTACTTTTTATCCAAATTTTGGCACATTTTTTACAATTTACTTTTTAGATCTACTATATATTTTAACGTGATTAAGGATTTTAGTCATCAAATGTCTGGTTCTAAAGTTAGCAGAGAAACAATCTGAGCTTCTTTTTTTCATGAATCGGCTTTATTCAATGTTTCACTTTTCAATGTTTGCTTTGGAGAGGAGGAAATCGCTGCAGATAATTCAGTTTGTGGTAAAACCTCCTGAAGTCTGGATCTTAAAAGTCCCATGGCCTGAACATCTTTTTAACATTAATATGAGTTCCCCCAGCCTGCCTATGGTCCCCCAGTGGCTGGAAATGGTGATAGTTGTAAACCGAGCCCTGGGTATCCTGCTCTGCCTTTGAGAAAATGAAAGCTCAGATGGGCCAATCTGGAATCCTGCTCCTTATGAGGTCATAAGGGGCAAGGTTACCTCCCCTTTCTCTGCTTTGCCCACCCAGAGAATTTAGCCCACCCATGAGAGAGAGACATCATGGCTTTCAAACAAGCAAAGTGGCAGTTGGTCAAGGCCACACCCCCTCCACCTTGCCCCCTCCTCCACTAAAGCTACAGAATCAGAAATGGCGCATACTAAGGAAAGCTTATTCTGGGACTAGCTCTAGTGGCTGTAATTCTGCACCAAGGCTGAATTTTTGGAAAGAGACTTCAGATATGGTATTAGGGGACCACTATGGTCTATATAAAATATACTTCAGATATGGTATTAGGGGACCACTATGGTCTATATAAAAGAGACTTCAGATATGATATTAGGGGACCACTAAGGTCGATATAAAAGCACCCAAAGAGCACCATGTCATGGGACCTTTAAGTTTTCACAGAAACAAGCTGAGCAAACGTTAGTGGTGATTTGGCTCAAAGACCCTCCACTGACCAGCCAAACCGCATCAGTGAAACACGGAACTGCGTTATTCTTCTTGTATTGTTTTTGGAAAGACCTCCGCGGATAATTCGGCCTGTAAAAACCTCCTGTAAATGAACATTGAAGGAATCAATACCGGAAAAAAATGATATAATAATAACAGCATTTTCATGTCTTTAGTTACTGTTTTGGTTGAGACCTCTAACAACAGAAAATATTCATATTGTACAATTACGTCTAAATAAATCATCAAGTCCAATCAGCTCGTGACAAAACACTATGTAGACGACAAGACCGCCATGCTAGCACCTCTGTAAGGTTGTTCACTAGATAAATACTGATGTGAACATGCTAACAGGTTCAGTGACAATGCTAACCAGGCCAATGTCTACCACGGATGTGTAAAAACAACAGTTAGCTGCTACTAAGTGCTTGCTCTTGGGGGAATAACTGGAATTGTTGGGTCTTTGTAAATTATAGTGTGGTCTAGAACTACTCTATCTGGAAAGTGTCTTGAGATAACTCTTGTTATAGTTTGATACAATGAATAAAATAAAATGAAATTGAAGTAAACGCGGGGTTATGTGTGACTATTTCTTGGCCGAGACCATTAGCTCCTTGGAGTCTTCACTGGTTGCCTGCTGCCACCTCAGGTTGTTGTATGGATTAATTAAAAAGATATAATGTGTAATTTAGTGAACTTGATTTGCTGGTATGCAACTTTTGTTACCTTTGGACAGGGCCACGCTAGAGTCCCTTGTCCAGTCTTCATGATAAGCTAAGCTAACCTAACCGGTGACTGGCTCCAGCTACATTTTTAGCTGTACAGACATGAGACTGGTTTTTCAATTTCTCATCAAATTCTCAGCAAGTAAAAAAATGTATTTCCCAAAATGTTAAACTATTTTTTTTTAACATGTCTGACCTCTACTTCTCTCAAGTTGAGTATCAGTTATCTGTTTGTCTCCTCTGATTTGGCTCAAAAAGCTCCAAGTCTTGGAGAGGTCTCCTCTCTGCGTCATCTGCATCCCAATAATCCCAATAAAAGCAGTCCATAGGCGAGAGGCAAAATATATTTGGCTTTTAATTGTTCTCCGAAGGAAACACTTCCTAACTTGACTCTTTCTCTCTAAGTTTCCGCTCAGTGGGCCGACTGCAGCAATTTTCAAGGTTTTATTTATTTATTTTTTTAATGCAGCACAGACATAAAGTGAAAAATTCCTCATTAAAAGGGCTAAAAAAAACAGAGGGAGTGTGACTTCACGCCATTACGCCACTATATCTTTACATATAGCAAATATTTAGTTGCTGCTGTATTAATGTTCTGAATGTCAAGTACAGCCCCTTTAAAATAGGTTTCAAAGTCTAATGGAGAACTGCCTTTGCTTCCCCTCTTCCTTCCTCCTTCCTTTCCTCCCCATCTGACTCACAGGGACCACAGTCTCTACCGCTACACACACACACACACACACACACACACACACACACACACACACACACACACACACACACGCACACACGTCCGCTTTTTCCCTTCTTCCTCCTACTTCTTCCTCCTACTTCCATCCCCCCTTCTTTCCTTCCTTACATCTAGCACACGTCATTTCTTCATTTCTCTTACTTGTTATGTCTCTGCAGTCATTACTGTAATATCTCTGTCGTCCCTCCATTACTCCTGTTCTTTTTGATGTAAAACTTGCTCATCTCTCTTCTTCTGCTTCTTTCATCATTTCTTCCTACTCTTTTTTCCACTCTCCTCTGTCCTCTCTTCTTCCTTTTCATCAGAAGTTCACAAATATTGATAAATCTGATAGTGAGATTCCTTCGTCACATGTTTCAAATCAAAGAAAAGCTTTTCAGGATATAAAAAAATATAGAAGGATCTAAGAGACTTCACGGGGTGAGATATACTGTAGCTACATATCTCATGGACCAAACGTGGCAATGATTACTTAGCTCCAAAGATGTAGCGAAAATAAAAAGACTGAAGACATTTGCCCCTCATCTCATTCACTTCCATTAAAGCATACTGCATGTATGTGATGGATGAATTGAAGAGTGGTGTCTAGTTTCTGAGCTTGGACTGTCTGTTTACCCATGTTGAAATCTGACCAGCAAACTTGCAATAGGAACAAGCCCTGTAGAGAATGTTGATGATGTTTTACCCTGACCGACCATGCAGGTTAAAACACCATCTAGCAATAAGAGATTGGCACACTGTGATCATCCCATTTCCTATTGAAACAGCTTTCGGAACAGTTCACCATGAAGATGTACGCTGCTGTATGTCCTGATGTTACAAGACGAGGCACGATCCTAAAGTTAAACATGAGTCTACTGGATCGTCGGTGTCTCTGTGGCACAACATAATCATTAACATTATCTGTGCATGAAAACTACACAATGCTTTACGTTTAATGAAAGATTGTTGTTATGGCATGTACATTCAAGTAGCAGAAAAGACACTGCTGTAAGGGGTGGGGGCACATGCGCAATCACGGAAGGCTTGTATCATGTGAATGCGCCAACAGTTTTGTTTTACTTTGAATTCCTAATGGGGGCGACAGAAACTACGCACTATAGCGTTAAGATACCTTGTTATCTTAATCTAGGTGTGTTGTAGTCTTCTGTGTTGTAGTTTGTAGACGGTCCCTAAGCTCTCTAACCGCCTCTCAACACAGGAACTAAACACAGCTGAATTAGTACAACTTTCATGCATTTTTTTCACATCTACTGCAGTCAGAGTCACTGTGTTCACTCAGAAGGAATAACTGTACATGGGAAGGCACTTTTAATGACATTTTGAACATGTTTAGAAGCTAAAAACAAGCCCTGTTTAAGCCTGTTAGATGGTAACTCTAGCAGGAGGATAACTCGATGTAGGCAGCACCGATTGGTTTTGTTTTTCTCTCTACTGACAGCACTCCCAATTTAAAAACAACAGAGCTACGTGTTGAAATAAACTGGAATTCTTTTTTAAATTCCTCCAGCTGGGGAACAAAGTGACTCACCCAAGGTCTCGCCAACAACGAATGCTGCTGTATGACAAGCCAAAATAGGGGAATACTGGGCTGGATCTGCGTAAAAAAGACTCCACAGTTTGACGGAACTCCAACACCTTCACCTTGAACAAATGTCTCTTCTGCTGGGTCCAAGTGGTCAGGTCTTTCTGTTACAATGTGGAGGATTAGAGGACCCAAACTCAGAGAGCAGGCAGGCAGGCAGGAGAAAGTTTGAGTTGAGGATTTATTAACCGAAAAACCACAGCAAATACAAAAATGCAAAAAACAAATGACACAAGCAGTTCAAATGGAATAACCAAGTCCAGAATGCAGAAAAAGCAGGTATCGTGCAATTTTAGATTGTTTTATACAAAGACATTTTTTTTTTTACATAATAAAATATAAATGTTTTTAAATTGTTAAATATAATTGTTTCTATCAAATCAAATCAGGATAACAAAATGAGAGCCCAGATACATACAATACCTAAGGGGTAACAAGGATCAGGTGACCAGCGGGGAAATACAGGAAGCAAAACTAGACAAGACACAACAGAAAACCAGACTACCAAAATAAAACAGAAACACAATACTACTCAGAATAATACACCATCCAAACAGAAATAGAAACAGTCCTCAGAATGGTACACAATTAGAACAGGAGGCCATCAATATATTATAATTATTTCTTTATATATTTTTTTCTTTTATTGGGAGTGGCAGAGTCCGCCATTCCTGTGCTGGATTCGAACAACCATCAAAGTCATTTGTAATTTCCATCTCTTTTTCCTAATCTCCCTGTTCCTGTTTCCATGTTTTATGTTCCCTACGTGTTTCCTCTCGTTCATCGTTCAGCCTCTACTATGCTTCCTCCTGTTCAGACACCTTACACAACCTTCCTTCCCTCCAACTCTTCTTTAATCTCCCTGTATGTATGTTGTAATCTTAAACTTCCAGTTGTTAACCAACATACATGCATTTTTGGAGAAATAATGCCCACACACACACAGACACACACTCACACACACAGAGTGTGTTCTTCATTTTCTTCTATCTGCACCTTCTCCTTGATCTCCTCAAAGGGGATTGTTGTAAGCAAAGAGTGACAGTTTGTGTGTGTACACATTTGTAGAATGAAGGATTGGATTACTATAAGACAATTCAAACAAGCGTGTGTGTGTGTGTGTGTGTGTGTGTGTGTGTGTGTGTGTGTGTGTGTGTGTGTGTGTGTGTGTGTGTGTGTGTGTGTGTGTGTGTGTGTGTGTGTGTGTGTGTGTGTGTCATGGTCCCTCTTATAAAAACCAAGAAATGAAGTATCAGCAGAGCATGACTCGGCTCCCTATCCACAAAGTACACTGATCATGAATATTCAAATACACACACACACACACACACACACACACACACACACACATTTATATGTACAGTTTAAAGAAGCTGAATGGCATGCGCCCACATATACTGTATGACGGAGTTAAGGAGACATTGTCCTTTATTGTAATCAGTCAAATTGAATTCATCTCTTGGTCTCACTGTGCGCGTGTGGTGTGCGTGCATATTAATTCTTCCCAAACCAATCTTCACACACACACACACACACACACACACACACACACACACACACACACACACACACACACACACTCTCTCTCTCTCACTCTTCACCCCGCTGTGTGTACAGAGAGCATATAGAAACATTATTGGCAAGGAGGAAAGGACTGGGTGTCCAAGGTTAGTGCCGCTCTTTTCTTTGAGGCTGAAAGCAGCAATGGAAATAGAGAAAAGTGAAAAAATTGCAATGTAGTTTTGGAAACAAACTGTATTTCAATAGAGAAGTAAGAGAATGTTATGGAGGTGAGCAGGAGAGGCAGAGGACAAGTGCAGAGAGAGGGTGGAGAGAATAACATTGAAAGATGGAAGAGGTGAGAGGAATAGAGACGCAGAGAGAGATCAGGGCCTGTATTTATCAGGCCTGTCAGAAAAAGGCGGACACCACGGACCACTGACCAGAGCCTTCGGACAATTCAATTTCCAGTAATAAGATTTGAAGCTAAAAAAGAGATCCTGCTAAAGGCTCTTCAACTCTGGAAACTTTGAATAGAACCCACCAGAGAGGAACGGAAATACAGAAATGGAAAAGTAGAAAGAGTACACAGAAAATCTGTAATCTGTTCCAGTGAAGGACGAATGAGGTGGGCATTGGTTTCCCAGAGACAGCTTCGAGGAAAGACCTCTGTAAGTACATTAGCAGTGTAAACAGAGACAAGAGGGCATCTAGCAACTGACGATGGCATCATTAGTCAAAATGTAATCAGGCTTCCCTCTAAATGGACCGATGATGTGATACGCCTGTTAGTGTAATAAATGGCCAGCTTATGTAGCATCTTTAGATTGATAACATTTTCATCTTATCCCTGATGGGTGGAGCATTACCCAGCAACCCTACAGTCAGCTGCTGATGCCCTGCATGGGAGCAGGACCAGACTTTTGACCACAGTAGTGCACTAATGCTGCAATAATGGATTTATTTTGTCCACTTTGGAGCAACGGAACCAGCTGTTCCTATTGCGTATTTAAAGATCCAGCAGACACAGAGTAATTATTAATATTCCTTTTGGAGTCATGTTTCTGGCCATGTGACATTATGCAAGTTCAATCTTTACTCTCCTTGATCAGTTTTAGTCTCTATCAGTGTTGTAGTCGAGTCACCAACTGTCGAGTCCGAGTCAAGTCTCGAGTCCCCAGTGTTCGAATCCAAGTCCTAGTCACCAAAGAAGAGTGGAGTCTGAGTCACAAGTCCAGAAAATAGCGATTTGAATCGGACTTGAGTCCAAGTCCAGGACTAGAGTACTCCATCGCTGCCTATTACACATGACAGAAGTCAGAAACTTCATCCAACTTCCAAGTCCTATTTCATGAATGCTTGAGTTTGATTATTATTAATCTTTGAGTCCAAGTCCAAGGCATCAGTGCACGAGTCCAAGTCAAGTCAAAAATAATCTTGTCTCTTTAGTTACTAAATGCTCCATTATGTTCACCGCCTAGTTGCTAACTTTGTTTCGCTTTGTTTAGTTGCTAACTTTGTGTCGCTACTTTTTATTTTTTGCTGCTGAAAAAAAAGTTGATGAGAGCGCAGAGTAAGCCAAAACAGTAAAGTTGCCAACAGAGCGCTGTCATGACATGTAGAGCTGAGAGGAACTGAAGAGTCTCTCTCTCTCTCTTTGGGGCGAAGCAAACCGGCTGTTTCCCAAAGCTTTCCGTCTTTATGCTAAGCTATGCTAAGCTATGCTAATCATCCCCTGGCTCTGGCTCCACATTTTTACAAAGAAATGAGATTGATATCAATCATCCCATCTCGTTCTTGATGTAAGTGTAAGCTAATAACCATATGTTCTCAAAACGATTCTGTTAAAGTCAGATCATTCATGTTACTGATTGGTATTCAGCAACTCTCCTTTTGCACCTTCCAGCTTAGTTAATTTGAAGTAGGCCTACTGTTTTTGTGTTTTTGTTTGTCGGAATCCTGCGACAGATGAGAGAGGAAGTTGTTTGAAAAGATGTGCTCAACCTGCAAGGATGTGAAGTGACACGAGCATTAAAAAAAGATGTGCATGCCTCAGCGTAGGAGCATATGCATCCTGCACCTGCCCCTGTGTTTATACCTATGTGTGTTGGGTTGTGTGTGCTTGCATGCATGAATGCGTGTGTGTCTGTGGGATGGAGGGGAAGATGAAGTGAACAGAGCCCAGGTAGGTGGCTGCGGGGCCGAGGTCTTTGAGGCTTAGAGATGAAAAAAACCACAATCGACCGCAGACTCCTTCAGAAACCAGACAGGAGATAAACCAGATGCAGTCAAAGGAATGAGAAAAGCAAGCCAACAGGAAAATCAAACCAAAGCCATCAGAGAAGTCAAGGTTAAGGAAGGCATATTTGTCTGCCTGGCTGAGTTGTTCACAACCGAGCCAACCTATACAGACATTTAGACACATATAGTTGTTTTGGATGACAGGACCTTAACAACTCATGACCTTTCTATAATAAACCTAAACTAGTGAGACTTTTGAGCCCACGGGTCCGTTTCAGAAAGCAGCTTTAGATAAAACTCTGAGTTTGTTAACCCTGAGAGGAGAGAAATTCTGGGTTTTCTGTTTCAGAAAGGGAGGTTAATCAAACCTGAGAGAGAGGGGGACCTCCAGCCCGTTTCAGAAAGAGATGTAACTTAACTTATGGTGAACCTAACCTGGTCAGGAGCAGGTTTTCTTTTCTCAGTCTCCTCCCTGCCCTCCCACATTTCCGCATTCATTCAGTCTGTATCAGGTGCATTTTAGTTCAGTTAGAGTTTATTTATTTGATTATAGACATTAATCAACATTTCAGGGCAGCCTGCTGTTATGGAGACATATTATGTCTTGCGTGTGCGTCGCTTCGTTGTGTTCCGACGACAGCCGAATGATCCGACTGCCTTTTCTAACGATGGTCGGACGTCGGGTTGCGTTGTGTCAGAGCCTTAACAGGAATAAAAGCAGATCCTGTAAGTGCCTGTCTCACCAGAGTGGCCAACGCATTCTCATAATAATAATAATAATAATAATAATAATAATAATGTATACT
Source organism: Percina caprodes (assembly GCA_013375575.1). Lineage (NCBI taxonomy): Eukaryota > Metazoa > Chordata > Actinopteri > Perciformes > Percidae > Percina > Percina caprodes. The sequence continues at coordinate 1,045,215 of JABXJD010000136.1, forward strand.
TTATTAATCCCGCAAGGGGAAATTACAATTTACACTCTGTTGTTAGTACACACATTACACATGAACTGATGAATGGTTTCGTATGATATCACACGTTTTCCACAACATGATATACCACAAAACTATGGCGAGCGCCGGCCAGTCCCGCGACGACTGGTCACATGACCAGGCTCAGTACTGTACACTAAGCCGTGCCATGGCCCACTTGAAAGAGATGGGCCAGGGCACAGTACGCATCAGTGTGATCGGTAAACGTGCCCAGGTCTGGTTCTTACCTTACAGATGCTGGTGTTGTTTACAGTTGCTTAGCAACATGTGATAGTTTCAAGGAATAAGGTGGTGGGGGTGAACTGCAATATTATTTCTTCATTCAATGCTGAAATGTTTTCCCCAATAATATTACAGCACAACTGTTGTATGAAAGCAAGGTCAAACCTGGCGCAGTGGTGACTGCAATAAGGAGTCCAGAACCTTGACTAGTGAGGGATAAGAATGACCCCCACTAGTTTAGCTTTTTTTTGGTAATTTCTAACATATATACAATTCCAATAAACATGTAAATAACAACTGGAATGGGATTTGCAAAGGACAATAACGCAGAAAAATATAGGCTACAGAGCAGAGCACATTGCAGCATTTTATAGCCACATGCTTAGCCGTAGTTACTGTAACACAAAAATCTGTTTTAAACCATCTACTACAAATCCTGTATAACAGTACACATAATTGTCTTTGACAGCCATGCACAATTCACAGCACCATGGTTACTTACATGTGTTAGTTTAGAGTTGTAATTTAAAAAAAAAGAGCACCGTCTACTTGGCAAAGAGTTCAAATGACAACATATGAATGTTTTTTGATTTTGTTAGATCAGGATCTAACCTCTGTGTTTCCTGTCACAACACTACAATAAAAGCAACCACATGTTTTCACCATTTAAAAGCAACAGCAAATGTACATTTTGCATAGCCAATAACTTACATATTACAGCTCTGACACGGTGTAAAGGAAGTGAACATGAAAATAACTTATTATGTCAGGATGGGGATAGGATGAGAACCTATGCCAATTCAATTCAATTCAATTTTATTTACAGTATCAAATCATAACAACAGTTATCTCGAGACATTTTGCAGATAGAGTAGGTCTAGCCCACACTCTATAATTTTCAAAGCCCCAACAATTCTATTAATTCCCCCAAGAGCAAGCAATTAGTATGTGTGTAGTATAGACAGTGGCGACCATCATATAAAAACATAATCGTATAACAGTCACATTTTGTAAAAGTACAATAGATGCTCTTTGAAACACAAGCCTAAATATATCACATAGGATTCTAAAGAAATCTGCTGACCGGCCAAAACATCTAACAGTCCGGGAATACAAGAATCATATACACATGGCTGTAAATGCACACATATGCAAATGTGTTGGTAAAGTGGCACAGCCAGTTCACTCGTAATCACTCAGTGCTCTGAAATGTAAATGTGGAAGAAAATTAACACATTTATCAACACATCCCCAGGATCACATATCCGCACAAACAGACCTAATTATTTACTGGGGTTAAGTTACATAATTTAAAAAGTTCTACTTTGATTCTTATGCAATAACTTATACACACATATACTTTTTATCCATTTTTTTTTTTTTATGAACGCATAACAACACACAACACATTCAGCCCCTGGGATAGGAAGTGGAAGATTAGATTTCCATATTGTGATTAGAGGTGTTTTTTTTTCTTTTCCTGAGGATGGTAGCTTCCTGTTTGTGTATTGGTTGTGTGTGTGAGTGTATGTGGCCTAAAGGCAATAGAGGTGCAGGTTCAGACCCAAGGATTCAGTTACAAAGGGAACATCTTAAACTTCATTTTAAAGACAGCAAAAGCAAAACTTTTAGGTTTTTAGCTTACTACAATGAGATACAGGTATGATTTTCAGAACACACACACACACGCACACACACACACACACACACACACACACACACACACACACACACACACACACTCTCTCTTTAAACAGATCAGTCTTACGCTGAGCTGCTTTGCTTTGAGATATGAGTTGTAATGGACTACATGAATAAAAATGACTCGACTTTAATTGATATGTAAAGATGAAGACTCAGGTATGGGGCAGAAGAATCACGGCAGGGATTCTGCTGGGAGCAGTGGAGCTCGTTTCAATCAGCAGGGCTATGTTACTCTTGTGTTTGTTACACCAAAGATTATAAATTGCGCACTATTGTGTGCATCCACCATTATATTTGTGTTGATGCTGCCTTTTTAGCCAGGTTTTGTTTGACAGGGTTATGTAGTACTGGATTACAATTTATTGACAAGTGCTTCCAATATTTTGTTCCCAGTGTGAAAAAAATGTTGGTGGTTGGAATATTAGAAACAGCTTTAAGCATAATTCAGTCCAATTCCACTAAAAATATGTATTTTATTTGGTCATTAAGTGAATAACTTATTTGGATTTATTAAAGGGTATAGGAATGTTTCCTAATTTTTTATACATATTATACCAATTATGTTCAAGATCCAGTCATGAAGAAATTATTAAATACTGACTTTGTTCGAGAGATTTATTTATAGATTTTTAATAATAATAATAATGAAAAAACACACGCATAAAGAATACAAATTAATGATGGTTGAATTGCTTCAATTTCAGTGTAAAACATCAACACCCTGAGTCTTCATCTTTACACACTAATTAAAGTAGAGTCATTTTTATTCATAATTTGAAATTATGTCAAAGTGATATCACCTTTGCACAACTCATCTGTTAAAGCAACTATTAAATGTGTGAGTTTTTGTATCCTGGGAGACGCTGTAGATTTACACACTGACAGTGTTGACAGTTTGTGTGTTCCTGCAGCTCCATAGGTCTTTACACACATAGACAGAAGGTGTGTGTTTGCGTGTCTGTGCGTGCGTGTGTGCCCCCCTGTGTGTTGTGCGTCTGGGGAGTGAGGTGCTAACAGTGATAAGTTACAGCAGCAGTTTCAGGTGCTGAAGTCAATAAAAGCTCATTAACTCAACAAGGGGGTCAGTGGCTCCGTCCACAACAATATACCTTCCACTTCGTCTTCTTACCGGGGGAGCCCGCTGTGTGTGGGAGGGGCTGCGTTTTTTCTCTGCGTATGCATGCATGTGTGAGCTGCTGGATCAATGGAACGACATGCTTCATTTCCTCTGACTTTAGACAGAGAGGGAGGGAGGGAGGAAGTGGAGGGTTGAGAGTGAGGAGAAGCAAATAACATGATCAATAATAACAGTGATTATGACAGAATTTGTCATGATAATTCCAGAGAAAATAGCTCAACTCTGACAATTTTTGGGAATTTCAACCTCAGCTGCTTATAATAAGTCCATAGTAACAGACACCCAGACCCTGAAAGGACTACTTCAGATCATAATCCCAAAATGATTATTGTATCAATTACTCACCCGGCATTCCCTTGAATTCATAAAGAAAACTTTTTTTGTTTTTGTTTTAATCGCATTTCTTTGAGCAAAGAATCCAAAGACTGAAATTGAATTACCAAAACATCCATTTACAAATACTACTCGTGCAGTATGTTCGTCCAACAAGTACATAGTGAGTACCTAGGCATAGGATTGTTCATGTGTAAGTGTTTTAAGTCGTAAGGTTTTAGCTCCCATGCGGGTTACACTTTATAATAACTGGACATTATGAAACATTAAATACTTCATCAATAATTCATCATTTATAAAGCATTGTTACCTACATAAATACACATTAGTATGTCATTTTTAAACAGTTATACATGTTTTATTCTTGACAATTTATAATGTGCATTTTCATACGTTATGAATGACAGATTCACCGTTCCTAAATGAAGTATTATATCAATTAATAACTATTTAGGAGTTATCAATGGTTCATGAGATCATTTAGAAAGTGTAAGTAAATAATGCATGCATGCATTTATACTAGGGCTGTCAAAATGAACGTGATAATAACAAGTTGATGCGAATCCATTTAACGCCACACATTTTTTGGACGTGCCGTGCAATTAACACACGCATGTTCTGTGATTTGGGCCTCGGGTTGCTCATGGCAACAATTCACTTTCAATCACCGCAACCTCACTGCAAATTTCAATCAATAATGGGAGCTTCCCGAACGTGCAAAACAATTCAGACCGTCTCGCCAACCTGTAGCTACACATTTTGACATTGAAGTAGCTACGTGAAACCTTCATATCATAAATGATATATAATAAAATATATAGTAAATAATAATAATAATAAATAAAGTTTTTATTATTCCTAGAATATTTTGTTCACACGAAAGGTAGAGCAATGGGTTTAAGACAGTAAAGCCATTACATTTCTCAAATTTTAACAAAGACTGAGAATGAGATTGTGGATATAAGTAAGACATTTTGATGTCTTTCTTTTAACCGGATGTCTTGGTTCACCTGTAGGGAAAGAGAATGTGACTAGTGAACAACTTCTGCGCCTATATGGAGAATATACACTTGAGACATGTTGTGATACTACTGTACCAAAACCAGGTTTTGGTACCCAACCCTACAGCTGAGTGATAATTCTTTGTGGGTTAATCATAACGAGTGACCCCTACACATGGTCTTATGATACATTGTTATCCTAAAAATATCGATTATGCTACACTGCTACTAATAATGATAGTAATGCCAAGTACTTAATATTTATTTCAAGCAAGTGTCAATTCCTACTGATATTTATACTTTAGTAATGAACTAAATGACCAGAACCATTCAAAGATTTCCAACCAAAATTAAGAAATAGGTGTTACACGTACACTGTATACACTAATGTTGTATAATCATATGCTTTAAAAGAAATACATGTGATTTGCAGTTATTGGGCTAAAAGATGCAAAACCTTTTTGTCTTTTTAAAGTGCCCATATTATGAAAAAACACTTTTTCTGGGATTTGGGGTGTTATTTTGTGTCTCTGGTACTTCCACATGCATACAAACTTGGAAAAAACTGTTTTGAGTGAGATACAGGTTTCTGAATGTCCTCTGCCTTCAATCTCCGGGTGAGCTGTTCACAATCTGCACAGCTTTCTACGTCACTAGCCGAGATGAGGAGGCTAACCGGAGCATGCTAGGTCGTTCTCAATGGCAAAACACTGCTACAACACACTCTAGTTCACCATAATCTACAAAAGAACTACTTCCTGTCCCTGTTCTGCAGGTATTCCACAAGTGCGCCCTTGTCTAGAAGAAGTCTCCCAGCTAATCCTGCCTTGGACCAATCAAAGTTAGCTAGCTAATGCAACCTACCTAGCTACTGCATATGTGTGACTCCCAACAAAGATAGTAAAGAAGTGAGATGTCTCACTCGGTAACTAAAACAGAGACTAAACACACAGGGTGAAAAGAGGATCTGCAGCAATGTGCAGTACAATAAAAATATGGTTATTTATACCTAAAAATGAGGATAATATGGGCGCTTTAATACACTTTTGCTTTACTTTCACAACCATTTTTACTGCCTTGTTATTTCCCGTAAAGTTGTATCTTGAGATAGATGGTTTTCATCCCAGAGCAGCTTCATGCCACAGAGAGTTTATCAGAGTTTTAGCAGTCAAATGCAGGACTTTTTAAGCATTTCTTAAGACCACTATGAATGGAATAAAAGACCTTTACCACAACAACAGCTAAGCCCTAAATTCAGTTTTTCAAGCCAAGTATTGCAATTCCCCATAGCTGAAGCATACAATCCATTTCAAGAGACTCACACCAATAACATGAAAGCTGATTGGCTGCAATATAAGTTACACGTTGGTCTCATTTGAAGTCGTAATACAACAAACTTTTATTTGGACCAGGGCAAGAAAGAACTACACCACCATGGAATTAACCCTTGTGTGGTCCTCCCGGGTCAGAAATTGACATGTCGTCCCTTTTTCAGACTTTTTTTTGTTTTCACTAACACTACCTAACTACCACTAGTTTTACACTTATTTTTGTAATTCATGGTCAGTAACCCTCATTTTATTAATTAAAAAAGCAAAGATTTGGAATTATTTTGACTAATAGTTAAGATCAGAGGAACGTACAGATGATAGTCAAGAATGAAAGTGATCAATTGGATTTGCAAAAAGTGTTGAAAATCCAATCCATTCTTTGTGGTACTTTGGTTAAAAACAAACCCATATTTCAGATATAGATATTTTTTAGGGACAACAGAGGTCATTTAATCATTTAAGACCAAGAACACAATACTTCAGCAAATGTAAGACTTTTTAAGGTCTAAAATTTTTATTATTAAATTTTAGCTGCTGTGCTGCCGTGCACATCTGGCTGCTGATTGTCTCTGCGCTGTGTTGTGCTGTGTTCTGCTGACTTGTGTTTGGTCTGGAGAGGTTGTAACTTGTGTCACATCTGAAGATGTTCACCTCAGGAGAACTTTCTGTCTAGATGCTTTGCTTTTACTCTTCCATCTCTTTCATTCTCCCTGGTTTTTCTAGGATTCTCCCTCTCTTTAAGATCTTGTTTTTCATTGTCACTAATTCTCATTCTTATGCTTCTTGTTGATGTGTTTGGTCTTGTGTTCCGTGTCTGTGCTGGAATTTGAAATGATTTCTCCTCTCTCCTTCTCTTCCTCTCTGCCTTAATACACCTTAATAACTACTGTTTAATTGCTATACATAACACAGGCCAACTAAATGGTTTTTACACATCAATCTTTCATTAGAACACCATTGTGAGATCTCCTTAGCAAGCTTTTAGTACTATAGTACTATAACTTTCAGATTTATCCACATTCTACTGTACACTGTAACAAATTTAACGGAAAATTTACAGTGACTTACTGGCAATGATTGGCCAGCAAGTTACTGTGAATTCTTTTCACAGTAAAGGTACCGTACTTCTATTTACAGTATTTTATGTATTCACAGTAAAATACAAAACAATTAAACGCAACATAAGATAAAAAATTAAAAATACAGTACTTTACTATTTACAGTACTATAGTGGCAATATTGTGATTTTTTTCACAGTAATGCTTTGACTACTGTGATTTTGTCATGTTGACAAGGTTGTATTGCAAACTTTACAGCATTCTACTGTAAAATCCTATACAGTAATGTTACTGTGAAATCTAAAGTAAATAACTGTATATTTCACACCCATTATTTACAGTGTAATACAAGCTGCATACTGTGCGCAAAATGCAGCTTTGGTTTAACTTACAGACTTATAACTTGTTAACTAACGTTATACAAGACATCTTGATGACATCCATGCTCCACCCTCAACCTTAAGCCATCTTGCCATCAGGAACAGGCAACCTTTTTTTACTCAGTGAATACATTATTATACTGTCTTAATTAGCCTACCACTCAGCTAAGTGAGAGTATTAGGGGCTGGTATGCAGGGTTTAAAATGATATAGTATAATAATGAAAATGAATAGCTAGTGAATGTTAAAGATTACTTTTTTTGGGCTGGTGAGTCAAGCAAATCTACCAGCCACTTGCACCATTTACCAGCATTTGGCTGGTAAATGATGCATATGGCTGGTGCTAATGTTGAAACCTGCTGGTATGTACATGTGTTGAAGGGGAGTGCAAGGGTAGTTGGTGTCTGGCCAATTGTAGTGGTTTACTCTGGGTTTCAAAAGTCCAGGGCTGATTTTTTACCCCAGTCCTAGGGAATGACCAGGAGACCAGCATCAAGGGAGCAAAGAGAGCGTGCCGGTACAAACGGGGTAAATAAGGTGGTGCGAGTCGATGCAGGGCCTTGTATATTAAAAGAAGAACCTTACTGTAAAATCCAGATGCCAGAATGGGTGTTATATGATCATATTTAATGGTATGGTAATGGTTGCTGTAGTTACCTAGAGTACCAACGACTACTAACCTGTCGCTTTGTTTCACAAAGTAAATGAAAGCATGCCAATATGTATACTTTGGAATATATTAATACAGGAAATGGCCTAACCACAAATAATTCATCAGTCCAGTGTTGCAGGGCGAAATCAGGATCTAAACCTATGTTAACCCTTTGCGTCAAGCATAAACTCAGTTTAAGTGACAGAAATGGATGGATGGACATTGCCTGGCTTGTGGATGACATTTACATTACTGTATGATAAAACAACCACTTATTCACTTAGTCACTTATGCTTCAATGTTAGTTTTGAAAATGATTCAGCAACAGAATTAAAGTTCATCATACATTTTTTTAATGTATGTGAGAACCAGCCACTTTGCCTAGTTCTCACACACACCAATTTTCTGTGTGGTGACAGATGAGATGTCCTCTGTGTGCAGTCTGAGCATTATTTGTTCAATTCCGGTGCTCTCTGGTAAGCTGTTTTGTAGTGTTGTGTATTCTTTCACACAAAACCTCATAATGCTGCATGGGCACTTATGAATAAAGCACACATTGTGCATCATTCTGACAGAAACTGTGATAATTATTTTTGGAAGACAGCTACATTTGAGCTTTGAGTAGAATCAGAAATGGTCACAGACAGCAGAGCATAAACAAGGTAATTATCTCAGTGGTTTCACGAAGGAATAAAAACAGAAATCTTGCAAAACTGAAGGGACTGCTTAGCGGGTTGCACTTAAACACCTACGGAGCTGATAAAGTCATCAGACAATACAACCAAAAACAGCTGGAATGAGCTGGAGAGAAAGTTCACTCCAATTTGTTTTTAATTACCAGCTGCATCTAAACTGAACAAAGACAGGGGACAAGCAAATGAGGTTTGTGAAGTCCAAACAGGTTATTTTACATTTGAATCCAAAATGTTTTTACTTGTAAGCATTGGATATCATCTATATTCTATGATGAGATGTACTTCTGTCTAAACTGACGTTTTTATGTGATTTTGGAAGAACATTTCTTCTTACGGCTTCCCTATCTTGTCTCTTGTGGCCAGGTACATTTGTTCTATCGTCAGGCTCCATCCTGACATGCAGAGTAGCTGATGGGAGTAAAGGCTGCTGAATAAAACCCTGGCGATGATGTTAAAAGCTTCCTGCCAAAGTGATTAGATCCTCCACCTCCTGAGGTGCAATAGCAACTGAGGTGTGTGTGTACGGTAAGGGACGCATTCAGCTTTTGAACGGCTGGAGGATCCCCAACCACTTTGCTGGAACACACACACGCACACACAGGCACTTTTTAAAAGGTGAACAGACATTCCTCAAGGAATGCCACTTGTTCATAGGGCTTTTTAATCACCCCAGTGTTGCACTAAAGGGGGGATGAAACTAAGGCAGGAGTGAATATTTTCTCTACTTACAATGGTGTGTGTGTGTGTGTGTGTCTGTGTATGTATGAGAACGCGACCAGTAGGGAAATCACCAAGAACAATTATGACCACACATTGCTGCTTTCTTTGTTTTATAGAAGACTGACAGATATTTACCACAGCAGAGCAACTTTGTCTTTGTCTCATTTTCTGTATATTTCATCTAGAGCATCTCGTTGCTTTCTCTGTCTCCATCATTTCTTTATCTACTTTCTCTCTGCCTTTTTGCCCTTTTCCTCATCCCTCATAGCTGTAACTCAGAACAGTTCAACTAACTTCCAGACAGAAAACTTACACATGATTTAAGTAGCTGCATTTCGACTTCACACACCCCACAGTCTGCCATTTACTGCTCTTCTTTCTCCTTCTCAAGGTGTCCTTTTTCGCTCCACTTTTTTTTTTTACCACCACTTCTACTTTCCCCTCCTCTGTCCTGTTTTCTCTCCTCACCAACCTTTCTTTCTTATCCCATCGTCCCAACTTTCCCAGGAGCCTCTTCTAATGAAGTATTTTAAGAGAGGTAAAAAATGAGAGGCAATCTCATATTTTTCCTCTCTTAAAATTCTTCGTCTTCCTCTCTTTCTCTTTCTCTGATAAGTGCATCAGTCGCTCCGACTCAGAGGATTGCCTATGTTAGATTGTCTTGTGAGAGAGTGAGGTTGTACCCATCAGACTAGTCTCTGGAGGAATTCACTTTACACGTGCTGTGGCAATTCAAACCAAGCCTTATAAATATTCATCGAAGTAACTCGGCATATTTCCAAAAATGTGGAAAGTCTGATGTGTTCCTGTCCAACTTTATTATACTATGCTACTCCATGTGGTGAAATAATATAGAGCAACAATGGCTATTTTAGTGGAGAAAACACCTGCCTTTACTTCAATTTTTACTTTCAGGTTATATTGTGGAATTCTATTTGGCATATATTTCCAGCAGAGGTAAATCTTTAACAATACTGTCTGTTTACTGTTACTTATACAAACCACATTCTTTTTCCTAATCTTAACTTGTCATTTTAGTGTCTAATCTTAACTTTCATTGCAGCAAAACACTTGTGAACTAAATTTAACCATAATATCCGCTGAAATGAGTGGAAGTGTCACTTAATAAATCCTTTTCTTATTCTGAGCAGCTGTAACCTCAAAACGCTTATTAGACATGAAAAAGACTTTTATTTAAAAGAATGTTAAACGAAAATGTCTTTTCTGTGACTAAAACAAACAGTGATCGAATGGCTAAAATGTGACTAAAACATATATTAGTATTCATTAAAAGTAAATCAAAACCAGGTGCCAAAAGTAATACTGCTCTGAGTTTGGTCATTTGCTTTTTAATGACTAACTGAAGGTCATAGTTAATAGAGGAACATGTATAACACCGTGTGTGTATGTTGGGTGTAAAAATGGTTTTAAAAGTGTGATTGAATTACACCACTTGTTCACAAGTTATACCGGAACTGTATAATTAGTCAGCCAAATTCTTTACTTTTTGTTAGTTGGTTATCTGCCAGAGTATCTGATTGAGACAGTCACTCTGCCAAAATCCACCAGTATCGGCTGGTGTTCAATTGAGACGCTCTCTGATCTGTCCAACTTTGTCAGCAGTGGCGCCGACCTGTCTGGGCTTCAACCCACCTTAATCACAGCCTAGATGTTTGTTTGTCAGTGGGAAATATGGATTTGGCGGTCAGTCAATGTAATTGTAATTGGCTATGCACCAGCAACTTAAAGCCAAGACAGAGCCTTATTACGCAGGTTTAACTCCGTAAATCCCACACTAAATCGGGATTCCATCCAGCGATAGAAGGATATACAGTACTGGATGCTGGTGGTGTGAATGAGTGAGTATGCACATTAATTATAGAATAAATAAAACAATACACAAGTACATGCATTAATTAAACATTTACATTTTCTGAATGAACAAAATAAAAAGGAGACATGGAGCAGAGCTGTGGTAGAGGATTTTCCTCACTCCACTTAATCCAGCAGTTTACACTAATGTATTGATCCAAATGCCACAGACATATACTGTATCACCTGGTGGAGACACAGTATACCATCAGCAACATGCACTCACTGAACACTACAGCACAGTGCTGCAGTTATTTCACTTCAGTCAGTTGACTGGCATCCTAACGGCATCTTGTTCTTTGGAATGGAGAGGATGGACAAGGCCTCTGTGCAGCATATTTGCTTGGTGAACTGAGAGAAAATGTTGCAGTACTAATGCAGCACAGTGCGGTGGTAATGGCTCAGACACGAGGAGCACTGCTTTTGTAAATACAGCTATCTCAACTTTTCTGTGTAAAAGGGACAAGAAATCTTTGCCTGTTACCTCATCAAGGGACACTTTGTGAACCTGCTTCATTGAAAATGAATGACTTTGTGGACCCAGCTTCTATAATAAATGAATACACGGATACATAGAAAGATAGTCAATGTGGCTATGCAGCCATCCATCTATCCACATGTTGTCTTGTAGGGATGGGCACGAGTAATGTTTTTCAAGATCCAGGGATCAAATGAATTACTTGAGGGGAGATCGATTACTCATGGAGGAAAATCTATTTTTAGAATGCATCTTAAAGAGCTTAGCAGCAGCAATAACGATACACAGCAATATGTCCGATGCATAACGCTTATTTTCAATCAAAATAGTCACAGTTGTCAATAGGACCGTACCAAGTAGTTCAAAGCTTCAAAGCTTCATTCATAAAGTAAATGTTCAAATTCTAAATCAGAGACATTAGAATGCTGATTTAACGGCCTTCCTATGAAGAACAAGCTGCAATGAGCCCCTGCCCGCCGAGCCAGCATATTTTCTAGATTAAAGCTATAGTGTGCAACTATTTTGTATTAATGGATGTCCGTTACATTGAAGCCATTGGCGAATGAGTTAATACAAAGCTAATTAAGCCCATCACCTCCACAAAACTCTTTCAGTTTTTTTTAGTATGGTTATGTTTAGAAGATGATTTATTACCTCTTCTGAAGAGTCTATCAGGTTTTACCTCCGTGTCCTCCTTGGCTACAAGCAACATGGAGGAGGGGTCTGTGTGGGGGGTGTGCAATCACCTAAGGCTTGTGGATGTAATGACAGTTGTCATCACTTTGAATTCCTCAGGGGGGAAACAGAAACTACACAATATAGCTTTAACTTCCAACTACTTTCTGTCCAACCTCTGTCAAGACCACTAAATTGAAGTGAGTTGTTACAACTTAATGAACCAGTTTCTGCCTAACTACTGCTGGCCAGTAAATGTTGGGCTAAATTTTAATTCATTGTGCGGTACATGTTGAGGTTATCTTTTCTTTTTTTTTAATTCAAAGAAGTTACTTTAGGGTGTCTACAGATATAAACAAGTTACATTAAAGATTTTTAAAGATATTTTTAATACCACTTTAAATGAAATGTAAGACCAAACAAGCCATTACATCACTATGACAGCATGAGGCTGCTGCTGAGAGTTCCAAGAAGCTCCAGTGCAAGCCATATGTTTGTCAGGGTCAGAATACCTACCTGCTCTGATGTTTTACGTAACCTTATGTATACATTTATGTGTATAGTATCTGAGTCAGAAAACAACTTAAAAAATGTTTTGGCTAACCCTGTACGCAGTTATGTCACAGTTATGTCAGATTTTCTTCCAGACTGTAGAACCATTGGCGAACATGTCTGTATGTTATACACTGAATATTGTGGAAGGGTCTGTATTTTTATGTTTTACTCTATTTTCTATTTTGATATGGCTCCCCCTGGGTCTGAAATAAAGTTTATATAACCTTACAATGAGCCATCATTGTAATTTTAATCCATCCAGGGGCTTGTTAACCCATCAAAGACACTATTATTTTTGGATAATGTCGAAGAAAGTGATAATTTGATTAGTATTATAGTCTAATACAAGCCCATTTGTAAGAGGTCCGACAATGTTCGGTTTCATTTATTTAAGACAAGCCAGGGTATAGCAACATAAAATAAAATAAAAAGCATAGTGTGCAGATATTAATGGCTTTATACTTAACATGGGCATGTGAGCCCATATTCTATTCTGCTCCTCACTCACAGAACAGAAGAGAGAGGTGACTGTTTTGGCAGCCACAAGAGAGAAAGACCTTGCGTGCTCACTGGAAAATAATGGCATCTTTCCTTTTCTTTTGGGAAAAAAAGTTGCTAAGTGTGTCTGAAAAGTCGCTAAGTTGGCAACACTGGACTTTTATTTCTGTTTGTCACTCAGCCTGAAAAGAAAATGATGTACTTGCACTGTTGTTTATTTGGTTGTCATGACTTTATGATTGTTATTTTGTGAATGATTTAAAAAAGATAACAGGACAACACAATCCAATTACTTTTATCATTAACCTTCCAACATGCCTTGGTCAGTTCCCAAGTGCTTGGAAATCTGCTATTATCATTTCAATCTTCAAATCTGGTGACCCACTTTCCATATGTAATTTTAGTCCAATCAGCATTCAACGATAGCATCCAAGGCTGCTGAGAAATTGGTAGCTAAGCAGATAATTTTCCATTTCAATAACAGCTCTGCATCTCTGCACCCCATGCAATTTGGCTTTAGAGCCAAACACTCAACAGAGATGGCTAATTGTCTCTTTTTAGAGAAAATAAAATCCGTATTTCGTGACCACAGAAAAGCTTTGGCAACAGTCAATCGCAAAGTTTTCCTCGTCTATCCAAATTTAACTTCTCTAATGGTGCAGTAAAATGGGTAGCATCAAACCTTAACCAGTCTCAATCAGTCTCCAAATAATCATTGATCCAAGTCATTGCTGTTTTCTACTGGTGTCCCTCAAGGCTCTATTCTTGGTCCACTCCTGTTCAGTCTACACATCAATGGTCGTCACTTTGTTTGTCCTCAAGATGAAGTTGAAGAAGACTGCTGCCTCCAACTAAATGTGTCTAAAACAGTCAGCATGTTCTTCTGCAATATACCTACTAGAGGTACTTGTAGCAAGTAAACAATTACAGGTTGTGAGTGAATTTTGTGTTATTTATTGACTGCATCCCTTTCCTTTAATTTACATGTTAAAATGTGATTTTCACTATTCTGAATGACTGTTTAACAAGCTGGTCACAGGCCAACCATAGTATGCTGAAACCACTGAAATCCCTATACAAAAAACACTCAAAACATTAGATAAAAAAAACCAAAGCACTTCCCAATTTTAAATGAATATCAGATTGTAAGGGGGTGACCTCATAAGATATGCAAACTTGTGCATGGTATGCAAATTCATCCATGACTCAGCTCAACCACCACCTGAACCCCATATCAAGAGAAGAACCAGTACCTGTGTTACTAAGGGTTCTGTGAGAGTGATATACATATATATTTACTTATATATCTTTCAGTAACCAATACAACAATGGATGATTAATACATACATACACTACCGTTCAAAAGTTTGGGGTCACATTGAAATGTCGTTATTTTTGAAGGAAAAGCACTGTACTTTTCAATGAAGATAACTTTAAACTAGTCTTAACTTTGAAGAAATACACTCTATACATTGCTAATGTGGTAAATGACTATTCTAGCTGCAAATGTCTGGTTTTTGGTGCAATATGTACATAGGTGTATAGAGGCCCATTTCCAGCAACTATCACTCCAGTGTTTGCTCATTGGCTCAGAAGGCTAATTGATGATTAGAAAACCCTTGTGCAATCATGTTCATACATCTGAAAACAGTTTAGGTCGTTACAGAAGCTACAAAACTGACCTTCCTTTGAGCAGATTGAGTTTCTGGAGCATCACATTTGTGGGGTCAATTAAACGCTCAAAATGGCCAGAAAAAGAGAACTTTCATCTGAAACTCAACAGTCTATTCTTGTCCTTAGAAATGAAGGCTATTCCATGCGAGACATTGCTAAGAAATTGAAGATTTCCTACAACGGTGTGTACTACTCCCTTCAGAGGACAGCACAAACAGGCTCTAACCAGAGTAGAAAAAGAAGTGGGAGGCCGCGTTGCACAACTGAGCAAGAAGATAAGTACATTAGAGTCTCTAGTTTGAGAAACAGACGCCTCACAGGTCCCCAACTGGCATCTTCATTAAATAGTACCCGCAAAACACCAGTGTCAACATGTACAGTGAAGAGGCGGCTGCGGGATTCTGGGCTTCAGGGCAGAGTGGCAAAGAAAAAGCCATATCTGAGACTGGCCAATAAAAGAAAAAGATTAAGATGGGCAAAAGAACACAGACATTGGACAGAGGAAGACTGGAAAAAAGTGTTGTGGACGGATGAATCCAAGTTTGAGGTGTTTGTATCACAAAGAAGAACGTTTGTGAGACGCAGAACAAATGAAAAGATGCTGGAAGAATGCCTGATGCCATCTGTTAAGCATGGTGGAGGTAATATGATGGTCTGGGGTTGCTTTGGTGCTGGTAAGGTGGGAGATTTGTACAGGGTAAAAGGGAATCTGAATAAGGAAGGCTATCACTCCATTTTGCAACGCCATGCCATACCCAGTGGACAGCGCTTGATTGGAGCCAATTTCATCCTACAACAGGACAATGACCCTAAACACACCTCCAAATTGTGCAAGAACTATTTAGAGCAGAAGCAGGCAGCTGGTATTCTATCGGTAATGGAGTGGCCAGCGCAGTCACCAGATCTGAACCCCATTGAGCTGTTGTGGGAGCAGCTTGACCGTATGGTTCGCAAGAAGTGCCCATCCAACCAATCCAACTTGTGTGAGCTGCTTCTGGAAGCGTGGGGTGCAATTTCTCCAGATTACCTCAACAAATTAACAGCTAGAATGCCAAAGGTCTGCAATGCTGTAATTGCTGCAAATGGAGGATTCTTTGACGAAAGCAAAGTTTGATGTAAAAAAAATCTTATTTCAAATACAAATGATTATTTCTAACCTTGTCAATGTCTTGACTCTATTTTCTATTCATTTCACAACGTATGGTGGTGAATAAGTGTGACTTTTCAGGAAAACACAAAATTGTTTTGGTGACCCCAAACTTTTGAACGGTAGTGTATGTCAGCACTAAACTCTCTTTTTGCTGCTGCTATCTATATCTTCTATTTTGCATATGTAATGTTTGGTCTGTGTGTCAAGTTTCTGTTATTATTTTGTTTCATGTTTTCTGTTAGTTTTCACATTTCATGTTGAATGTTCTCTGTTCTCCTTTGTGTTGTTTTGTTTTACTTCCTGTTTTACATTTTCCCTCCTGTGTACCTGTCCCCGCCCTAATGTGTTGCACCTGTGTCTCATTTGTCCCCCCTGTCCTGTTCTGTCCTCCCCTTACCCCAGTGCGAGATTGTCTGCTTTCTTGTCTTCAAGCGTTTTTCCCTGTGTCCTGTTATCCTCTGACTCAGTCCCCCCGAAGACGGTTCCCTTGCCGGCTCTCCCTCCTCCCCGTTGGGAGGACTGGAGCTCGTAACAGCGGAGGACTACGAAGTCCCGCTACAGTGACTGTCTCTGTCCCAGGAGAGGAGCACAACACCAGCAGCCTTCTCCTCTTCTCTCCTCCGCTGAGGGCAGGCTCCCCACCTCCCGCTAAGGTTTTTGACCTGTGTGAATGCCAAGTAGCATACCCCTAACCCGGGAGATGGACGGCGGTCCTGCCACGGCGGCAGAGCCTGACCTGCTTTTTTCCCCCGTCCCTCCAGGAGAAGAGAACGATGGTTTCTATTCCTGTTTGTTCTCACTCTGGGAAAGACGGGTGGAATGAGACCCTTCTCGACCTGTCTCAATTCAATTATGAACATTATGTAGCACCCATTCCACATGCTAGTGATCAGACACGTGTTGGATTGTGTGCGCCACCACGAATTGCTCACTTCCATTGATCTGAGAGACCACGTCCACACGTCCACGTTCTCCAAATGCATGGAGACAGCGTTACAGTCGTTACGCAGTAAATGGATCAAAGTCCCTTTTATTTGGATGATTTAATCATTATGGCTCCTTCCCAGGAGAGGGTTGAGCTCCACACAATGGAGTTTGTGCAGCACCTACAGACACTGACCTTTGCCATAAACTAGCAAAAGAGCTTGCTAATTCCCTCACAGACAACAGTTTATCTGGGCGTGGACATAGACTCACTATGTGAGCCAAACCGTCAGCGGCAAGGCTAGATGCACAAGGCTATCTGTTGTCGCGCATCACGCCTCACACAACAGTGTCGGCACGGTCTGGGATGCGCCTCCTAGGCATGATGTCTGCGAGTCACGTGGTGGTTCCTCTGGGTCTCCTCCACATGGGAAAAAATTCAGAGATTGTCCGGTCGAATGCACCTAGACCCGATATGGCACAAGTGGCGAATGCTGACTATCCCTTCTTCTCTACAGTCAGACCTGGCATATTGGAGAAACTCCCGGACCCTGTCATCCAGGGTTTTTTCCCCTGGGGAGAGTGATGTCACACACACACACACACACACACACCAGAAAATACCCAGTGCACACTGTTGTTTTTCTATGAACACACGGGACAACCCACCTCTCAGGGTCTATGCCTTTTCTCACAACCATGGCACGGGCTCTCCTATATGCTTTTCCCATGTAACCTCTGATTCCTCGCCTCCTGGGACGCATCCAGGAGGAGAGCCTATTGGTCATTATGGTGGAACCGGAACGCACAAGCACATCCTGGTTCCACTATCTCATCGCATCTGAACTGTGCAATATTCCACCCCCCCGGTGATAAGCCAGCGGCTATGGGCTTGGCTGCTTAGCCAGAGTGTTTGGAGAGACTAGGCTTGCCCCCTGCCATTGTGCGCACTATCCAGGGTGCGAAAGCTCCGTCTACAGTTAAAGCCTACGCATGAGGGCTATGGAGAGAGGTCAGTTTTTACATACCCACTGGTAAAACATTTTTTTAAATGACAACGGAAACCTGCTGTGTATTCTCTCACACCTCAACACAAGTCCTTCTCAGGACATTGTCACTGAAAACAGCACTCCTCCTCGCCTTGATGTCGGCTAAGAGGGTGAGTGATCTGCGCACTGGCGGTTCGGTTACATTAGAGGGGACAGGAGCGGGGGCACTTTACAGCCAAATCCATCATTAAAACGAAAGCTTTAACAATCCTTTTCGGGCAAGGGAGTTTTTTCTCACCCGCACTTGATGGCAGATGATGCGCTGTTAGATTTGGTTTTGCTGCTGTCTCCATCCTCCTGCACTTGAGTTGTTTGGAGCACAGGTGGCATTGACTACATCCACTTTGCCCTTAGCCCAATAGCAATAGCTCTTAGAGGGCTGTGCCTATACGTAATAGAACAATAGTTACGTATTGTAACTCCAGATTCTATGAGTATAGGCACAGCCCTCTAAGATTCGGGCCACCTGCATGTTGGGAGCAGATCTCTGGTCACGCCACTGTAATATACAGTATCTGCTAACATAAGAGAGGCCCATGCAAAGCACAGGGCGCAAAACAAATCTTCATGGCTGCGCATGCGCGCAGGGATTAACCCAATAGCAATAGCTCTGGGGCGGCTATGGCTCAGAGGTAGAGCGGTTGCCTGACAATTGGAAGGTTGGTGGTTCAATCCCTGGCCCTGCAGTCCTATGTCGAAGTGTCCTTGGGCAAGACACTGAACCCCGAGTTACGCATCGGAGTGTGAATGTGTATGCATGTTTATCTGATGAGCAGGTGGCACCTTATACGGCAGCCTCGGCCACAGTGTATGAATGTGTGTGAATGGTGAATGTATCCTGTATGATGTAAAAAGTGCTTTGAGTAGTTGTTAAGACTAGAAAAGTGCTATATAAATACAGCGCATTTACTCTTAGAGGGCTATGCCTATGCTATAATCTGGACTTACAATGCGTAACTATTGTCTTACCTGTGTGCTCTTTTTTTTCAATGTGTATTTATTCATTTACACTGTC
Source organism: Percina caprodes (assembly GCA_013375575.1). Lineage (NCBI taxonomy): Eukaryota > Metazoa > Chordata > Actinopteri > Perciformes > Percidae > Percina > Percina caprodes. The sequence goes on from JABXJD010000136.1 coordinate 1,064,387, forward strand.
GTTTCTCAAATAAACTAAACTAAGCACAACTCCAGTCGGAGACAATAAGTCTTGTAGCTGCAAAAAACACAAACACAAAATCACAATTTCTAAATCAACCAACTTGTTTTTCCCTTATGTCTTTAGCAAGAGCGTGTAGCGGTTCAGGATTCACTCAAGGCAAAATTTATCAAAACCTCTCCACAGAGCCCCAGTGGGCTCCATCATTTCTCTGGTGTTTTTCAGCCTGTCGTAGTGGAGACAGATTTGCAGTGAAAAGAATGTATTAAACTACAACTACTATTTTGTCAGTACATCAGTGACTGATTTCCCCCTACAAAATACAAACCACCTACAGCACTGCCAGTCCTAAATACAAACCAACAATATAAGCTAAATAGAAGATCTTGCAGTTAAGGTGCAAATTTTGAGTGTTGATTGAAGTAGCCGAAATGCTTTCATTGATTGGGACAGATAACTTGAACTACAATATGTGTTTGTTTTGTTTTTAGGATATGTTTTGGCCGTTTTAGCCTTTAATAGACAGGACAACTGTAGACAGGAAAGGGTGAGAGAGAGGGGGAAGACATGCAGCAAATTGCCACAGGTCGGACTCAAACCCTGAGCTACTGTGTCGAGGACTGACCCTCTGCATTTGTGCACCTGCTCTACCACGTGAGCAACCCAGGCGCCCGTGTGTTTTAGATATTATTATTAGAATGGAGTGGAATGAGTGGTCTTGTTTAGCACACAGACAGTTACCTTAGTCAGTCTCCTGTGATTACACCTCTTTTGCACAACAAGCACCGAACAGTAGCAAAGCTGAGCGTAAATTCAATGCCAGTGGACCAGAAAGGGGTTGAGATAAGCTACAGAAATGAAAAATATTGATTGACAGCATTAACAAACCAATTACGGGAACTGAACCTGTCAGTTTGTTCGAAGATTTAAAGCCTAGTGAAGCAGTGAGTCGCCCTCATTCATACAGTTCTACACAGTGGACAGCAGCAACCAGGCAGTGTGTGTCTATGTGATGCCATTAGCCAGCTTTTTTATTCTGTTTGACCTTTTTGCAGTTATTGTAAAGTGTATAGTGTATGCTAGTTTTAAGCGCAGGTAATCCAGTTGTTAGGCTTCTGGTTACCCTGTAGCAGGTCTGAGTACCTGGTGTAGAGCTGAATTGATTTTCTTAGGAAATGTTGCTGTAGAGCAAATACAATGGCATACACAAAGTGGATGTTCTGCTGACATGGCGTATTCAGTTTAATGATAGAATCCTGTAACCATGGCAACATTTATTACAGACCAAAGATGGTAAATAGCTTGTTTGTAATTTCTTGTTTCACCTTAAACCTGGCAATCTTTGGCATTTCTTTTGACTTATTCTCCACATATAAGTGGAAAATGGCTTTGCATAGGCCTGCTCCTCTGGTGCAGAAATGATCTGAATCAGCGGTTCATGTATGTCCTGATAGTAGAATAGGTTGTCTCACTTGCTCATTAGCATGTGTAAACTGTGTGTAACTGTCCCATGAGGAGAATAGGAGAAACAGCAATATTTAACTGCAAGGTGAATGTCGCCTGTGTGTTCCAGCTGCTCTTAGGATAAACTCCTGTGTGGTGTATCGATCACGTGTCGCCAGTAGTAGCCAAAACAGTTTTTAATACTTTATTGGTCTGTCCTTTACCTTTAACACAGCTCCAAGATCATCCAGAGGTGAAAAGAACGGAAGGCATGCGCTTATTGAGAGATGAGAAGAGGACTGATATGAGACATAAAAGACAAGTTTTTCTTTCAAATACTTTTCCTATATGAGCACCTGCCCTGCAATAGAATGATGGTGGAGAGTGCAAAATACCACTACAACCTCCAATTTGACCAATTAATATCAAACCAGAGAACACACCCGCACATGGTCAGACCTCTCCACTATTTAAGCCAATTTAATCACTGATCACAAGCCTTATCAGACTTAAAAGCCCTGCATAAACTCTGAGACTCATTTCATTTCATCTCTGCTTTAGAGGGAAAGTTGTGCTCGTCAGCATAGTTGGTATTAAACATTTTGCTCCTGCCAACTATCTAATGCACCAAACGTATTAAGATCAGAGCTGGTTTAGTCTGTGAGTGCAGTAAATTAGCAGTTTTGCTAACGGCTTGTTGGTATAAATTGGCCAAATTGTGACAAAGTAATACTACCTGCTGTTTACATTAGTAATAATATTTTTGGTGAAAAGTAGGGTAAAGGTTTTCAGCTATTCTTATAGACTGTATATGCTTTGACATTAAAGGCAGGGTTTGTAACTATTTCCAATAAACACTTTTTTATATATTGTTCGAAATGGTTTTTACACCCTACCAGCAATAAATAATGTATGGGCTCTGAAAAAGAAGTGAAAAAGATCCATGTTCTATAGCTGCTGTAATCCTGTAAAAACACCCACCAATCACTGCCTCATGGTCCCCTTGGAAAGAACCATTGAAATGCCTCCTTTCCCAGCTGCGTGTACTCTTTCCCTTCTGTGTACCAGCCTGAACTCAATGGGTGTTGTCGCTGCATTGCTAACAGTCATTGTGTTAGTTTTAAACATTTGGTATGATAATATTAGGTGTTTGCTTACTAGTGAATGAGACATGAAGTCAATTTGCGGCCCTTTCTCCGCTCTGCTCTGAAGCAGTGATGTAGCGGGGCTCTTGCACGTCTGTGTGTTAGTCAGAGCCCTGAAGGCAGGTGCTAGACGGAGTCCCGAGGAGTTGCTACTTTCAAATCTTGCTAGCTAGGGGTGGTTGAAGACAAGTCCAACTGCTGTATTCTGAATGAGCTGCAGGGGCCGGATAGCAAATGCAGGCAGGCCAGCCAGGAGGAAGTTGCAGTAGTCTAGACGTGAGATGACTAGAGCCTGAACTCTTCTCAGATTTTTGTATGAACTGTTTTTTATATTTCCAGTGGCAACTCTCAGACAACTTAAGAGGCAACTCTCAGACAGCTTGTACCGACTTCTGCGTTAGAACGGGACATATCCTTCCTTCTGATATTATGCAGCATGTAGCAACACTATCGGGTAGTTGCAGCAATGTTGACAATGAAGGAGAGTTGGTCATCAAGTGTCACACCCAGGTTTCTAGCAGTCTGGATGGGGATGGCCACTTAGTTGTCAATTGTTATAGTCAGGTCCAGGGTAGGAGAGTCCTTCCCTGGAAGGAAAAGGAGCTCAGTCTTGTCAAGGTTGAGTTTCAGATGGTGGATAGTGTGTGGCCATCTGCTGCTACTTGCATTTCAGACTCCGGAAAGGAGAGAATTAGTTGTCTAGAATTAGTTGTTTAGAATGAGATGTCCTCTGCATAGCTTTGATAAGAAAATCCATGTGAGTGAATGACAGACCCGAGAGAGTTGGTGTACAAAGAAAAGAGAATGGGATCCAGGACTGATCCCTGAAGAACCCCAGTTTTCATGGATTTCAATAGCAATAACTCTAGTGATGTCATCACCCACCAAGTCATGCAATACATTATAAGCACAGAAAAAGCCTGAATGAAACACTAAACTAAACAGCGATACAACAAAAAATGTAATCGATATCTTGAAGCTGAATACAACTGTAATAGCTAAAGTTCTTGTGAAAAGTTATAACTTTGAATGACATCTGTAAGTAAAAGTAGGTGAAAGGAGTAGCATTTCAAAAGGAAGAAACCTGAAGAGGATTTGAAGATTGATCCATTGACTTAAATGTAAAATAAAATTTTAAAAAGCTTAATATTTTAAAAAGTATAAATAGTAGAAAAAAATTGAAAAAAATCTCATCATGTTCTTAAAAAGAGGAACATTTTGATATTTGAATGTTTTTTGTACAACAACAAAATGCAGAAGTTAGAGCAAACCAAAGAAAGTTAAAGAATAAAGAATCATCATTCACACAATTGCCGTTACTATGAAAATATTCACCATTTTATTGGGGGTTACATCTTAATATTTTCTGTAAACATCTAGACTATATGTTGAATAATATTATTTTGTTACTTTACATGTTTTAAATGTGCAGAATTTCTTTCCCACCACAGCCGTTTAGTAAAGTCTGATGCTAGTCTGATGATTTTGATTGGTTGACCAGGCTTATGTGTTTTGAGGACCTATTTTAGCACCATATTTTGCTTAGTCCATATCTAGTGGCCTAGTTTATATTTAATTGTCATTCAAGAAGTTAGCGATGCTAGCTAGATTTCTTAAATTAAATTATTATGAAGGATTTTGACATAGTCAGTGTTGAGTACTGCTGTAAGGTTGTAACATTTGAAAATGGTTAACGGTTGAAAACATTCATTAGAAATTTAGAAAAGTAAACAAGAAGTAATTAAATGTATTAAGTTAATATGCTTTGATAAAGTAATTGAAATAGTTACACTATTACCTATTACTATTACATTTTAGGTTACTTAGGGTAACCTAATTTCAACTTTGTAATTGGTAACCTATTCGATTTTCAAAGTAACCTTCCCAACACTGATTCTAAATAAGACGGTGTTTTCATGACCTGTCACCGCGACAGCAACTGGACTTTTAAGATGAAATAATGAGTGGATTAGCCATGCTCTTTCAATCAGCAAGAGATTTATAACAGCACAGTTTATAACCGATTTATTTTACCTCTGAAACATTTCTGTGCAGATAAAACATGAGCTGTAATTTAAACAGTTGTCATCTGAGGAATAGGAAAAGGAGTCCTGTGTGGGAGAAACTTCAGCGCTTCAGAATGAGGCTTCAAACGACTGGAAAATTAAGTCTATGATGATGCCCCTCCCCCTCCTGTGCCATCCTTTCATGTTTACAGGCATTGAACTGGCCCACAGAGGCTCCTTTTTCACAGGTTGCACACTCCTCCATGTCAGTTACCTTAAGCCTTTCACTAACGAAGGACCTGCTGATCTGACGGCTTTCTTTTGTACCTTTCTTCCGCCCCCCAGGTCCAGGTGTTAATGGAAAGGTACTGTAGAACAGGTTTCCCAGTCACACTGACCTGGACCGGTCTAATTATAAGGTGTTGTTGTTGTTGTTGTTGTTGTTCACTTGCCATGAACACACAGGCAGCCAGAGGGACACACAGACACACACACTTGCACACACATGACACACACTAACATTAATATGCATAGAGGTAAATACTGCATACACATACGTGCACAAAGATACCCTAATTTGCCCTTGTTTTTCTTTTTCCTAATGAATTACATGTGAAAACAGCCACACATGAGCACAAACATGCACACACACACATAGATGTAAACAGTCTCCACAGTCCCAACGGGACGGTGCTTCTCACGCAATGATCCTGTCACCCTGAGTGCCATTATTAGTTCTACATATGTTTTCATGGAGGCACGTCAGAGGCCAAAGTTTCCATAGTGAAAGTTACCATAGCATCATTTGTACACTCACTGCTACATGGCCTGTGTGTGTGTGTGTAAGTGGAGGAGGTGGGGTGGTCATGAAGAGCCATGTGCATCATTTAGGGATGGATTGACAGCTGAAGAAAAATAGCTGCAAGTCTAATCAATTTGAATGTGTTCCCCTGAGATACTGCTCTGTGTGTGTGTGCGTGCGTGCGTGCGTGCGTGCGTGCGTGCGTGCGTGGGTGCGTGCGTGCGTGCGTGCGTGCATGCATGTGCGCATGTATGTGTGTGCGCCTGCGTGCATGTATGTGTGTGTTTGTCAGGTGAGGTGAGCAGCAGGCATCAGCAGCATTTCAGTCCAGTCAGCAGTGATCTTGCCAGCCTCTGCATGACCAGACTCATGAATAGATCAGTATGCTTGTGTGTGTGTGTGTGTGTGTGTGTGTGTGTGTGTGTGTGTGTGTGTGTGTGTGTGTGTGTGTGTATACTACTTTGGGTGTAAGTGGATATGGACGTGGATGCCATCTGTATTTTATTTTCCCTAAGACTTCACATTATGGTGACTGTGAGTCCATCTCTTTCATTGGGTGTTTGAGTGTGTAACATGGCAGAAGCCCTCTGCTGCATTATTAGGAATCCCACTACTTTTCTTGGCAAGACCTACCAGAGTAGTTAAAGTCAAGATAGCCCATTGAAAAGGGGATCAAGTCTGAACATATGAGAACAGACGCCTGGCCAATCCTAGTGCTTGAATGCTACACAGGGTGTGTCTTGCCAAGGAAAGCAGTGGGATACATAATAACGCCCCTTTAAAAACTCTGCTTGTCATTGTGTACTTGGCGTCACTGTGTACTCGCTGCTCCCCACACAGCACGCTTTGAAAGTGGAGCAGAGAGGGAAAAGAACTTTGATGTTTTTTTTTTTTTTTACTGCACACTCTTATGTAAACAACATCTTAGCTGAAACTATGGCACAATCACATAGTAAAGATTCATAAAGAGAAGTTGGACATCAACTAGCTTACTTTCAGTTTCCCAAGCCTGTGCTTCTTAAGCAATTTCAGGAAAAGACACATGCAAAGTTGCTTTCAATCAACAAAGTTGTTGTATGGCCAGCTAGTTGATATATAAGCAAATTAAATTGACATTGAAGTTCAAGCTTATTTCATGGCATCACTTTGAAGAACAGGAAACAAGTTTTAAAGTTTTTCACCTTTCTTGCCCTTCTTTTTGCCCTGATAGTGGCTTAAGGGTGGACAACTACTGGCCAGATGTTCATGAACTTTTCTGTGGACATTCATGTTCTTCAGAGGATGATAATGATTTTCTTGACCTTTCTTGTAGCACCACTATCAGCGAAAACAGCTCATGTGTACACAAGAAATTTTGAAATATTATGTGTATATTTTCATGAAATTCATGAGTATATTCACAATCCCCAGGAGTCAAAGCCTTTTCATTTTGAACAATGCACAAACTTTTCTGTAGCCATAAATGTAAACTTTCAGGATATCTAACGGGTGTGTGGATGTTGATGGTCTCCAGAGAACAAACCCTATTGATTGCAGTGACCCACTTTAACATATTTACACAAAATGGACTAGTGCATTGTAAAACTTCATGTGCTTAAGTATTGTAAGTACAGCAGGTCAATCTCAGCCAAGCCATTTACACAGTTTTTACAATGAACTTTGGGTTATTATTTTAATGTTCACCTTAGTTTTCACATCCTAATAAATGGTTTAGATTACTGGTTAGAACTGGGATTTTTGGAGTAAATCCTTTAACATGCTGGGAATAATCTGGACATCCACTCTACATGCAATGGGATGATGTCAGTTTGGGCTGAGGTTAACATCTAGCCTGACAAGCCAGACCCACATCAAGATGTTGGCCGATGTCTGCCGTCATTATGTTAAGCCCGCCCACCGACTCTATACACAATGTGACTGGCCGGACTAGAGTGTAGTTTTACCAGCTCACAGAGAGTTGCTGGATGACCCTTGCTGCAAATTACATTTGCTGCCGCTGGGGCGCGTCTAGGTTTCTATGCTAGTTAACATCCTCTGTGCTGTTTAAAGAGAAAATCTTGTTTTTTCTGCCCTCTAGTGGTTTAACTGGTCACCTTGCCACAGTGAGGTGTAGTCCAGGGTGTCAGTACACTGTGATATCACTGTTTGGTGTGGTTACAGATGCAATAGTCTCGCATTGCAGCATTCCAGGATGGGAGAAAAACGTGATCTGGTTTATTGGCATTTCTTTAAACCAGTCACAATCGTCATGGGCGGCGCTAAAGGAAGGACCTTGTTTTGGTGGAACGTGTATGTTGAAAAGTTGTTTTAGTTGTTCAACAGAAAACTCTGATTGGACAGATAGTCTAGCTTGCTGTCTGGATTTACCCTGCAGAGATCTGAGGAGCAGTTAACCATAGTCTTCATGATTTTTCATGATTTTTTTCAAGTTTAAAATTCCAACAAGAAGGAAAGCGGAAGGTAATGGACATCAAAAGACAAAAGAGCATCGGCATTGCAGCCATCCCGGAAGTGGAATGTCGTGGATATAGACCACAGCACACCTCTGACCACACCCAACAGCACTCATCAGTTATATTGGGTATAATCACAAACAAAAGTGTGTGTGTGTGTGTGTGTGTGTGTGTGCGTGCGTGCGTGTGTGTGTGTGGGCGTGCGTGTGTGTGTGAAGGATAATGGAATAAAAGGCTCAGCTATCTGATTACAGGCTTCTTTTATAAGTGAGTCAATCACAATTTGAGCAAAGCATGTACTGTAAGAGCATTCTGTCAGGGTGAATCCTAAATTAAGAAAAACTAGAATCCAGCATATACTTTTTATGTTTGCATGATTAAAACAATTTACTCCCAGAAACTCCTTTTAATAAGTGCAGATGAATTTCAAACTGCCGGTGGAATATGCAAGAAGAAAAGGTGTGCTGTCTGGCATCTCTTATACGACAAATAAAAGACATTAAAAAAGAAGTGTCTATTTGAGTTCTCCAAACAATCTTATTAAATATGATAACCTCGCAAAGGTAAACAAATGTGTCACGTTTCAAAACGGCAACATAATCACATTGCACAGTATCACAGCATATTGCTTAATTTGATTGATATAGTTTTGTTTCTTGAACATATATGCCACACTGAGTGTTTTTCTCTTAAAAATACAAACACACAAACATACCTTTGCCTATTACACTCCAGAAAATATTTTTGGACTTCAAGACATAAAATATACATAACATGTTCTTTTTAGGATGATTCAGGGTAATTCTCCAGTAACCAACAATATAGTTTTCCTATTTACAAGCATTTTCTTTGTATCAAGAGGCTGATCTACTGTATCTTATTCCTCTGTGCCATGGAGCTCCATTGCTCCAAAAACTATTAAAAACACATCAATGAGCCACACTGTTGCACTATATGACATGTTACTATTGGCATGGGCTCTGTACTTTATATTGAGATGATTCCACATATGCCCTGCTACTTCCGTACTGTAAGTACTTACTACTGTAGCATACCAAATGTGTATTAATCTGTGGTTGATTACCCCACACCTTCTTCAGGACAGGGCCTCAAAATCATGTAATAAAAGGAGAGAGCCTATATACAACTTGGTTGATATTGTGCATATACCTATAGTCCCATACAAAGTTACAATTAATGAGCTCAAGTAGCTGCCATACCACTGACTGTAAAAATAATCTATGTACCATCCGTGACCTCACCCATTGGTTTGTGGACTGCCGTTTTGAAGCCTTGAGGAAATTTGACTGTTTCCATCTTGTTTTTTTCAAACCAGACGTGACAATTTCTGGACCAGATCTCCGGGTACTGCCACCATTCATCTGCATGTACGGCAGTACAGAAAAAAACAAACAAGACATTTGTAGGCGAACAAAATGTTCCAATTAACTTTGACGAAGTGAAAACAGCAAGTGAGAGCCACACCCCTAAAGCATCCCTAGTTTATTGTCAATTTTAAAATACAGGTAAAAGCCAGTAAATTAGAATATTTTGAAAAACTTGATTTATTTCAGTAATTGCATTCAAAAGGTGTAACTTGTACATTATATTTATTCATTGCACACAGACTGATGCATTCAAATGTTTATTTCATTTAATTTTGATGATTTGAAGTGGCAACAAATGAAAATCCAAAATTCCGTGTGTCACAAAATTAGAATATTGTGTAAGGGTTAAATTTTGAAGACACCTGGTGCCACAAAGTAATCAGCTGATTAACTCAAAACACCTGCAAAGGGCTTTAAATGGTCTCTCAGTCCAGTTCTGAAGCCTACACAAACATGGGGAAGACTTCAGATTTGACAGCTGTCCAAAAGGCGACCATCGACACATTGCACAAGGAGGGAAAGACACAAAAGGTTATTGCTGAAGAGGCTGGCTGTTCTCAGAGCTCTGTGTCCAAACACATTAATAGAGAGGCAAAGGGAAGGAAAACTGTGGTCAGAAAAAGTGTACAAGCGATAGGGATCACCGCGCCTAGTCAAGATTGTGAAAAAAGATTCACAAGGAGTGGACAGCTGCTGGAGTCAGTGCTTCAAGATCCACCACCAAGAGACGCTTGAAAGACATGGGTTTCAACTGCCGCATACCTCGTGTCAAGCCACTGTTGACCAAGAAACAGCGCGAAAAGCGTCTCACCTGGGCTAAGGAAAAAAGAGCTGGACTGCTGCTGAGTGGTCCAAAGTCATGTTTTCTGACGAAAGCAAATTTTGCATTTCCTTTGGAAATCGAGGTCCCAGAGTCTGGAGGAAGACAGGAGAGGCACAGGATCCACGTTGCCTGAAGTCTAGTGTAAAGTTTCCACCATCAGTGATGGTTTGGGGTGCCATGTCATCTGCTGGTGTCGGTCCACTCTGTTTCCTGAGATCCAGGGTCAACGCAGCCGTCTACCAGCAAGTTTTAGAGCACTTCATGCTTCCTGCTGCTGACCTGCTCTATGGAGATGGAGATTTCAGGTTCCAACAGGACTTGGCGCCTGCACACAGCGCAAAATCTACCCGTGCCTGGTTTACGGACCATGGTATTTCTGTTCTAAATTGGCCAGCCAACTCCCTGACCTTAGCCCCATAGAAAATCTGTGGGGTATTGTGAAAAGGAAGATGCAGAATGCCAGACCCAAAAACGCAGAAGAGTTGAAGGCCACTATCAGAGCAACCTGGGCTCTCATAACACCTGAGCAGTGCCAGAAACTCATCGACTCCATGCCACGCCGCATTAATGCAGTAATTGAGGCAAAAGGAGCTCCAACCAAGTATTGAGTATTGTACATGCTCATATTTTTCATTTTCATACTTTTCAGTTGGCCAACATTTCTAAAAACTCCCTTTTTTGTATTAGCCTTAAGTAATATTCTAATTTTGTGACACACGGAATTTTGGATTTTCATTTGTTGCCACTTCAAATCATCAAAATTAAATGAAATAAACATTTGAATGCATCAGTCTGTGTGCAATGAATAAATATAATGTACAAGTTACACCTTTTGAATGCAATTACTGAAATAAATCAAGTTTTTCAAAATATTCTAATTTACTGGCTTTTACCTGTAAATGGGACCATTAATTACAAAATGAACATCATGCCGTATTGAAGAAGGCAAGCGATTGAGACCATAAACTCATGGTCATGGTAATTTATCAAGTGAGAAGTAGGTTTATTTTCCCATGTACTTCTATATGAACTGACTTCTTTTTACAAATGGTGGAGTTGCCCCCGCCCCCCTGCTGAAAATGGCACATCCACATTGGCTTCACTTTTCAGGCCCAAAAATTTGGTCCATTATTTTTGCATTCTATGGTCGCCACTGCACAAATATCTCTTTTCCGCAATGAGAATTTAACGACCCATAACCTGGAGTTTGCAATAATCTCAAATTGTAGGAACCCATAAGGCTTTGGTCCTAGGTTCTGCCTTATGTTTGCCAAACCGCATCATTTCAGATTATATCATTAAAAAAGCCACACTGTACTGTCCTGTCAAACCAGCCTGCTGATTGGTTCTCTCTTGAATCAGAAGACGGAAAGGTGATGGTAAAGAAACAAAGGGGAGAACAGATTGGATGCAACGTAATCATTGCATCTAATCTTTTTTGACATACTAACACACTATTAGTCATGGGAGTTGTTGACAGTAAGAAAAATATTAGTTAACGCCTGTCATATCCTTTAACATTTGTCATACAGATATTATACCCCACTGTATTGGATGCAGTGAGTGATAGCAACATTTCCTGAAATCGATAGTCCTAAACTATTCTGCATAACAAATACTATTTAGCAGTGCCATTCATCAACCCCCCCAGAAAAATGCTATTCTGCATTCTGCACTTCTTCATTTCTTTTTATGCCCTTTATCTCTCCGACTGCAATCAAGTCTGCACAGCCTTAAGATTTCTCTTGATATCCTTATCAACCAGTCACTCCACCTCATTGCTCTCTCTCTCTCTCTCTCTCTCTCTCTCTCTCTCTCTCTCTCTCTCTCTCTCTCTCTCTCTCCTTACTCCCTGGGCTTAATCTTAGTTCAGATATCAAATATTAATCAAGGCAGGTTGCGAAGCAGTTGATCAGCTGTCCCTTCATTGATCTGCCTGCTTCCTTCAGCCCGGATGTGTCCCTGCAGCTGGAGGGGATACTTCTAATAAGCATTAGTAGTTTCAAGTGTGTTTTTTTCTCTCTTTTATCTCTGCAATTTCTTTTTACATATGTCCACATTTCAGTTCTACTAAGCATCTCTGTGTCTTATTTCCATAAGCCAACATTTTTAAAGGTGTGATATTTCAATTTAAACCACCCGTCTGCAGCTCATCTTTGCTAGTGTTCCATTCAGTCGGTTAATAATTCTCTATGGACCCAAATTATTTAAATTTTAAGTTGTCTATGTCTTGGCTCATTGCATTCAATGACTTATTTTCTTTACCTGCTCATCCCCTCTAGTGAAACACTCCTCAGCAACCTGAATGCACAGACTGTTGGCCCTTTCCGACCATGTGAGCTTTTCCAGGAACCCTTTTAGGACCTGTATGTGCATTTTGACTGTGAATTTTGCTCTGGTTTTGATTCCTGGCTATAGTTAAAAGTTTCTGCTCTAGAAGTAGTAGCTACTTTTTGATGGCTCAGGAACTATCAGGGTTGAATTTGCTGGGCTAAACACAAGCCTCGATAATGCTAGCAAATATGTGTAAATCTCAGTCTCAGGGTCAAAAATACCACTTTGACCTAGACTAAACTATCTCAACAACTTTTAAATGAATTAGTACTGACATTTATGCTCCTCTGAGTATGAATCCCACTGAAGATCATCAAGATCATCTGGGGATCTTGAGTTTCTGAGTTTTGACTATTTGATTGAAAAGGCCGTAAATAGTTGTGGACATGTTAGAGAAACCATGAGAACAAATTAACTTGATTTAATCACTGGAGATTCTTATTGCTGTGAGGCCATTAGAGTTCAACAGCACCACCCCTGTCAATCAAGCCTTGGAAATAGATCATTAGTTTACAAGCCGATACAGGATCAACAAATTCCTGCCAATTGCAATGATCTCAAATTGTAGGAACCAATAAGGCTTTGGTCCTAGGTTCTGCCTTGATTTCCCAACTACACCCCTAGAACGCATTTCAGTTTAAATAGAGGCTGGTGGAGATAATCATTCAGAACTTTTCTGAAGAGGACCTCTTTGTAGTGTAGAAAACAAAATCAGTGAATCATGGGACTACCTTAGATCCTGTTGATTTGCATTGAATCCTTACAATGGACTGAGACACAATTAATAAGTGCAACAGTTGCATCAATCATCTTTTTGCTAGAGAATGCAGTTTCTGAGGAAACTGCAGTGGGATTGCTAGCTGTTGAAAAGCAATGCATGCTCACGAATGGGTCCATCTGAGAATTTATGATATCCTATGAAATTAGGAGACGCCGTCAAGGGACGCTCCAAGACACAGAGAGGCAGTTGGGGAAACGCTGGGGACCTCCGTCACAATTCGGGCGTATCAGTGCCAGTTAGTATATGTGTTTAGACGAAAATAGGTGACTTTGAGCTGGGTACAGAGCACCGCGAGCGGTTGCTAATTTCGGCAGATATTACGGTTAAGTTTAGTCCACAAAGGGCACCCAGATAGCTCAGTTGGTAGAGCCCATGTATAAAGGTTTTCTCCTCGACGCGGGCACGGGTTCAACTTGGACCTGCGGCCCTTTGCTGCATGTCATTCCCCCTCTCTCTACCCTTTCTTTTGATCATCTGTCCTGTCAAAATCAAAATGCCCAAAAAATAATCTTAAAAAATATAATATAAACTGTGACAAAAATTAAGATTAGGCACCAAAATGACTTGTTGAGATTAGGAAAAAGATGGTGGTTTGGATTAAAACACTTGCTGGCTTGAAAATCCTGTGTTTTAACGCTCGCCCATCCACCTTGACCACCTCCCTACAAGGCCAGCAGCGTTTTTATACACCGAACGTCAATGTAGTGAATAAAGCAAAAAAAGTGGAATGCTTACGGATTACATTGCTTAACTTTTCATAGCCTTTTGATCAAATGGTTCATGAAAACAGGCTGTGGAAAGCTAACCTGGCCATGGATAGCTGGGAGCTGAACAGAATTCCGGCCTTAACTTAATATGCAGGAGCAGCTGAGGGAGTAAGAAGAGTTGGAATAGTAGGAAAGGGATAAACGGTGCAAAATCTAGTGCAAGCAATGAAAGGTGTTGAGATCAGAGTTTTAGTGTAAGGACTTCATTGAATGTATAAGGAGCTGATGTGTCACTGAAGTGTTTTTGTGAAAACAATGTGTACATTTTTCCACTTTTTTATGAAAAATTATGTATGAAGAGTGAAAATTGAACGAAGGAAGTTCAAGAGACATTTTTTGGGGGGCATTTTTGGGCCTTTATTATCGACAGGACAGCTTTCGGAGATATGAGGTATGACATGCAGCAAAGATCCCCGTCCACTACGTGGAGGATTGAGCCTCTGTAAATGGGTATGGACTCTACCAGGTGAGCTACCCAGGCGCCCGAAAAGACATTTTTAAGCACTGCACCAAAAAGTAAGACAATATTTCAGAAAATATGAAATATACTGTACATTTACTTGCCTAGCAATCCCACTAAGGATAAATAAGAGCTAGATATGTTTCATTTACTCTCTGTTAGACAGCACTAACATAACATAATATTTGAACTGTTGGTAAGCCATAAGCCATGCATAGTATTCCAGAGTGTCACAGTGTAGTGAGGTTTCCAAATTTGGTATGTGCTTGTACAGACATTAAATCAAAACGTATGCTCAGTGATCCCACGTTGCAACTTGTGTTGTAGCCAGACGCTGCAGAAAATGCAGTGCGGATAGATACTAAATGTTAAGTTCAAGGACTTGAGTGGAAAAAATTACACACAGACACAAACTAGGTTTTCTTTGGCAAAGGGGAATAACGCTGAAAAACATTCAGCAGTCTTCCAAAGCTTTCATTCCCTGCTCAGCCGTTTTATTAAGTGGGTGTGCACTGAAAATTGATTTACATAATGGGTGTTGTATAAAGTGGTTTAACATAAATGTGGGCTAAACATCATTGTTTTACATAAAAGTAGGTTAGTACATCATATTATTTGCTATTCTATTGGTTAGAAGGAAACTGGGTGTATTAAGCAAGTTTAAGGTTAACACAGTTCACTAAAGTTTAATAAAGAACAATAACTCATTCTTCACACAGTCACAGCTGCAAATTAATCTTATTTTACCCTGAGTGTCCGGCCCTCCTCGTCTCAATGTTCTTCTTTCTTAATTTCTCAAGGTTACAAATATTCACATGATAACAATTAAACAATAATATTTGTTCAGTTTTCATACAATAGAACTCTGTTCCACACTAGTCTCCACACTAAATAGCTCAGATGGACCTTTTTTTTTTACAATTCTGTAACCCACATCAAGCATGTTGATCTGTTAGCTATAGAAGTGTTGGTCTGTGAATTTTTAATGTTAAAATAAAACAGTGACCTCAGGGCTGTGATGAAAAGCAACGTTTGCTTGTTTGTCAATGATAAGTTTTCTAATCAAGCTTCTATATTTTTCTCTGCGACTCCTTTGCACCGTCCGTCATTACTACGCCAAGAATTCTAAGTCACTTTTCTTCTTCTTCCCCTGTCGACTCCATCTCAACCTCTTTTTCTCTCACACCTCTTTTCCAGTCATTTTTCCTCCCCAGGTCTTCATTAATACTTGATGGAGATGAGTGAAGCCAATGATCTTCGGGCCCCGGGAACAACCCTGCCTGAAATCAATAGGCTTCCTTGAGAAAAAAACAACAACAGAGGGGGGGGAGGTCTAGTTTATGAAATATTAAACAGCAGGTCTCTGGGGATATGGGGAAGAGTTGTGGTGATGCAGTGTCTGACCCAATTAGCATCTCCAGTTCACCTGCCAGGCTCCAGCCGTGGCTCCACTCTGACTTTTACTCATCACGACAAGCCACTTCTGGGACAGTCACACTCTTCTGGAGTGTTATCCTCGCCGCCTTGTACACTAATCTTGACATGATGCATCTGTGCCTGTCACACCCTTGAAGAGGGCCATCTTAGCTCTGTGAAAAATCGGTCACTACCAGCTGTAAAAATGATCTTACTCTCCTGACTTCCGGAGAGCCGCCTGTCAACAAGTCAGGATGAGGCTCCTCTGGGATGAGCTAACTCTTCAGCATTGTCTCAGCTTATTGTGCAACTAGTCATGAGGCTCTTCTTGGATTGTGTTACTCTTTAGCTACACCTAAAACACTTGGGTTTTGTTTTATTGTTTTAGATTTGACAAAGAAGTCAACCTTTTCATTATCAAAAAATCGAAAAATACGTTTTGAGTCTTGAAACATTTAGCAAAGTGTCATGAAAAGGAAGACAGACTGTATTTGTGGAATATGCTTTGTTCAGTCTTACTCTGTCCTGTTCAGGGGGTAGCACAACATTCTGGGGCCCATTCTCTACGGGCAAGCGCGTAACTTTCGGTTCATCATTGGGTGGGGGGGGGGGGACACTTTATTTCCTGCATTCTGGTGAATTTTTCTGCAACAATTTGTGCCTTTTCTGCATCAAATTATGGGTAAAATGTCTTTATTTATGTAAAGGGATTTTTTATATACAAAGCCTGCAGCAGTTACTTAACTGTCTGGTCTCATTGTGTGGGATCAACCACAGCTAATATCGATGAAATATAAAAAAGAGTCAAACAGAACAGAAGGTGCTTATCATTTTTTCAATGCAGCAGTGGACTAAGGGCAGATTACTGTCGATTAGCTGAGCTTAGTTAAGCTGAGGTTGTGTATTTCTGAGCACCTGTTCGGGGACAGTATAGGTGTCACATTAATGTATGTTCTTAAACAATTTGAATGAATGAATGAATGAATGAATGAATGAATGAATGAATGGATGGATGAATGAATGAATGAATGCAGATGGACATAATTAACATAGGGCTTATTTCACTTCGTCAACATCCCAGTTCTGTTTCCTGTTTAGTGTTCAACTTTTGCATGGGTGTGTGAGCATCAATGTGAAGTCAATGACAGTGAAGCTAATGCGGTGCCTTAACACTAGAACCACCATTAGCAACGCCATTTCACTTTTTGATTCTTTTTTTCTAATGATTTCATTATGCAATGCTTTCCTCCTGCCCTAACTTTTCCTAAATACCTATTCTGCACATGCCAATATTACCATAACAATAGTATTACGTTTATTAAACCAAAAAGCGTTTTTTTAAATTGTTATTCACAAACACCTCCCTTTATTCTCCAGGAGAAGCACTGATTAACGTTGGAACTCTCTCTCCCCTTTCATCGCTCCAGAATTGACGCATGTTCAATAGAAACTCATTTGCACACCAATATTTACTCACATGCACTTATAATAACTTATAGATACACTAAGGTATGTAGGCCCGTAGTATACATCTTGAAATATGTGTAATATATCAAGCTAATCAAGCTGTTTTTGTGTTAATAATGGATTTGCTTCTGAATTTAAGATCACAGTTTTCATCAGCTCTATTGTCATTGGGAGTGAGATCCACTCTGTATCACCTCTCATGTATTGTATATGCAGAGATAACCGTCCAAACACTGTTATAGGCAGGTAGTTATTGGTGGGAATTGCCCGTCATGAGACAGGAGCTTCGAGATGAATGAGTAACGAGATGAATTCCGAAAGACAGCAGAGCCACAGATGGCAAAAGAAAGAAGCTGCCGAAACCTCTCACTGCACCTCCTTTTGTTTCCACCTTCTCCATCGCTCAAAGTAAAAATACACAATAGGGACGATACCTTTGTATCATTCTTAAAACAAATACATTTCAGAAGGGTCCAATCATTTATTGCACATCTGAATTTCTGTTTCAGCCGGTCAAGTGACATTTAATTTCTTTTTATTTTATTTTTTTTAGACACAGTCACAGACACAGTCGGATGATTCATTCATTGATGACCTGGTGCTTCTCCATGTGAAGCATCTTCTCTTGGTTCCCACATTAGCAGAGATTGGGACATCATCATTGCTGACACACATGGTCAAAATCATGATGGAAGGAAATGTTATAGAATCTTAATCAGACTGAATTGCAATTTCATTTCACTGCATCATTCAGTCTGACTTCCTGCTCGTTAGCTGATTTCTGTTCAGGATGGTAGATATATTGACCTAATCAATTAGTAACAAGTGATATATTGGTCCTTCAGACATCAATTACAGTCAACATGGAAGCTGCGGGAGCTATTTACTACAACATTTTTGATGTGGATTGAAGAAATGTTGCCATATTCTTGGAAATTTTCTGTCCAACCCTATCTGTTATATATCATGCAAATTTGCAACAGCAAAAATATGTTTTGAAGGGAAATGTAATGCCGCCTGGATGTTTTTTTTTTTTATAAACATGCCGAGGAAACAGTTTTCGTTTATGTACCTGTAAGGTTGAGATGTTGTTACTAAACATATCAGTCAAATGTGCACTGACATTCAATTGGCAATTTGAGGGAGGCTGAGCGGGGATGCTATCTCACTTGTTTGCAAAATGATCATAATGCTTGCCCTTTGTTAACCTGCCATCCCCTAGTAGCAGAGAGAGTGCACAGGGGTTGTTTAGTTGAATATGTTAGCCTAGTCTGCTTGTCGCATTGATCCTTTCTCTGACTGAGGTTTGTGCAAGTTAGAATCTATGGCCCTGCCACTGTGCTGTGTATTGATAAATCCATGGCGCTGTCCCCTGTGCTGAAGTGACACATTTGTCATTGGGACTTTTTTTTTTTTTTTAACCTTTTTTTTACCTTACCTTCTGTCAGTTTCGTCTTGAATCTGTAATATTCTTTCAAAACTTTAAAATTTGTCTACTGCTTACAGTAACATCCATTCTTGCAATTCAATGTCCTTTCGTGGCAAATACAGTATTATTAAACTTTCCATGGTTACATTTAGGCTCTTGCAGCTTGAAACCGGATTGCATCCTTAGGATTTCAATCCTGGTTGTGGTGACTGGGGTTAGCAGGACACAGTAAAGGTTTTTTGGTGTACAGCCTCTTCATCTCACAGCTCACTGTGGCTGCTGCATCTTCTTCCATTACTTCCTTTAAAAAAAATCAGTAACACTTTCACATTATAAACATAATTATAATGTGTTATAATGTGCTTATATCCATCCATCCATCTTCATCCGGTTATCCGGAATCGGGTCGTGGGGGCAGCAGCTCCAGTAGGGGACCCCAAACGTCCCTTTCCCGAGCCACATCAACCAGCTCCGACTGGGGGATCCCGAGGCGTTCCCAGGCCAGGTTGGAGATATAATCTCTCCACCTAGTCCTGGGTCTTCCCCAGGGCCTCCTATTAGCTAATGTGCTTATAGCACTGTGTAATTATAGTAATAAGCACTTATAAATGTTAATGTTTTAATAATCATAACACATTGTGTCAAATTGGAGTACCTTACCAGTACTCAGTTTATTGTCTGTTATAACCAGTTATACATACAACTACAGGTAAACTACTGTTTTAGATATCTACTAATTAAGTTAACTTTGTTTTTTGGAAACATTACATTTGTGAAATTAGTTGTTCATTAAAAAGTTGTGTCAAATTGGAGAACTCAATTTCAGTTATGAACTGTTAAACATGCAATATGCACTGTACCGCCATTAGGAGTCTCCACATAGGTCTCTTATTGAAACACAGACTTTGTGATTATGTCGGCAGTTTCAAATATTTATATATTATTATATTAATAGTTTTTTTTCTGTATCTCAGTTGCTTTACCGAAAGTTAGAGTAACTAAAGGGGTTAAAGGTTATACGCCATTTTCAAGCAACCAAACAATAAGTTCCATGTCAATGAGAAAAAATAGATTAGAAGAATGGAGAAAAATGATTTTTTATCATGTTAAATATTACATATATCTTTAAACAACAAAAAACATTTTACGTTTTGTGTGTTGTTCTTACATAAAGATTTATATTTTTTTCCCATGACCTAAACCAAACAATGACCACGTATAGTGACTTAAAACCAGCTTGTAATTGTATTGCTTCACTTAAAGTACCCAGACGACTCCTTAGAATAATGAAATCTTAATGCATTATAACACTGATTACCGTATTATTATTACAATTATGATAATTATAATACACTTTTATCTATGCACAAAATAATGTCAGTGAGTGACCAGTAATTGTAAGTTTTATAACTTAATCTTATAAGTCATTATAATGCATCAATAATATTGTATTGTGCCAAAGGTATCGCAAAAAGGTATCGTGTGGACTATGGTCATTCCCATTTATTAATAATGTTTTATGATTATTGTTATAAAGAATACATAGTTGGGAACTTAATAATGATACAGTGCTACAACAAGATTATTACGCATTATTGGTATGTTCATAATGCGTTATAGATGTGAGTGTCATAGAAAGTGTTACCAAAGTTTTAAATGATCTTCTAATGAAAAATGCAAAAGAAATTACCACTGTCTTCGCGTGTAGACACATTTTTTTTAGGATGTACGTTAAATATTTTTTTTCTTTTTTCTACAGGACTTAACATTTTATGGTGTGATTGCACTTTGTTTCTGCGTTTGGAGAGGCATCTCAACAGACTGTAGGTCGATGCCATGCCGTGATTGGATTTCATGGGGGTGACTTGTTAAATTGTCACAATGTAATTTAAAATCTGCTTTAAAAATGAACATGCATTATATGTTTATGTAGCATGATTGTTTTGTCCATATGTGCTTGTGCTGTGTTAGGCTAGATCTTAGCTGCTACAATGAGTTTTTTTTCAACGGTTCAAATGTCAAACTCCGCCTATGGTGATCGAGACAAGAAAGTCTCCTATATGGTTCCAGGGCTTTGATTATGTTGCTGCCTTGATCTGTTACCCAAACTATTCAGCTAAGGGAGCTAGGGTCAAGGTTTTTTTCTTCATTCAGATCCATTTGCAATCCATTCTGAATAAACAAACAACGCAGTTTACATCCTTCGTCTTTGTTGCATTATTCATAAAGATAATTTTACACAGATGTCTGTAGTTCAAACGGAATTGTAGTTAAGAACGTTAGTTATAAAGGCCCACGTATTAAAACAATTGTCGGGTTTAAATCCGGCTCAATATTACAACTAATGCATTGGGCCGGGCCGGGCCGGGCCGGGCTCGGACACAACGTGCACGCGCTTTGGCTTGGGCTTGATTTTTTTGATCCCTAGCTTAGCTTTAATCTGCAGTAGGATGTCTTGTTTGCTCTGACACCATTGTAAATACTTTGAATGGCTATTGCAGATCAAATGCCAACCATAAATATTATCAAACAACAGGGTTTGATTTCATGATAAAATTAGGGATCATAACTGGTTGGGGAAAAATCATGCTGTTAGTTCAATACAGATTAAGTCTACTGTGATTAGAAGCACCTGACACAACATGTTTACCAAAATCATGACCTTTCCCTAACCTTAACCGAAGTGCTTTTGTTTTCCAAACCTAATTACACAAGGGACATGATGTGAGCTCTGGGTATCTTGCATCAAGTTATCCATCATGATCAATATAGGGTTCTACCTGGCTCTGGCAAAGGAAGGTGAAACTCTGATTGGTTGTTTTTCCAACCAGGGAACAGCTGTCAATAAGTATGACACTAGAACTATTTGAGTGGTGATTGAAAGTTGTGGAACCAGGCTAAATATGCCAAAAAAGGGTGAAGAAGCTTTGAGTTGAATGAAGGAAGACAGATTGATAAATTCAAAGCCTGTGATCTTCTGTTTTCATGCCACTTAACTGCTCCTTAAAGTCCTCTGATTCACATTCATTTGCTGCTGCTTGAAAGATGAGAAAGGATCAGCCTGATCAAACAGAAACAATCCAGGTCTCTGCAGTGTGTACATTAAGACTTAGTTCCCTGCCATTTCAATCCTCTATAAATAGTGGTACAGTGCCAAAACGATTGAATGATTGCTAATAATTATTTCAAATACATGCACCAAATGCACATCTGTCTGGATGTAATTTCTCATTCTCAAGTCTGACTCAACAAACAGCTTTGGGCTTTGGTGAGATGCTGTAAATAGCTATGTACAAAGTAAATGACTTGTGAGACTAGGTTCTAAGGGGTGTGTGTGTTTGTGCATGCATGAAATGTGCACTTTAGTGCCTGACTTTGAAATCCTGCGAGAAGCTTCGATGGGAGTTTCTCCACATTTTTATGAAGCCGTGAGCAAGAAGTGGTTTCCAGAATGGGCCTCATCATTCGGTTTCACCTGAAGTGCATGGGACATATTCCTTCTCTGTAACATGACTGCACGTAGACTGTATTTGGATACATTATGACTGAGATTACTTAAATTAACAAATGAGAAAGCATGTTTTGGACACCTCAAATCAGAAATGATAATACCAAACATTATGAAGTAAAAAAAAAAAAGCACTTTAAAGCGTGGATGTATGCAACCTGCCATTAAAAGGCATTTCCAATAAAAAAAAAAATAAAAAGAAAATCAGATTCCCTTTTCTCCAGCCAAAGCACTGATTGTCCTGCTGTTCCTAACCAAATCGTTGCATGTACTCGAAACTGATTGTAAGCACCTCAACTTGCTTGTTTCCCCGCAGCTAGTGTCTTTACAATCCATGCTGATCACTGAAAAGATGTTGCCTGAGCAGCTAGAAACCTGACAGATGTCTTGTTATTGCTCCTGGTTAGATCCTTTTCTAAAAGATGATTGGGGTTTCTGTAGTTAGTGCATGTAGAGTGTTTAGGCAATGCATTTACTGAACATTTTAATTTAAATATTTCTATATATCAACAATATGTGAAAGGGTCACTCGTGACAAACTCAATTCACTCAATTCAATTAGTACCTGTCTCTGCGATTCCCCCTACTTCTACAGTACTTTACTACTGTAGAAGTACTTTAGTAGAGCTTTTATAAGAAACAGATAGTACAGTAACAAATAACAGATAAAACAGTTGGTGGAGACAAAAAGAGAGCTAACAGGAGAATGAATATCAGACTTAGATTGAACAGAAACTAGTGATTCAAATATTTAATTGCGATTAATCGCATTAATGTCACAGTTAACTCGCAATTAATCGCACATTTTTATCTATTCTAAATGTCCCTTGATTTCTTTTTGTCCCATTATTTTTTTTGTCATTTTAATGCTCTTATCTTAACATGGAAAAGTGGATCGGCTTGCTTTGTGCAAATGTTATTTTATTGAAATCAACAATGGCACATAGCCTACTGTAGTGTTCAATTTCACATGTAACAGTCTCACTTGGAGCAAGTAATCTCTCACACAATGTAACACTGCCCATCAATAAAAGGGTGTGGGGGATTGAATTGGCATCAGCTGTGTTCTTGGCCCCTAAGTGGTTTTTCAGACTGGACGTGCTGTGCGACAAAACACACAGATCCTTTGGGCTTGTCATTGGAACCATTTGGCAACTTTTAAAAAGTAAACTTTCCATTCTGAATCTTATTGGTATTCATTTTGTCGCCATCCACTCAAAACGTAACGTTACCACTCTTTGGCCGGCTCGCAAGCCCAAACAAGTATGTATGTGGCGTGCCTGTTGTTTTGTTTCCATTCTAGCTAGATCTGGTGTGGTGGTGTAGTTTTTCTAACGTTACTAGTTGTTGCAACGGCATGTGAAAAAAAGACAAAGTTTGCTAGGCCAAAAAGAACGTTAATCTTACGACAAAGAAATTGGCGCCGTTAAAATGGGTTTGTGTTAACGCTGTTAATAACATGTTTAACTGACATCACTAACAGAAACATAACTTATATATAATACCTAAACAAATGCTAGTGTTGCTTTGTGTTTGCTGGATGTGTGGC
Source organism: Percina caprodes (assembly GCA_013375575.1). Lineage (NCBI taxonomy): Eukaryota > Metazoa > Chordata > Actinopteri > Perciformes > Percidae > Percina > Percina caprodes. Next base: position 1,088,158 of record JABXJD010000136.1, read on the forward strand.
TATATGTCAATATTCCCCATCAGAACTTTTTGAGGTGATGATATGTCAGTGTTGTATTCACAGTTTGTTCCACTGCTGCCAAGTGGCCAAAATAATCAATTAATGCTGCTTTAATGTGGCCAAACGAGTCATTGGTGTGTCTGGAGCCAAACCACAGGCACGGTCTTTCCAACAATGAGTTATTCTTGTTATTAATGATTATTGTGATCATGGCATCAACTTATCAAGTTGAGAAATAAAACTAATCGTTTAAGGCCCTGAACACCCATACAGGTGTTTTTAGCTAATGTGGCTAATTGGGCCTCTACCCAGGATTTGTGGATGTGGTAAGTGGGTGAGTGACATTTTCCTGAGTCCCCAGTTAGTGCTGTTGCACCTGTTAGGGCGGGACAAATGACAGCTTTATAATTCGTATTGGTAGAAAGAATTTGTGACCTAATAAGTTTGCATCAATGCTCCGGCCCACCTTCAACCTGAGCAGAGTCTAATCAGTCAGAATATCTGAAAACACCTGTGTGGGTGTTCAGAGGCTTTAACGTTTTTTTCATTGATCACAAGAAACAACTTGCAGCTGTGTTGATCTCATGCACGACTATGTTTCAGGAATGTTGCTAGTTAGTAGGAAGATGACGTCCCCGTTCTTAATGCTGCTTTCTAAATTGTGATGGGTCAACTATTTCTCCAAACAGCCCTCCTCAGACCGTCCTCACCCAGAAACCGGCCGTATAGGTTGATTGTGCAAGCAGCTCATAATGACCCCTATTTACATTTGTTGTTGGAAAGCGACCTCTAGTGGCCATAGTAATTATCACAGGACCAAACAAGGAAATAAGGTGATACATTATAAGAATGACAAACTCAGCGTAAGGAGCAAGGTTGGGTTGGTGGGTGGGTCACTCATACACAGGACTTTGTGTTGACAATGGTGACTGATGTCCCGTGTGAAACCAAAAGTTAACAGTAACTTTTCTAAATGAACAAACTTTGTTACGTACCTAAGTCTGTGACGTAGTTACGTCCGTAACTCATTTTAAGCCAATCCCTGATCCTTTCCTTACCGTAACCAATTTTTTGACCATAATCATAGTCCACCTTGTTCTCTGTTTTTACTCAGTATGCTCAGTAAGATGTGAGTTCAGACTAAAATATAAATGTATTTTTGTGAAAATAGTCCTTTTGTGTGGATTGCCAAGTAATCAAAGGTGCCAGTAAACTAAAGGTGTGTTAAGGTGATTGGGTCTTAGCTGCACTCAAACATGTTTGTGTGTGTTGTTGATCTGAATAGAATCTGATCACTGAGGATAAGCAAATACATTTCTCTGTTGTATTTCCATTTCCTGGTCAACAAGCCTTGACATATCTCATCTCTGATGTGTGCATTCAATTATCAGTGGACTTTAAACACTGAATGAGTGAGAGGAGAAAGGACTGAAGATGGGCCCACGGCAGTCTGTAGCTCTGTGTGTATGATGGATAATACTCTCAGTCTCAGTCCATCATTGAAACAAAAAGCTGCATAGACAGCAGTGTCAACCACTGCACAGATGCTCTTTTCTTATCTGCACACGTCTCATCTCACTCTGGTCCAACAGCTGCAGCTATTATCAAAGAGTAACAGAAATCCATTGTTAACTGCTGCATTGTTATTCCTGCTCAGATCTTCCCAGTTCATATTACACAGCAAGTTCAACTTTTAATTCATCTTTTCTGTGCATGTGTGTGTGTTTTTTGTGTGTGTTCTCCAGTGCAGAGCCCGTGCCCTGTTGCTGCATCGTCAGCCAGAAGGTGTCACTCCATCTATAAGGGTTTCGCTCAATGTCTGATGGCTCTGGGCGACAGTCTCACGGACAGCGCCCGCAAGAATGAAGACACACATGAGATACACTCCATCTGCAGGTTGGTGTAAACACACACACACACACACACACACACACACACACACACACACACACACACACACACACACTACACAAACATTCTATAAAAATCCCCTTAGCGCTGAGCCCTGATAGCATAGTATTTAAATATGCATTCGTAAACCCCACAGGGCAGTTAGATCAGCATCAGTGAAAATCCAGTTACTTTAAGAGAGATGGTTTAGAAAACAAAGGCATCATCTCTCTAGGGAATGAGCTACACATTTTTGAACTGGAGTATGCAAGGCTTTTGGAAAGAATAGTTTAGACAAGCATTTTACAATTCCACAAAGTCAGTATGCCTTTTGATATCAATAGGGCACGGTTCTTACATCCGTACAATACCACAGATCAAAGTCTTTGCTCTCTAATCCCTCACTGGCTGTATTCATGACTCGTTCCCATGTAGGTATAAGATTCATATTTACTAAATAGCTGTTTTTGAACATGTGTTTGATGAGAATTTTACCATAGACACAAATTGGCACATTGCATGCACGTTGCATGGCTATTGTAACAGAGAATCGAGGAATGTGAAATTAGAATGTGCTAGTTTTGTATATACAAAATTTACACATGCTTTCAAATCTTCAGTGAATACATGAATGAGAACATTGCTGAGACCATTAGCTGCCTGTATGATACATGTTACTGGCAGCAGAGGGATAGGGTAGGGGTTCTTTAAGTCCGGACCAAACAGCACATGAATCCAGACCCAGCCTATACCTTGTGTCATGAATACCTTATGAAGTGTAATGTTTTCTATATCTAAATGATTTTTTTATTGATCAATAAATTGATAGTGACTGTAGTTCCATGATCCATGATCCGTACAGATCTCCCCTGGTTCAACACTTAGAGCAGATTATTTGCAAAGTTTACCATCATTATGTGAAATACAGTTTTACTGCTGCTGTTACGTAAGTGAGGGCAATAAAGCTGTCACAATGTTGTTATATTTTTCAAAACTCCACACAGACAACGTTGGCTGCAATATGATAAAATGGTGAGCCAAAAAGGCACTGCAGTGTGGTTACACTTCTTCAAGAAAACAGTTTTCTCTATGCCCTGGTGGCAGACTGACAGGCTGAAGGATGTAGGGATGGGTTTGGAAGGGGAGAGCGAGGTAGGAAGTGGTTTTATTTTGGGTGTTGTGTAAAATATTTGAAATATGTGAATAGGATAAAAAGGTTTGGATTTATTTTACTAAATAAACTGAGCTGAAATAATTACAGAGAGAATGTAGGCGACCAGAAAAGTTAGAATACTGTTGAGTACTGGTATCTGTACATATGATGAGATCTTTGACAGTGTGGTGTTGAAGATTCTGGGACACCAAACTGACAACAAGGCTGATGATATTTTTTTCATTTCTTCCTCCATTGTTGCTAACTAGATTTTTCTTTGTCAAAATGAATCACACCACAGGATTGTAATAAAGCCCCTGATAAAATAGATAAATGATTTTACTTACTGGGATTATATGAGAGGAATATTGAGCCTTTCACTTACACAAAGAAAGTAATTACATTGTATGCAGCATGAATGCTAGATTGCCACAACTCTGCCAGGAGTCAGTTGAAGAAGTGTTTATCTTGTTCGGTGTATCATTTATTTTATACCAAGGTTTCTCACCTAATTTGACACTGATGTTAAAAATGCCACAAGCAGCAACTTTTGGAGCCAGGGATTTTAACATCCACCATTTCAGTGTAAGAAAATAAAAACAGTAATAATGCAATAGCTATTGCTTTTATTTTTCTATGAGGCGGTTTACAACTGGTATTTAAGCTTTAGGGTGTAACTTTTTGATATTAATTACATTCAAATACGTTACATTCAAGCTATTGCCAAATTAGTTGCTACAAAGCTAATTAAGACTATCAATTCCACACAACTCTGTGTATTTCTCAGAATGGCTAGGTTGACAAAATGGTGTTGCCTCCTCCCTGTCCTCCTTGGCTACTAGCAACTGTGTGGAGGAGGGTTGGGGGCATGTGGCTGCACAGACAGTTTTGTTGTCATTACTTAGAATTCCTCATGGGGGGGCAACAGAAACTACGCACTATACCTTTAAAATCCTTCCTGAGTGAGCCGATCCTAAGTGGACAGCTCTGAGTATGTTTGTGTAAAATGTGTCTCTTAATGCATCTTGACTTATCACTTCTATTACCTCACTTTCCCGCTCAACATGAAAATAAACACGTACATCATTTCCTTTTAGAAATACCTTTAGGCTCGTTGTGTGTGAGTGCTTGTGTGTGTGGTGTGTGTGTACATTTCAGCTGTTACTCTCACACAAATTATACATGAGAAACATGCAATGACTAATGAAAAAGCGCTGCCTGTAGTCTATCTGTGGGCTGAAATAAGGATGTCTAGGATCGCCAGGACCTGTGCAGGAGAGGAAGGTTACATTTTAAGGCAACTGTAAGATTCTTATGCAAAGATATTTCATCTCTTACTCAAGAGTCTTGATCACTTCACTATTTAACCTCTGTGGGGTGGCTGTCCAGATTGTTGATATTGCGTTGTTTGTTAAAGCGTAACTCTCACCAAAATGCAACCTAGGGTCTTTTTGTACCCGAGTCAAACTTCCATATAAAAGCATATATAGGACGGAGGCGGCACTTTTAAGATTTTGTATTCTGGTTTTTGGTCAAAAGGCCTTTTGAATGGGAGAGCTAGGGGCACTACCATGATTTATGATATTTAACACGTAGACATGAGAGCTATCAGTCCTGCCATCTAACTCTTGGCTAGAAAGCGAATACACATTTTTCTAAAAAATTTAGGCTACCCAAGTCAAAATAAACACCAAGGATATATTGATTTTGAACTTTGAACATTGAACACTGCTTCTTCTCTTCTCCCAGCCTTTCTTCACTCTGCAGCTCTCGTTTTAGCCTCTCATTGTTTGGGCTGGAGGCCTGATGACGCTGATTAAAGATGCAGAACATCTCTCACTTCCCTTCTGTCTTCCCCTCCCTTTCTTTCTCTCACCACTCTATTTCTCTATATCCTGTATCCATCTATCATTCCTCCCTATCCCTCTGTCATCTCTGCTCACCACTCTATTTATACATACCATCTTCCATCCATCTTCGAGAGAAGTTGTATCCTCTTGACCAGGGAAGGGAGCCATTAATGTGTGAAGGGTCCTTAGAATATGATTGCTTTTTTGAGAGCAATGTTTTTGAATGAAATTTGTACGGTGTCAAAATTATATTGAACTCGTGAAGTACACAGAATCATCACAGCAGACTGTAAACAGATACTGGGAACAGTAGAGATCAACCAAAGGGGTCAAATAGTTATAGTTAATAAATATAGTTGCTGTACTGCAGAGCTAATATTTTAAGTAGTTATTTTATGCGATATAACCATATGACCAGCACTTTTTTCTTACTGCATTATGAATGAAGCTTTTGCAAACCATGGCATACATGCTCAATATTTCACCGCTTACTGACATTTAGATAGTTCACAGGGAAGTGTTGTTGCGCGGCTCACCGTGTGTGACTCTGTGAAACAATGTGACTCCAGGAAATCCAGGGAGGATTTTCCTTTTGTTTAAGACAGCGGCTCCCAACCTTTTTTGTGCCGCGGACCAGTTTCTTGTAAGACATATTTTCATGTTTTCAAGGTGTGGCAGATAAACACGATAAAATGGATGACAAGCATGGACAACCAGCATGAAAACAAACATCTAATAATATATATAATATGGAAACAAATGTAAAATGCATGAAAAACACAATTTGTCTTAAGAAGGAGCCCTGCGCTTGTTTCTGTGCAACCAAACGGTCCCATCTGTGGGTAACGGGAGACATTGACACCCAAGGTGCGTTCCTTATGGCCAGTTTACTCCGTGATTTCGTGTTGATTGCTGTCACGGCAGAAAAATTAGGGTACTTGGTCTCCATGTGCCGAATATGTTTTGAAGGTTTCATTGCCTCATTTGCTTGCTTGTCTCCACATTTTATGCTCATGGGGTTTTGGCACATGAGAATCACTTGTTGTGATAAATCTGTATTTTAAGTAGGATTCCTGGTATTGTCAGTTACATTTCTTTTTCTTTGAAGTTGTACGCTCCTCTTCTGTCTCCTCCTCTGCGGGGGCCTTTACTAATTTTTTATCAAGTTTGTGGACTTCATTGAGCAGTAAATATCATGTGACATGTGTCAAGAGGAAGAGAAGTGTGAGAGACGGGAGAAAATCTGGTCATTCTTCAAAATAAAACATCTTTTAGACTCTGACAATCAATTAAACAGAAATAATGTTATTTATTTTTTTCTGGTACCGATCCGCGGACCAGTGGTTGAGGAACACTGGTTGAAGACACATTTTCATTGAGATTTACAAGCGTGCCATTATAGTCCTTAAGGAAAACCTAATGAAGTTGTCCTAAATATATCCTTCTGCTAGCCTCTCCTAACAGTCTCAGTCATCTCATTGATATCTTGGTTTAAGCTTTACTCCACTTTCAGGACTCCCGGAGCGCTGAGTGCAGGTCGAAGGCGGCAGCAGAATCTGGGTCTGTCCGCAGAGGGCTGCGCTGCCGTCTGATATAGAGGCACCATGTGGAAATCAGCTCAAAACACCACTGCATCGGTTGGATTATGCTTGTAAAGAGCTAGTTCCTACGATATGTTGTCTGACCTCATCAGAATGCAAAGATTATTACAGCTGTTTCAAACTTCCAGGTGTGGGGGAGGGGTAGTCCAAAGCTGTGTGACCAATCTGACAAGCACTTCATTCACAATCATTTCATCCATATGACAATGATGTGTGCATGTGTGTATCATGTGAATTAATGCAAAACGATTCTTGTTTTCAACAACTTTGGCTCAACCGTGATTAAAATGAGGGTAACTGAATGGCTTTGCTTTTTCTTACAAGTGTAATAACAACTGTGTGTGTGTGTGTGTGTGTGTGTGTGTGTTTGTGTGTGCGCGTGTGCATGTGCGTGTGTGTGTGTGTGTGTGTGTGTGTCACCATGGCCCTGCAGCCCACCAGTTACCACTTCACTGTTGTTAAATCTCTTCTATTCCTTGAGGTACCAATTAAACTACTAATCCTGCAACCCAGCCACCTTTGTGTGAGTGTTGCCTAATGCAGGGACATAAGAGCTCTCTCTCTCTCTCTCTCTCTCTCTCTCTCTCTCTCTCTCTCTCTCTCTCTCTCTCTCTGTCTCTCTCTCTCTCTCTCTCACACACACACACATAATCCACATGTCCACATGCATGTTTCTCCCCAATCTACACTCTCTGTGTCCTCATCTCACTTGTTCTTTCTCTTACTTTTCACTCATTTTCTCCACCCCTGTAGGTTTCCCTCTCTTTTTCTTCCTCCTCTTTGTTTTCTCCCTTCTCTCGTCTTTTTTCACCCTCCTCCATCCCTCCACTGTTTTTCTTTTCAGCTCCTTCCCTCACTCCCTCTCTCCAATCAGGAACATGGTTTTAGCGCTTCTATCAGAGCCACCTAATGAGGAGGTAGTAGGGCGCTCCCCTCTGAAAATCCGCATGCACGTGCACACTCAAACGTGCACACACACATACATGCTACACTGTAGTCTGTATAGGAAGCTATGATTTGCATCTAGGCCAAGGCTGCTCCATTGTCAGAGCTCCCCCAGGAGTGCAGCGCTGCTTTTATTCCGCATAGTCACAATAGACTTTATGCATTTGCAATCATTCACTGTGGATCAAGAGGAGGTGAGGTGAAAAGGAAATATGTGGTGCTAAAATACAAATTAAGTAGGCATAATAGAATTAAACAGTAACCTTTTGCTGCAGCTTTAAGAAGAACAGGGGAGGTTCAGATGAAAAATCTATATCACTTTACATCAAGGCAAAGTTATAAAGAGTTTATAGGATTTTAGTAGTAATAACAATAGTTTGTTAATGTTAAAATCACGCCAATATAATGTATGTTATTATATAACTAAGAAGGAGGCTTGGGTTGCCAGGTGTGAACTCACACTGCAAAAAAAGGGGTGTCTAAAAACATGATAAAAATACTAAATTAGAGGGAAAAGGTACTAAAACAAGTGAAATTACCAGCAAGATAATTTCACTTGATAAGCTTGCTTGATTTAAGATTAAAGTGTAAAGTTGAACACTTAAAATAAGAAATTCACTCTTAAAGCACACTTCTAAAAAGAATCTTGGTAATAACCAAATAATTTGCAGTGCAGATTTTCTGATAGAGTAGAAGTGTGACTAAAATCAATTGTTTCTTCAAACTTCATATACTGAATCAGTAAAACCCCAGAAAATAATGTCTACTGCATCAATAATAGTAAAGATAACTTTCTGGCCTATCCCTAAGGCCTATCCCTTAGGAGGATGATACAATGCTGCTGACTGGTTTTCATTTAGCTTAGTCCCTGGGTCAGTGTGGTCCTTCTGAATGTGGTGTTTCCAGTAAGGCTGTAAAAATAGATTTTTCTCTGTAATGAATGCAGAATTTGGGTCAAATCTGTGGATCTGTATCAATGTAGCTAAATCTTATTTTCCTATACTTATTGGTTGATCTTTACACTCCAAGTTAAGATTGATTTAATAGCATTTCTAATTGCAGGTGGTCTTATTGCAAGAAATTCTCCAACTGTAATTTATAGGCATTGTAACAGAATGTAACTAAGCTCTTCTTCTCTCAGCACGATAACTTCCATTGAGGAGTCACTCAAAGGTCATGTTTATATTTCTTTCTTATCCCTGTGAATGTGTGGATTTTAGTAGCTTGTATAGTTGCAAGCTTCCACATTATGGGTATATATTATAAATGGATTCGTTTTTTTTAAAGGCAAGGCAAGGCAGCTTTATTTGTATAACACATTTCAGCAACACGGCAATTCAAAATGCTTTACATAAAAAGATTAAAATAGTAAAAGTTACAGTGCAGTACAAGAAATTAAACATTAAAGAGCAGAAAAAAACAGTCAACATAAAATACAAAAATAAAAGTTACATTGCAGTATAAGAAATTAAACATTAAAGAGCAGTTAAAAGAGTTAAACATATAAAAGTAGATAAAATAGCAGATTTTAGGCTGCTAGTATGGGACAGTGTATAAGCCGCTGCCCCACACACGTTGTCGGGGCGCAATAATCATTTTGTGGAAACCCAAACTCTGTTGACCAATAAGGTCGCTCTATACAGGCAGAACCATATGTCTATACCATCTCATCCATCCACCACGGGCCCCGCAGGATCATGGGACTTTGTACTCTGGTTACCCATAACCAAGAGTGGAAGTACTTCTCTTTACACTACAATATAGTCCTCACTATAAGGTTTAGTTTAATCACGGCAAACTTTGCAAAATCCTGAACAGCTCCAACTGTTTCTTGTAGATTTTACCATAAAATCTATGTCACACCCGCGTTGGAGAACTTCTCAGACATATAATTGTTTCCTGTTCAGTAATACCGCCAGAATGGCCACAACCCAAATCTCACAAATTGTTAACAAAAACATCCCAGAAGGCACCAAGTTACTCAATTCACTTCAATATATGTTTCAGCCAACAATAATGATAAAAATGTCCCCTTTTTGTTGCTTAATTGTTTAGAAAATGTTCATCAGAACAGTTAAATCACTGTCTAATCAAGTCATTTAATTTTGATCTTACCCTTGCTGATTGTCATACAGTTAGAACAAAAATCAACTTCAGCATAAGAAATGAGCAACCATTTAAAGGAAGGCACCATCAAAAAGAAAGGTCTTCAGCATTGATTTAAAAGAACTGAGAGTAGCAGCGGACCTGCAGGTTTCTGGGAGTTTTTTCCAGACATGAGGAGCATAGAAACTGAACCCTGCTTCCCCCTGTTTAGTTCTGACTCTGGGGACAGAAAGCAGACCTGTCCCAGATGACCTTAGAGGTCTGGGTGGTTTATAGTGTAGTAGCAGATCAGAAATGTATTTTGGCCCTAAACCGTTTAGTGATTTATAAACTAGCAGAAGTATTTTGAAATGAATTCTTTGAGGCACAGAAAGCCAGTGTAAGGACTTCAGAACTGGAGTGATGTAATCCACTCACTTCGAGCAGCAGCGTTCTGAATCAGCTGCAGCTGTCCAATAGATTTTTTAGGGGGACCTGTAAAGACCCCGTTACAGTAGTCAAGTCTACTGAAGATGAAAACATGGACTAGTTTTTCCAAATCCTGCTGAAAGATTACATACGATTACAAACTTTTTAAAATAATAATATCAACATCATAAAAAAAACCCAGAACTATATTCCTGAGTGTGTGGAGGGCTTTTGGGACATCATTTTGGGAAGTTATAATTACCAATAGTATAAATGAATGGCTAACTGAATAAATAAATATATGAAAGATTTAAGTAATTAAAAATGAATCATTTTAAATTTGGTAAGTATTCTATAATGAGGAGTGCAACGACCTAATAGGATTTAGGGAAAGATCCACATTTGTGTTTAAATGAATACTTAGTTAAGGTTAGGGAAGTTAAGTCCCTAGTAGTCTACATCCACATCGGAATTTCCGCAGGATGTCTTTCATTTTGGCCGCATGTCCTGATACCTTCCACTCCCTTTGTGTTGGCATTTTCAACTCCAGTGGATTTCTGAGGACTATGGTTAACTGCTCCTCAGATCTCTGCAGGGTAAATCCAGACAGCTAGCTAGACTATCTGTCCAATCTGAGTTTTCTGTTAAAACAACTTTTGAACGTACACATGTTCCACCAAAACAAGTTCCTTCCCGAGGCTATTTTGCAGAGGCGTCGTTGCTTCGTGCTTAGCACCGCCCAAGACCATTGTGATTGGTTTAAAGAAATGCTAATACACCAGAGCACTTTTTTCTACCATCCCGGAATGCTGGGTGGACTAGCCAGACCCTCCTTCATAGCGTTGTTGAGGAAGGTCTGGTAGACTAAGTTCCCAGTAACCACATGGTTAAGAAGGGCCTGTCCTTCCAAATTTAACATGCAGTGTCATTGTTAGTGACACTTTAAATGTGGATCAATAAAAATCCACAATGAAAGATGAATTCTATCAGAATACACAAGCTATGCAATAAAACACATTAAAATGGAGTGTCGGAAGAGTGGTCTCTCCTAAATGATAGGATGTAGTCAAAGCATAACTGAGAAAACTCTTTATTTAGATCTTTCACCCAAAGTGTAAAGGATAAACAGTAAAAAATGTGGAATTTGTTTCCTTGGTTGTGGTTGCCCAAACAAAAGCTGGAGTCTACCAATCGTTATCAGAAAATTCTCTCTCTCAAGGTTTAGTTTTCTTTCACTCAGTCGTCTTCCACAGCAGCCTTTCTATTTTCTTTTATATTTTTATTCTCTACAGATTTAGATAAGGCCATTCATGTTTTCACTGCATCTCATTGCAGCGTCTACTCCTATTCCTTCCTCACTTTAAAGTCACTTTCAGCTCATTTAGCATGCAGCAGTTAGGATTTAAACTGCTGCCAAACAAAGAAAGCACAATATTCCCAAGTTGTGCATTTTCTTTATGGTTTTCATGTAGATTGAGAAATTATTTTGAGGAGCAAGAAGGATGAGTTTCTTTTTTATTTCTACAAAACACACTGCTACATATTAGAAAGTGTGATTATAGCTTTGTAAAATCCTCTGATGCTCAGAAATTCTACACAAAATAGGTTATTTAACATGTATAAAAATAGTCACTTACTGCTTAAACCTCTACTGCTGATATACTGCAGCTGCGGAATAAAGATCAAGTCTTTTGTGGGTGGAAAATAGAAAGTTTTTTCTTCCCCTCAACAAGGTGAAGGAAGTCGTCTTGAAGCACGTCAACACGGTAACCCTGATGAAGGCCACAGCAGCTCATGCGTGATGATTTTAATATAAAAGCTTTGTCAAACTCTTCTTCCGGAATAGCTGAATTCTTTTCATATCTTTCCTTCTTTTCAATTCATGCAATTCGCCAGAGATGAGAGTTTATTTTTTTATTTATTTTTTATACCTCTAAGTATATCAACCTTGGACAGAATAGTCACAGTTCTTTTCGGGATTTCTGCAGGATGTGAAAAAATACGGAGGTTTTAGACATGTTTTATATCCATGTTGAGTTATTTCCAGCTCTGGAAGACTGTGAAACTTGGGTATATTTGTTAAATGTTCTAAGCTAATTTGACACTATAATCAGTGTTGGGCAAGTTACTTCCAAAACGTAATACATTATTGATGACTAGTTTAAAACAGTCTAAAGGAAATGGTCAATTATAGTGTGATTGAAACTCACTATCTACATTATTTACAGTACTTGATTTACAGCTGATATGTGAAAAGGTACACAACCCTATTTGTTTAACAGTAATTTAGTTTTACTGGGAACCGTCACAGGAAGTGCCTACAGGGAAGTTGTCTGTTGTGTACTCTTGTTAGCTTACCGAGATGGACGTGAGACGCTAGATGTATACATGTCCGTCTGCTCACTTTGTTGTTTGTAAAACTGCTCAGTTTTGTGTGTGTGTGTGTGTGTGTGTGTGTGTGTGTCGTTAGCGCCTCCACTGGAGTGGTGCTAGATTCAATCAGGAAACGGGCTACTTCAAGCAGCACCTAGCAGACCCCGAGTCCCCCACCGAAGAAGTTGTTGAAGAGTTGTAGAAGGACGGTTGCGCTGAGCGCTCGGCGACCGCATGACTGTTGACCATACTGAATACTGTAACGTTGAGAGACAATCATGAGCAGGGCTTTGAACCGATTTTTTTTCCCAATCGGTTCGTTCCGAACAGAAACGGAATTATAACGTTTCCGGTTATGAGTTCCACCAATAAATTGACGTTCCCGAACCGGTTAGAACAAAAAAATACTGTTCCCGGAACGGTTAATTTAGTTCCTGTCAGCTGTTTAATGCTATAGAATTATGTCACATCTTTCTCATCCAGCTTAAACCAAATGTAATAATATTACAACCATTATTAAATAATAATTATATTATTAATAATAATAATAATTAAAAAGGCCTACAATTATTTCAAATGTGTAGTTTATTGTTAAAACAACAAATTCCAACCTGGCATTTTTAAACAAACAACAAAAAAACAAAGATTTGTGACTGACATTAGGCCTAACGAGAGTAGGCTAAATCGCCTATAGGCTAAATTGCCACGATGCAAAAAATATGCCTAACAGCCAATAATAAATAAAAATAAAAGAAATCATGCAGTCACAAAAGCAGATTACTCCCCATATCTGACGTTTACCAAGTGCAAATGGGTCAGCCTACATTCCAAATTGTTTATTCAGGCGGATGAAAAGAATATCCTCCAGAATTTTATCATTCAGGGACGACCTAAGCGGAGACAGAATAAACTTCAAAGATGAAAATGCGCGCTCCACGCTGACTTGGGTCACGGGGAGGGCTATGACGGACATTGCGAGTTTGTGCATATCTGCATTTGAAGCGGCCATGGACGCCCAATAACGAAGAACATTCTCGGTGCGCTTTAAACGCGTTTCTCTGCAATAGGCGTCTAACAACGATGCAATGGGAACTCGGCCCTTTTGTATGACAGTGGTTTGTCTTTCTTTAGCCACCAGCAGCTTCTCAATTTCATCATCTTCAGATGAAGATGATGAACGCTCAGCTACGCTGTCTGTGTTGGGGGCGGCGGACAGGTTTTGGATCATGTCCCAAGTGCGGCACAGGTGTAATTTCGCCATGTCAGCCTGATTATCTGTCAAAAATAGCCTATACCTAGGGTCAACAAATAAAGCGGCCACAAATGCGTCATTTTCAAACAATGTATGTTGACGTGATTTCATGCACTGGACCAGTCGTTTGGCAAAGGGGCTGTCAATTTTGTCGGTATCTAACACACACTTCAGCCACTGGCCGTAAAAGTCACCTGCGGTAAGCTGTTCTGATTGGATGCATTTGGTTGTAATTTTTGCAGGTTTCAACACATTGACTATATTTGAAATGGCCTGCCACTGGGGTTCACTTAAATGCAGATCATTAACGGTAGGCGACATGTCATCACAAAACGATCTGAGCTCGCAAAGTCGTTCGAGCATGTCGTGTGTGGAATGCCAGCGCGTGGGGCAGTCAACTATGGCCCTCCTGTGGCCCATTCTTTTAATAACGGCCACAACATTTGGAGTGCGCAACTTTTTAGCAACACGGCGTGCTTTACCAATGACGTTAGACACCCCTTCTCTTTCAATGCATCATCTACTGCTAGTTGTAAAGTGTGTGCTGAACAACGCACACTGCGCAAGATCTGCCCCTGAACAACAGAATCAATTTCAACATCAGGTTCTCTTCCCGTGTCGTCAGCTTCTGTGTCTCCATCAGTGTCCTCCTCATCATCATTGCCTGTCGCTTGCAGGTCGGACAATAGTTGCACTGCTCTTTGCATGTTGGCACCGTTGTCCGCAGTGATCGAGTACACCTGCTTCAGACTGATTTTATACTCTTCCAACACCTCCTGTACCACAGAAGATATATAGGAGGCCGTATGTCTTTCGCACAGTTCTCGAACAGCCAACGTCCGTAACACAATGTTTTCTCCTTCTGCATATTGCACATTAATCCCCAAAACAGAGCGATCCCTGCAAGTGGCACTGTCGATTTTCAGCAGGATAAGCCTGCCACTAAGCTCGTCTATCAGTTTTCTCCTTTCGCTGTCAGCGAGTGTTGTGACCCTCTCACGAATGTTGGCTGAATTAATTGCGAAACCATTTCCAATTGCTTGTTGTAGTGGGTCAATTATTTTTCTAAAGCCAGTGTCTTCCATTATGGAAAATGGTCTGCCGTTCACTGTGACCAGCTCCAAACACGCATCTACGAGGGCCTCCGATGTAATGGGTACATGGAGCAATTTTGGCTTCTTCACAGTAACCTCATCTAAAGTTCTTTGACTTGTGCCAGGTCTTTTTTGTGTGGTAGCAGTAGAATTCGAAGACTTATTGAACAGGTCCGGGTGACGCCTTTGGATATGCCTCTGCAAGTTCCCCCCATGGTTGCCCGCTATTTCGGCTCCACATCCCTCAACTTTGCACTTCGATTTGTTTGTTGCTGGGTCAAAGGAAAAATGTTGGCGATTTGGATTCTCTGTATGTCTTCCCATCTACACAAACAGAAAAGGTGCCACAAATGAGAAAGATAATCTGTTTAGTGTGTTACCAAGAATAGCTAGCTATCTGTGCATTAGGCAAACAGAGGTGTTGGCGCCATTTAGCCAAAAGTTTGCTAGTCCATCATTAACGTGGATTCGACAAATATAGCTATTGATATTGTGTTTGGAATGAACGTTTTAATTAACGATGGGTCGTAATTTACCTCTTATTTAAGATGTGGAGTGGAGACACTGCTCTCTCTAGCCTGGGTGTTACGCTCTCTCTCCATTCAGTCAGACTCAGCGAATGTCTATGTGATGTCACACAGGAAATGAACCTCAGCCGTCATGGTAACGTACTCAGGAAAATAAAATTATTTTTTTTTAGTTAATTAGGCAACGGAAACTTTGAGGAACGAAATAAAACCGGTATTAACCGGTTACCATTATTTTTAAATAAGTGTTCCTGTTCCAGAACATAAAAAATAATAACGTTTCCGGTTTCGTTTCTGTTCCCTGTAAAATACAAAAAGTTTCCGGTTTTCGTTTTCGTTCCTTGAACCGGTTCAAAGCCCTGATCATGAGCCATTGTAATGTATCAGTGCATTGAATTCTACTGTGCAAATAAAAGGTTGTGATATAATTTTGCCCTTTAATGTAGCCTATGTTTGTGTTTACAATATCACAACTTTGCAGTATTTTCTGCATGCTTAATAATGCAGTGCACCGTATCTAAATGTCACGAGGTGACACTAGAACGAGTTGAGAAGTTAATGAACTCTTGCTGAGTGAGAATTAATGGCACGTTAGGTAGGTTACGGTTTACCAATTCACAACTCCCATTAGGCTAAGCTGGGGAATATTTCTATCATGAGAAGCTTACAGATTTGGAACATAACATCACCAAGTATTGATTAACCGTGTAAGATAACGGCTACCTTAATGTGTTTAGTTGTGCAATTGATGCAAGAGTCCGCACCAGGCTACTCAATAAAGCCGAATGTAACCGTGCCTAATGCATCTGAGTCTAATGTAATGAAAGTTTGAGTTATTAACCAATCCCAGAAGCCTTTATGTCTCGTGAGTCTAGTGTCGGTCAGTATGAGTGAATAGTATGCCCCCCACCCATGCCCCTCCACCGCGGGCACATGAACCAGTGACCGAATCTATTAAGTTGCTAGGCCAACCAACAACCGTCCGGTTGAACTGACTCACTACACGGGAACAATGACGGGACAGCACCTCGCTTCAACGCAGCATAATAACTCCTGAAATTAATATCCATCTCGCAAATGTACCCGTCTATGCAGTCATCTCAACCATGGAATACAGCAGCAGGAAATAATACTCACTGCATTTTGTTCCTGTGAAGAAATGTTTCAAATGTTTGGTGTTGGTGAATTCTTAAAAAAACAAATGCGTGATGAGTAACTCGCGTTACTGAGATTGTAACTCGCGAGTATAATATTACCGAAATTGAATTAGTAATGCGTTATATTACTGCGTTAACAGCAAAAATGATGCGTTACTTTTGTAGCGTGTTACTCCCAACACGCACTATAATGGCTTACTAATAAAATGTCTCACTCATGAATAAAGTCTTCACTGTGTTAGGATTATTAATGTACTGTAGTACAATAAAAATAATAATAATAATAATAATAATAATAATAATAATAATAATAATAATACTCTTATGAGTCTGGGCCATGATTTTTTTATTAGTTTTGTCAAAATGTTTTGACTTATAAGTGGTCCACAGGTTAAACTGTTTAATAATTGAATAGTCTTGCATTTCCAGATCTATCTCTACAGCTTTTTTGGTGGAGCATTTGCAAAAGAAAATGCCACATACAATATTAAATGAAGTTAAGACTTCACACAATACAGTAACGTGACCTATTTAAAGTAACATGGATAAATGGTTAAAAATGTGTTTCTCTCACCAGTGTATCACCTTGTGTACTACGTCCACGGCAATCCCGACCAATCGGTCCTAAAACGACCCAGTTAGTGAGTAAATGTCGTAAACATATTCATTGTAAATATTTACAACAATTTATCAAAAGAACCAAGAAGGCCTGCCTTGTTGCACGATCCAAATTTTCTTAAAAACATGCCATTCTTCCGCATGTAGCTTGCTAGCTCGTAGTTTCCCTGAAGCAAACAGAGTTTGAAAAAATGGCAACATAGAACAGAATATGAGGGACGCACCGGATGTCAGGCAATTATCCTGGTAATTGAACTTCTCTTGATCCAGACTAGTCATTTCATGACAATTCTTTAAAAGGGCTTGAATGTCTAATTTTTAAATTGTGAACATCACAAAAAATACAATTAAATTATTATTAATTATTAAATTACTCAAAAATGCCATACCAGAACAAATGTGATTATACAAGGCCATCCACACCACATACCGGCAAAATATTTCCACACTTTTTTCACTGAGAATTATAGAAATAGTTCTAGGTCCTCTCCCCGCTGGACGTGTCCGAAAATCCTCCCAAGGGTTTGAACTAATCCCGTTAGTGCTGAAGGTTGTTGATATCAGGACCACATCATCTGCAAAAAGCAGCGATAAGATCCCCAGCCCACTGAACTGCAACCCCTCCCCATCACAACTACGTGTTTATATCCTGTCCATGAATATCACAAACAGGATTGGTGACAACCTTACCCGAAACGTATCCAACTTACTGCCGAGAACTTGGGCTCATCTCTCTGGGCATTCAGGGATTGGATTGCCCTGCTAAGGGACCCCATACTCGCGCAGCACCTCCCACAGTATCTCCTGGGGGACCCATTCTTACGCCTTCTCCAGATCCACGTAATACATGTCTCCCAGGCTCCCTCCAGGATCCTTGCGAGAGTGAAGAGCTGGTTCCACGACCAGAACGGAATCCACATTGTTCCTCTCCAACCTGAGGTTCAACTATTAGCCGAAACCTCCTTTCCACCACCTTGGGAGGTACTAGTACTAGACTTTACCAGGGAGGCTGAGAAGTGTTATACCCGTGTAATTGGCACACACCCTCTGGTCCCCCTTTTTGAAGAGGGGAACCACCACCCCGGTCTGCCACTCCTTAGGCACCGTCCCAGACTTCCACGCAATGTTGAAGAGGCATGTCATCAAAGACAGCCCCTCCAAACCCAGAGATTTCAGCATTTCTGGACGGATCTCATCAATCCCTGACTCTGTGGAGTTGTTTGACTACCTCTTTGATTTACACCAGGAATATTGATGACAATCCCCCCATCATGCTCCAGCTCTGCCTCTACCATGGATTCAGGAGTTCCTCAAAGTGCTTTGTCCACCACACAATTTTCTCCTCAGCTGAAGTCATCCCATCCCAGTTAAATGCCCCCAACCTCCACAGGGATGCCTGAAAAGCTCCGACGGAGGTGTGAGTTGAAAGTCTGTCGGGCATGGAGCTCCTCCAGACGTTTGTAGTTCACCCGTACTACCTGTTTGGGCTTACCATGTCTGTCCACTCTCTGACCCAGTTCACCACCAGATGGTTATCGGTTGACAGCTCCGCCCCTCTCTTCACCAAAAGTGTCCAAAACATTCAGCCCAGATCAGATATGATTATAAAAACTCGATCATCGGTCATCATTTTTGAGCATCCCTATGTTTGAATATGGTGTTTCTTATAGACAATCCACAACTAGCACAGAAGTCTAACAACGAATAACCACTCAGCTTTAAATCATGGATGCCTCCTAATCACGCTTCTCCATGTATCTCCATCATTGCCCATGTAGGCGTTGAAGTCTCCCAGCAGAACTCTGGAGTCCTTACTGGAGCCCTATGCAGGACTCCATTCAGGATCTCCAAAAATGTTAAATTCTCCAACCTGATGTTTAGTCCATAGAAGAAAAAAGCCCATCCCCCCTAGCAGTACGATTCCAGAACCAAGACTGTGCATTGAGGTAAGACCCACGAGATCTAAATGGTAGCGCTCTACCTCCCGCACAAGATCCAGCTTCTTCCCACAAAGAAAGGTGACGTTCCATGTCCCTATCTATGTAACAATATATCAATCTTAAATTTGTCCTGTAATTCTGAATTTACATATCAAGTGATTCCATGGAGTCCTGACCCCAAAGGTTAGAAACTCTAATTGCTTCTTTTCAGACATTCTCTCACAGTATACAAGGTGAACATACTGTATATAATATCTCAAGTTATGTATATATGTTGTGCTGCTCTGCTGTTTCACTCTTCTCTATTCTCCTTTATTGCACTCTATTGCCTTCTTTAATTTCCTGAAACAACTTTGCTTAGAAATATTGCCCTAGATGGCAATAAAATACACGCATCCTGTGACATAGAGCCATGCAACTTAGTCAACATCCAGATGACTATAATGCTGTGTACCTTATTTTTAAGCCAAAAAAACAACAGAGGAAAAGGTTCAGCAGGGGTTTGGAGGTTTTCAGATGTCAGCAGCAGCATGTTAGCAGCACAGAAGACACATTCTCAGGAGGTTTTATTATTGTGAAAGCAGTTGGTTGTCTGTCAGTGTCCTCACTGTGTTTCTGCTGTCTCTGTACCACCTGTGACTTAAACAGACAGGCACAAAAACAAACACACACACCCACACACACGCTTCGCAGGGACACATGGACAAACTCAGACCCATACACACCAAAACTGCACCGCTGCACATGACGCCATCACTAACTTTTTCTGGCTCTGTTCAGGCTCTTGCTGTTAAACACACTCTCAAACGCACAAACACACACACAAACACACACACACACACACACACACATACAATGGCCAGATGCTGGCAGCCCCCATCCTCTCCCCTCCATCAGCTGCAACTCCCACGGCAGCAGGTAAGCAGCAGTCCTCCTCCAGCTGTCAGAGCTAGACCACTGGAGTGTTTTAGCCCTGGATACAGGCCAAACACACACACACACACACACACACACACACACACACACACACACACAAACGAAGACTCATTAGAGGGGGGTCCCAGGCCTCCAGTGGTGGTTGCTGCTAATTTATAAAGCTGCATGCGAGTGTGTTCATGACTGCCTCCCTCACCGTGCTGGCTGTGAAGAAATTATGTGTGTGTACAGTACTGATAAGTACTGGGATCTGTCAGGAGAGAGAAAGTATATGTGTGTCTGTGCTTGCATATCTGTAGGCTACTTGTACTCTACAAATAAACTCAAAATGAAACTTAGTAGGCCTACAGATAACAGAACTTTTCACTTCTAATTTGTTAAAAAGGTTTAGGGCGGTAAGAGTTCATTTGTGGCACCGAATTATATTTCAAGCAATTCCACTGTTGCAGACAAATTTCCAATATATTTTCAAACCCTCACTCCTGGTTGGGCTGTACCATTTCTCTGGTACGTTTAGACTGTGTTCTTTGCTGTGTTGCCAACTTAGCGACTTTGTTGCTAGATTTAGCGACTTTTTAGACCCCCTTTTGCGACCTTTTTTTCATAAAAGAGACAAATATTGCTCGGCGAGCATGCAAGGTATTTCTCTGTGACTGAGGAGCGGCCCCTCCCCTCTCTGCTTTCTCCTCATGTGCAGCGGCACTGCGCAGGCAGGTAGAAGGGAAGGGGGGACAGGGGGCTGAGGCCGGTGTAGGTAGGCGAGACAGCGGGACGCGACCATGGATGTTTTAACAAAAGGACACAGACGCCGCTGAGCTTGTCCGGCCTTTGGCAAGCCAGCCTTCTTTGAGAATTCTTTATCTATCTTTCTCCCTCCCTAAGAAGAATTTTTTTTACTCCAAATATAGGCTACCTAAGTCATCATTTTAATTTAATACAAATTCCCGTAGTGAGTTTGTGATTATTTGCCTCAAGATTTCTTACTTTGCTGACACAACCAATAAGCTTTATGCAAATTATTGCGTAATGATGTAATCAACATGCAAATGAGCGAATGACACCATCTATAAAAATAGGAATAGCTGTACCCTCCGAGGCTCACAGTATAATTTGAACACTGTCTCCAGCACCAAACAGGAAGCAGGGTAGAGCAGTGTTGTGTACGTTTGCTATGGAATCACGCTAAGCTAAATGCTAAAAAGGGATGTTGCTGATTTTCAACCCTTCTGAAGCGAGTCATCCAACATGAGTCTAGGTACTGCTGCCATTTATCTCCATGTACGGCAGAACAGAAAATTGTCAAACTTTCCCTCAAGTTACCAGCTAATGCTAGTGGTAGCTAGCTAGCTTGGTTCATTTTTTAAAACTGAATCTAGTTGTAGTATTTCAAATTGTAACCCAGTCATTTCAAAATCTTATAATTTGTGACTAAAAACTCAGTAACAATGTGATGGTGTCAGACTTTAGTCTTTTCAAAGTCTTTTCAGAGTCTTCTAGTGTATTGTAGGCATTTGGTGAGAGTTACAGCTACACTTTGCCTTCAGGGCATCTCAAAGTAGGACGCAAAAATCCAGTCGTGATTTATCTTATTTGTCTAAATTAGATTCTGGTGATCAATCCCTCTCCAACTACAGTAATAAATCTTTACTGATAAACTGTTTATTCCTCACCATTCCATTAGACCTTTGTTTCTCTCTGTCTTTTCTTTGGAATGACTGATCACACGTTCATCTACTTACCTTAGAACAACCACAAAGCTGCTGTGTTTGCTGTGCATATGGTTAAAGGAAAACCTGAACTCCAATGAACAGTTTGATATTAGTTTCATTTATGTGTTTATAGAGATAGATCCATGATATAATTAGCTCAGCTTTGCAATGGAAGCAGGCCCTTTGTCCTGTTTTTCTCATTCTTTTGACTTTGTGTGAACGCAGCGTGTGTGACACACAGAGACAGCCAAAGTAATAAACACTGGTCTTGCTAACCAATGTTTTTTTTGTGCCGTAAGAAGGTAATCAGTGGAAAACTGTCTTTGAAAGTCAAAAACCTTTGACAAAGGAAAAACATGTTAATATAATGTTTGTTAATTAACCTGCTACATTCCTTTATTCCTTGAGCTTTAAAAATAGCTTTTTTTCTGTAGATTTAATGTAATAGTTAAATAAAAAAACTCAGAGGCAGAAAGTCAGCATCCTCACTGCTGTTCTTGTGTTGCAATGTAGGGTCAGTTAGTCCTAGTAATGTAAGTGTGCTAAAAAAGTTACAGTTTCTAAGCTATGATTGGACAATTGCTGGAGTTTACTAAACAGTGGAATAAACTAAACACATGTACCAAGCTCTGTTTGGATTGATTTGATATCAATCTTGTGAAAATGAGAGCATACCAGACTGTTATTTTAAGGATTAGCGTCGACAAAGTCTATATCCCCGACGTTCCACTTCTGGGATTGCTCCGTTGCCGCCGGAAATGTGGTGGCAGTAGCTCAGTCTGTAGGGATTTGGGTTGGGAACGCTGGTTAAAGTCCCCATTCAATCCAAAGTATGGTGGTGGACTGATAGCTGGAGAGGTGCCAGTTGACCTCCTGGGCACTGCCAAGGTGCTCTTGAATAAGGCCCAACTGCTCGGGGTGCCAGTCCATCGACAGCTGCAGCCCCCTCACTCTGACATCCCTCCATTAGTGCATGTGTGTATTACAAGCCTATGTGTAGTGTGAGTGAAACAACGGAGTGAAAACATTGTAATTTACCTTGCGGAATTAATAAAGTACAAATTATTATAATTTATTAGTATTACATTGTGTTGCCCCCTTGTGTTGACTAGCGTCAACACAATGCGATCCTTGGTTACATTCCAAGTCCTTAAATTTCATCCTTGTTACGTTTACTTAATAATGCAAGGAGAGAGGATACAAGGATATGTGTTGTAGAGGGATGATACATCCATTCCTCTATAGCACCACGTTTATTTGTCAGCTGTATGGGCGGATTTGGCAACGGCTTTCAGCTGCATGGCTTCAGGGAAAGCCGCTCTCATGGTTCAACTGGGTTCCTTGGGGCAGGAATAAGAGCTTTGAGACGGCCTTCACTAAGATTCACCCGTAGTATCGAACTGAGATGACGCATGTGATTGATATTAATTAAATGGACTTTTTAAATGTTTTTTTTGTTAAAGTACTTCACGTGTTTTGTGTCAGGCACATTTCGAACAGAGCCATCTGCTTCTGCTTTCTCCACCTGCCCTCCTTCTCTCTTCTTCTACTTAACACTCAGCCAGTATTTCCTCAGAGACAACTTAGCCAACACATTCATGATGTAAGGAAGAATTAGCAGCCAATTAAAGTCAGATAGACTCAGCTTTGGATGTGGTGCTTGAAGGTTATTGGAATAAAGTTTAATGCTGTGATTCACTGAAAAAAGATGTTTGTATTCAAAAGAGCGCTGTGTAAGATGACTTTCTTCTGTCTCCTCTTCATCGTATTTCCTTCCTCCTCTTCACTCCTCTTTCCTTTTTACAATTTATTTCCCCTTATTGTTACTCTTCTCAGGTCTGAGTACGTGTTTCAAATGGATGGTTATGACACATTGGTGGTTCCACAAACACCCAGTTAATGACAGCTTTTCCATTCCCTGAACTAATGAAAGTTTTTCACGTTTTAGTCTAACCCACAGGGCAACCTTTGCTCCCAGAGAAGTGAAGATCAGCAGATGGTCTCTTGGCAACGGCAAAGAGAACTCAGGGGAGGGACAGATTGAATTGAATTTACTCAGTGAAAGGATGGATGTTTCACTGTCACTGCATCACCACCAGTTGTTTTCAGGGCTGTCTGTTTAGATCTTCATTAGTTAAATACACTAGTCACATAATCATGTGTCTCTAAGAGATTATTTGCCAGTGTGCTTCATACTTAAGGTGTCATATGTCAGGGCCACTGTACTTCATATATAAGGTGTCATATGTCAGGGCATCCAGGCCAAGTTGAAAATTCAAGAAAAACATGGCATGTCCCTCATTCAGGGTTGTTGTGTACATTGCTAATGAAAGCGCTGAAAATTTCTGTATCCAGTTAGGGTGGAGCAAGACTAAAGCTGTGTTCCACAGTGTAAATAAACATTAGGCTACTCCCTACCAGTGGTGCCGGCAGGATTCTATTTATTTATCTTCTTATTAAGCACAAGAACCGCCTGCAAACTGAATCTGTTTACTGCACCAGAAATCAGCTGTTCTTATAACATTTATATGAGAGTGTGCTGGCGTTCATTTATCATATCATAAAGATAAGATCATGAAAATATTTTACTGAAGCATTTTGTCAGGGAGAGCGAGAGAGAGAGAGGGAGAGAGGTGGATGGATGTGTTCAGAGCAGACAGCTGTTAGTGAGCCTGGACAAAGATGATGAATAACCTGATTGCAAACAATCTCCCAAATATGATCAAAAACAGGATAAACCTCATAACAGCAATATTCATGTCCATGTTAACACACATGATTCAAACAACATGCTAGCTTCGTCCCTGGGTTTAGCCAGTGTTGGGAAGGATACTTTCAAAATATATTCTATTACAGAATGCCCAAAAATGTAATTTGTAACATATTCTGTTACGTTACTCAATCTGAGTAACGTATTCTGTATTCCACATTAAATTGCATTTTATAAGTGTAGGAATGCACTTATAATCCTGGACGGCATTGCCTACTACAAAAATTTTTTTTTATAAGTGTAGGAATGCACTTATAATCCTGGACGGCATTGCCTACTACAAAAAAAACTAGCAAATTTTAGCTAACGTTAGCTAGCATGTCAAATGAGGCTAGTCAGTCTTTCAATGGCTCTTGGCAAGTAAATCAGCACATAGGAGAATGTAAAGTCACACGCCAACTAAGCAGGTAGCTTACCTTATACCACTATAAAATAGCAAAGTGACCAGTAAAAGTACGGCTAATTGAAATAAATAACTTACTTTAAAGGTCCCATGGCATGACAATTTCACTTTATGAGGTTTTTAATATAAATATGAGTTCCCCAGCCTGCCTATGATCCCCAGTGGCTAGAAATGACAAAAGGTGTAGATCGAGCCCTGGGTATCCTGCTCTGCTTTTGAGGAAACGAAAGCTCAGATGGGCCAATCTGGAATCTTGCCCCTCATGAGGTCATAAGGTTACCTCTCCTTTCTCTGCTTTGCCTGCTGAGAATTTGGCCCACCCATAAGAGAGAGAGACATCATGGCTTTCAAATGAGCAAAGTGGCAGGTGGTCAAGGCCACAACCCCAGCCTCCACCTTGCACCCCTCCCCCCTCTCCTCCTCAAAAGCTACAGACTCAGAAATGGCACCTCCTAAGATAAGCTCATTGTGGGACCGGTTCTAGCAGCTGTAATTCTGCACCAAGGCTGAATTTTGGGAGAGAGACTTCAGATATGGTATTAGGGGCCCACTATGGTCTATATAAAAGCATCCAAAGAGCACCATGTCAGGAGACCTTTAAGATGCTTCAGGTTGGAGGTGGAGTAATTTGGACGCTGAAAGGAGGTTGGTTGCTGGCAAGCAGAGGTTGCACTACAGAGCTATATTTCGTTTTCCCTGTTCTTTCTTTAATGTGAAATGCTGTTTGAATTTCCAAGATAGAAACGCATTCCTGCCCTGGCTCTGTTGTGCGGATTCCGGCTCCATCTCTATGCAAAAAGCTCATTTTTTTTTGTTTTCATATTGGGGCTTCTGGAAAATGCATGGAGTTGCCTTCATTTATTTAGATGGTGAATGAACTTGAGAAACAGAAGTATCGGCATGTAATCCATTGATTTCAATAATGTAACTTTATTCTATATTGTTCAAATTGTAACTGTAACAGAACACAGTGACACATAATTTGTATTGTATTTGTATGCTTCCAGCAACCGGTTTACCTAAAGATCGAGTCATAAAAAATGAACATTCTGATTTCTAGTGGATGGATTGTTGGTGAAACATCATATAATTAATGAGACAATTTGTACTATGGTCAGAGCAGAAGCATGCTGTTGTCTGCTGCTGCTCCTGTTAATTCATTAATTACTCTGGGCTGAGATTTCCTAGGAACCTTACCGAAAAGGCTCATAATGCTGCAAATGTTGATATAATATGAAAATGGCTGGTGGATTTAAGACAAAAAATAATAATTCATTGATTGACTCAAATATGAACATATCTGTCACTGTCAGTGGCTTGTTGACCTTTACATTGTAATTTTTCTATCCTGGGCTGGGACACACAATCATACAGTTTTATTATCATTGCACTTACAATAGCAAGCGTAGTTGTCCTCAATTTAGGTCATCCTGTACGTCTCATCTGCAATTTATGCTGCATCCACCGTGTGGGTTTGTGTGTGTGTGTGTGTGTGTGTGTGTGTGTGTGCGAACAACAGTCGCGGGGGGAACTGAGCAGCCCCGCCTGCTGCAGAGAGCCGACAGGATTGAAAAAGCAGCAGCTATTAGCAACTTTAGAGTTAATAAACGTTCCAGCGTACCTTTATGTTAAAATATATACATGTTGGCAGGACGGTCTGACATGTTTTGCTGACGTTTTGTTGGTAAATGTAAGATGTTCGAGTCATACACGTCTTGCCTTCATACCAGAAACAAGGAAGCAAATTTGACCCATTCTCACACCTGCTTGGTCAGTGGCTCTCAGAGTGCACCTGGGACTGCTGGGATTGTCATGATTAATGAAAATGCGATAAGGGGCTCCGGATGTCAATCAGTATCTTCCAGTCATGCGGGCTCCTGATTGGTCCTGGTCCGTAAGCAACCGCGTACCCTGCTTACCAATAGTTACGCATCTGACTACAGCCCTGCTCAGTACAATAAAGGCAATTTGGCCGGTGCCTAAAAGTACTGAATTTGGTACCCAGCACTAGTAAATAATAATTAAAAATGTAATTTCCCCTTAATTAATAAAGTATGTCTTCTTGTCTGAAGGTGTCCTCCTGTCTCCTTATCTCTTTCTTACTCTTACCTTTCTTCAGGTCGTGGGATGAGTTCCATGACTGTGCCAACGTGGCGATGGCCGGCTGTCCGGATGAAGCAGCAGCTGTCTGGGAATCTCTCCGTCAAGAATCCAAAAAGATGCAGTTCTCCGGAAACCTCTATGACATGTGCTCCAACCGCAACAACTACCCAGTGGCCTCAGTCTCCCCGCACGGCTCTCCCAACCAAGAAGAGATCAGCCAGGAGTCTCTAAGAGGGTGCGCTGACCATCTGGCAGGCTGCCTCCACCTTCTCATGCTCCTGTCTCCTCTGCTCCTGCTGTGGTTTTGAATATAGCTACCCCCAAAGAAACGGGACTGGTGTAAATAGATATAAACTTTTGTGTAAATTTTCTTCCACAAGTCTATAGACTTTCCACGGTTTTTTTTCTCCCTGTCTGCTCTGCCAGGGGTTGAATATTTCTAAGTGCATGTTCAGAGGCCCGACAGTCTTTTTGATAATGTATCTTTAAACTGCCTGTGCATCATGCATATTCTCTGCATTTTAATTAGTCTCTCTGTTGAAAACACACAGCATTCATACAGATGCTCAAACACTGTACAAACAGACCTGCAAACAACAGAAACATACAGCAGTCTCATGCCATCTGGCTTTATCCCCTTTCCCCTACATCTAGTTAATAGGAGCTTGTTTATGATGGTTCAAGTGGGAGTTAAGCTTCCCGAGAGTAATAAGAGAGACATAATAATAAATAATAATGTCCTTCTTGATAAACCTGAAAAACAACGTAATGAGGAGACCACATGTCACGACCAGCTTAACTCATACTTTCATCAGCTTTACAGTGTGAAGCATTTGATAGTTATGTAAATCTAACAAACCTGGCTTGCTCTTACCTACCTTGCAGCTTGACTCAAGTTCTCCGCTTGGCTAACTTTTCATTTCATATTCCCTTCTCGTCTCTGAACGCTGCCTAGGTTGAAGCCCGTGTGCCGAACACACGTTATACACAGTGAAATAAAAAGACATTTTCAAAGTCTTTATTCCATTGCCCGGCCCTAATTGTTCGATTATCTTGCTGTCTGTCAAATATACCCTAATCATAACCCAAACCTAAACATTTCACTTTTAGGGGTGCCTAGCTAACCCCTCCCATCTTCACTTAAATTCAATCTGCGTTAGTGTTAGCTTGTAAGTTGCCTACTAGCTAGCAGGAGTATCAGTGCATATCAGTGGCGGCTGCTGGTCTTTCAAAGACAGGATGCTCATTTTCAGCATACATCATAAAAAAATTCCATTTATTTTTAATATTATAATACTATATATAATACTATATATTATATAATAATAATATAATTATTATAATAATAGTAATTTATCATATCTGTGAGACTGACTTTGTCATACTTGGAGAGCTGAAAATACCTGTTACTTTGCCCTTTATCTTTTGCACTAAATCAATCTTAGGTGTTAATAAATCAATCTTAGCTGTTAATAAATCAATCTTAGCTGTTAATAAAATTAATCTTAGGTGTTGATGTGCCCTGCTGTTTAATTTTAATTTCTCCTCGTAATGAAGACATTCAAATGGCTTTGCTAAAATCCGGTCAACAATAATAACATTGTCTGCCATCGTGTGCAGTTTGCTAGCTAGTTCACCCAAGGGGGTGAACTAGGGTACTTTCAGACAGGTTGCTCACGTCACATCTACGTCGTCAAGCTCAGTTGGAGGCTGCGCAGTAACGCCTAGCCATCACCGGAAAAGAGCTTCTATTTTCCTTTTAATGGTCTCTGTCCAGAACAACGGGATCTGTTGGTCCATTTCTTTAACTGTCTATGAGTTCACCCTTTCAACACTAGCCTAGCCTACTGTATGAATGAATGAACAAACAATCTAACAAAATGATATTAAACTCGAAGGAGGGGATGTGGGAATTAGGTTATTCTGAAACAAGGAATGTGGTGTATAATTGTTTGAAATGTATGATGAAAATTGGCTTAGCAATTTCGCCAAGCAAATAAAAAAAAATAAATACAGTGAGGAAAATAAGTATTTGAACACCCTGCTATTTTGCAAGTTCTCCTACATAGAAATCATGGAGGGGTCTGAAATTGTTATTGTAGGTGCATGTCCACTGTGAGAGACTAAATGTAAAAAAAAAAATAATCCTGAAATCACAATGTATGATTTTTTAACTATTTATTTGTATGATACAGCTGCAAATAAATATTTGAACACCTGTCTATCAGCTAGAATTCTGACCCTCAAAGACCTTATGCTTGGGGGGTGTTTTTGTGCACATGGGACAGGGCGACTGCACTGTATTAAGGAGAGGAGGACCGGGGGCATGTATTGAGAGATTTTGGGGAACAACTTCCTTCCCTCAGTTAGATCATTGAAGATGGGTCAAGGCTGGGTCTTCCAACATGACAATGACCCGAAGCACACAGCCAGGAGAACCAAGGAGGGGCTCTGTAAGAAGCAGATCAAGGTTCTGGCGTGGCCTAGCCAGTCTCCAGACCTAAACCCAATAGAGAATCTTTGGAGGGAGCTCAAACTCCGTGTTTCTCAGCGACAGCCCAGAAACCTGACTGATCTAGAGAAGATCTGTGTGGAGGAGTGGGCCAAAATCCCTTCTGCAGTGTGTGCAAACCTGGTGAAAAACTACAGGAAACGTTTGACCTCTGTAATTGCAAACAAAGGCTACTGTACCAAATATTAACATTGATTTTCTCAGGTGTTCAAATACTTATTTTCAGCTGTATAATACAAATAAATAGTTAAAAAATCATACATTGTGATTTCTGGATTTTTTTTTTTTTAGATTATGTCTCTCACAATAGCAGGGTGTTCAAATACTTATTTTCCTCACTGTAGGTTGCAGCAGTTTGTCTTTCAACAACACTTGCAAAATCCGCAATGCAACTGAGCTCGTAGCTTTGGTCACCTCGTATAGTACAAAATTGCTTGTCAATCAAACGGATATGCAGCCTCTCAACAGACCCTCCAATCATCACACTGAAGCCCAGAGTCCAGGCCAGCCCACTCCTCCATTGACCCCAAAGATGCTGAGCGTCCCTGGGCGGGACATAATCGCAGCCTTTATCCAATGATTGTCTAGTTTGAAGCAGTTAATTGTTAAAAAAAGGCCCATGGAAGTCCATGGATGCTAGGCTTCAACAGGGAAATGCAATGTAACACTACAGGAATGTATGAGAAGGAAATCGAGTCAGCTGATTCTGAAAAAACTTGTCTTCAAGATGAACTTGTTCTAACACTTTTTTAACATAATAGTACATATTTGACCATTCATTTTTTGACATTTTCTTGCAGTCTTAAAGAAATCGCCACTAGTTCGCAAAAAAAAAGCCATTTATATTGCAAAGTGCATGGTTGCGGTGTAATAGATGAATTTCTACCTTGTCATCCATCTCCTAATCTATCAAAATTATTATTTTTATCATTATTATTATAGGATTAGCTGTGGGTGAAAGCCAACAGTCCTCTACAGCTCCAAATCACCAATGCTTGCCAAGTCATACCCACTGTTTTAAAAACAAGTCTGAATTAGGTCATATCCATAATTAGGTTTCCCGTCTGACTCAGAACTACATCACATTACACAAGAATACGTTTTTAATTCTACCTTCAAGGAACTAAATATAGTGTACAAATACTTTTGTCATTTGGGGAACACTAATCACTTGAAAACCATTAATCACCCCAAGGCCCACAAACAAATTATTATTGAATTATTGGGTGTTCAAAAGGTTTTACACTGCAACCTAAGTACACGTTCTTAGCTAAGGCACATACAGCACTGTAAATTGGCTTTGGTTGTACATATTTTTCTATAAAATGCTTTGGGATGCAGTGACATTGTTTCAGATGGTATGGAAAACTAGAATGGTTTTAGCTGCCTTTAAGAAATATCCCTATATCGTAAGGCAGTTCTTTTCCGCGTTCTTCTCCTCCTAATCACAACTGTCCCGTTGTTGTTGGCTCTCCTGAGTATGACGGTTCCTTTCCCTGTTGTTCTTTTCCTAACCACAACCGTCCAGTTGTTGTAGCATGTCCGTGTGTGGCGCCCGTCCTGTTGTTGTCGCCGGCGTGTGGCGTTTCATTTCCCCATTGGAGAGGTTTGTGTCCTGGCAGCCAGCTGCTGCAGCCCAACCTCATGGCAGTTTAGTGAAATGGTCATGTTGCCATTTCGTGGTGACCACCACAAAATAAACAAGTCTCCCTGTTGACGAATCAATAGGTCAAAATAACGTGACCATTTTACAAACTGCCGTGAGACCGGGTTGGAAATATCATTATCTAAGGAAATCTCAAATATTAATGTAATCAAACCATTTATCTTCATACTGAATGTGTAGTGTCACCACATGAGATCACATAGGACCACAACGCTTAATAAATTAAAGACAATGAAGTAACATTTCTGTCTCAACTGCAGTACTGAGAAGAAATTGATAGATGAATCTATCTATCTATCTATCTATCTATCTATCTATCTATCTATCTATCTATCTATCTATCTATCTATCTATCTATCTATCTATCTATCTATTATCTTTATACCTATGAATATTTTTTACTTAGATTAGAGATACATGTGTGTAGAGACAAAATGTTAACATAGAATATTAAATTATTATTTATAAAATTGAACAATAAACGTAAAATGCCGTGGATTTTTACTTCCCAAAAAAGCACAACAGCCTCCTCTACAGCTGCTGCAGCAACATGAGTTCTGAGCTGAAGTTAAAGAGAACGCAGAGTGTAATGGAGTTGATTGTTATTTGGTGCTTGCCCAGGTATGAAATCCTCCCAGGATCCTCCTTGGCATCCTACACTATGGCACAGTATGGGACCAAAATGTTCTCCAATCACAATCATGATGCTCGCGCATGCCAAGTGTATTTCATGCTCTTTGCTCTAGTTTGGCCCTGCAGGCCTGTTGAAGCTGCTTGTTATTAGCAAGTGGCTTCCGGTAACAGTTGTTTCTGTCTGGCCCAGTATCAGAAATACTATTAGGTTATAGACAGAAAGAAGAGAGAGAGAGAGAGAGAGAGAGAGAGAGAGAGAGAGAGAGATGAGTACACCTGAAAAACAAACACTGTTCTGCAAAGGATTGCATCCACCTGTCTAGCTACAAGTGTGTTTCACACTGGGGGCTTGAGTTTGTAGGTTTACTTTTCTTTCTTTGCAAAAAACTAAATCAAAGCTGTGCCAACTGTAAAGAGTTATTCTAGAATGTGACAAAACTAAACCCTCAAAGGCTGCGGAAGTATACACACTTTAAGAGAGGAGGAAATGAATCAAAGTGGACTAGACAAAGAGAGCCTTGGTTCAACTGAAGAACTGTTTGAGCTTGTCTTCCTTGCCATTGGCAAGTTCATTAAATATACCTACAGGGTTGAATTAAACAGAGAGGCATGGCAATTTTTACGTCTTATTTGGTTTGCAATCTTTGCAACGTCAAGGTTACACGTTTCATTGAAATATTGTAACACCAATTGACGGTAACATGTTGACCCTACACTGCGAGTTAAAGTGGAAGGCTAAAGCAACGGAATAGAAATACAGAGAGCACGCTTTCAAAATAGAAAAAAAAAATAAAACTCCAATCAACCCACAGTATTATTTTATTTAAATTTATTTTACATTCACCCAGAGATATGCTTGGATGGTTTAAAGAGGCTGCTGTAGTTTGAACTTTAATTAAACTGGAAGACTTAACAATTAGAGGCCTCTATGGTTGATTCACCAAAGTGCACTCATTTGAAAACCATCTCCGCGGAGCTCAGATAAGATGTTGTCACTGGAGGCTAAAGCTGAGTAAATCCCAAACTTGAGGTTAGACAGGAAAATCAGATTTGAAGTGTTCGTATAAATACAGGCCTAAAATGAGTACTGATAGCGTTGTTTTATGGAAAAAACACTACTTCAGATTTGATTTTAAAGTGTATTTTGCGCAGAGGTTCTCTAAACCACGAAAAAACCCTCACAAAATCCAGTTATGAGAAGATATGTTTCATCTAAGGTACATGGACAAATCTGATTTCAGAGTGGATTTCAATGATGCTCCAGGGTAGATGCAGCGTTATTGACCAGAGCAGGGCAGGGAATTATTTTGCAGCACTGTGTTTGAGACTGTACATCTCTTCGCCTCCAGCAACAACTTGGTGCTCTGACAAATAGGTTAAATTGGACAGAAACAGCTGCAGGAGAAATTATAACCTCCTCAAACACCAATATATCATTGTCACATTAATGGTACAGTATATGTTATGTAATTCCTGTGAGCAAATGGCCAGTGGTGGGAGGGTTATTTTTTAACAAATTCCACTACGGATTACCATTAACATGCCCTAAACTTTCATCGTTAAATGAATTCCATTAGATTATTCACGTTAAGAAATATATTTTAAATACTTGGGATTACTTTTGGAGTACTTCAAAATTGTCCTGGCTGTGCATCTCTTCTGCTATTGCCGTGTGGAAAGTGCAATGCATGCGCACACATTTGCACTTTTTCATTTAAATCGGTTTAGGGAAATGTGTGCCTCATATTAGATTGGATTAGATATACTTTTATTGATCCAAAGTTGGGACATTTCAGTGCTTCAGCAACACAATATCAGACACGCAGCACACATACTGAATATACAAGAAATAATGAATGATAAATAGGATAGAATATGCAAGGCAGCCTTATTTGTATAGCACATTCCAGCAACAGGGCAATTCAAAGTGCTTTACATAAAAAGAAATTAAACATTAAAGAGCAGTTAAAAACAGTCAACATAAAATATGAAAATAAATAGTTACATTGCAGTGTAAGGAATGAAACATTAAAGAGCAGATAAAAGAGTTAAACATATAGAGGTAGATAAAATAGCAGATTTTAGGCTGCTAGTATGGGACAGTGTATAAGCCGCTGCCCCACACACGTTATCGTGGCGCAATAACCATTTTGTGGAAACCCAAACTTTGTTGACCAATAAGGTCGCTCTATACATGCAGAACCATATGTCTATACCATCTCATCCATCCACCACGGGCCCCGCAGGATCATGGGACTTTGTACTCTGGTTACCCATAACCAAGAGTGGAAGTACTTCTCTTTACACTACAATATAGTCCTCACTATAAGGTTTAGTTTAATCACGGCAAACTTTGCAAAATCCTGAACAGCTCCAACTGTTTCTTGTAGATTTTACCATAAAATCTATGTCACACCCGCGTTGGAGAACTTCTCAGACATATAATTGTTTCCTGTTCAGTAATACCGCCAGAATGGCCACAACCCAAATCTCACAAATTGTTAACAAAAACATCCCAAAAGGCACCAAGTTACTCAATTCACTTCAATATATGTTTCAGCCAACAATATTGATAAAATATCCCCTTTTTGTTGCTTAATGGTTTAGAAAATGTTCATCACAACAGTTAAATCACTTTTCTGACTCTGGGGTCAGAAAGCAGACCTATCCCAGACCACCTGAGAGGTCTGGGTGGGTCATAGTTTTTCCAGCAGACCAGAAATGTATTTTGGCCCTAAACCATTTAGCAGCAGAGGTTTTTTGAAATGAATTCTTAAATATAAGTAAATATATTTAGAATACCAACATTTTAAACTGTGAAGGAATACCAAAATCTGGCAAATGTTTGTTACTCATAAAAATCTCCTCTATAACATATGAAAATCCTAAGAAATCCAAGTGGTGGAAAGTATTGAAAAATACTGAAAAGGTGATGCCAATTTCCTAATTGCAGCCCATGTTAAGGGGAGACACTCCAGGTGAATAGGGAATATATATATGTAAATACAGTATATATAATAAATATATCTTGTTTTATATGTGCTAACTTAAAGCACACAAGAGAACTTTCTCCACATCTGTCCCCCTACAGGTTGGAAGCGTAATTGTCCCATTATGTCTCATTGGAACTACAGATCCGCTACCAGATCTGGCAAACTTGCATAGTACGGTTATAGCCGGTAGAGAGCCGCAAAGCAGTATACATTTTACCTGGTTCCTGGCTGCTAGTTACAGCGTTCTTACTCAATACCGGACCACAGATTTCAAAAGATTTCAAACATTTGGTTCAAATAGACATCAATGCATGGGAAAATAGGGTCCAAGTTGAAAAATACTGAAACACTATTATTTACTAATCACATATTTAATTAGACAGTGCATCATTTGCATAATTAAACCTAAAAGTTCAGAAAACGTATAATACAAAAAACGACTGTCTTAATGTAAGTAATCAACTGGGGAAGTTTCATGGTGATATCTGTTAGTTAAAATATTTTCCCTATTCCCCTGTAGTGTCTCCCCTTAACACGGGCTGCAATGGTAAATTTGCCAAATATCTTCATATTCCAACATCTAACATCACATCTAGTGTAGAAGCTTTTATTTAAATTCGTATAGTTGGGTAGTAAGAATTCAAAAGTTATTAGAGAATGGTCTGTGAGGAGGAATTGTGTTTTATTGCTGTTGAACTAAAGGTGTCAGCAGAGGTGAGGAGGTCTTTGAGGACTTAGAGGAGAACGGTTTCTGTGCTGAGGAGGGGGCAAAAACCAGATTGGAGTGGTTTGAATTGATTATTGGCGTGAAGATTGGAGTTGTGAGGCGACTAACTAAACTAACTAACTCTCAAAACAAAGCAAATTTTCCAAAATGTTGGACACTTACCTTAAAGCACATACACCATAATGTAGTGGTGAAACCAACAGAGATAAAGGGCAGAGCTAAGAAGGCATGAAACATCATGTCCTCCCACCAACTCACATTCAAATGATGAACAAGTTGGCTGGCAGAGACGGGGCAGATGGCAGTAGTGAAAAATGCATGACATTTTGACCAGAGTTTTAAGTGGAACGGCGAGGATCAAATTAGAGACAAGACAGACAGATAAACTCTCAACTTGGAACCAGATTCATACTCTCCTCCTGCAACTGGCAGCAAGCATGGCTGTGTTTTCAAGCCTCCCAGTTTTAATTACTGATAAGACAAAAGAAAAATTACAAGACACTAAAAACTTGGAAACATAAAGTACAAGATAAGTATGCCCATGTTCGTCATTAAAGATGATTTTGTAAAGATTGATTTAGATAATCGAAAATAATTCGACTTTTTCCTTTATTTCAATTTGACTCCTAGTATAAAGCTAATGCATACAAATTGTTTCCCCCTTCACTTCTACACGCACACACACACACACACACAACACGCACACACACACACACACACACACACACACACACACACACACACACACACATCATTCAAATAAATTAAAACAGCTATTTCTAAATAAATATGTGTGTATTATGACAAGAAACACAGACTGACACTGAGTTAGGTCACATCACTGTGTATAGTGTGAATAATTACAGCAGATCTAAGAATATTGATGTAAATAGCAGTAATATATTGCATATGTACTGTATATAGACAATATCATACATGCCCTGCAAGTGTTACTTTCAAAGTTTTTTAGCTAAGGTAGCTCCGCGATAGCTAAAATATTACAGAGTTTGGGTACAAGTTGCACTGTTCATGGCTACAGCAACAAAAAGTAAACTAAGGTATGTAGCATACCTCTAGCTCTCGCAGACGCCTGTTCAATGAACAAGGCCGCCTAGAGAGAGCCGAAGTGAAAACTGAATTTTCCTGGATTTCTGTTCCAGAAATAACGCCATTACCCATAAGCCCCAGAACTTTGACTAAAGAGGCAAGTCCAAGTCTGATGATTAGCATAGACATGTCGCTTCTGTAAGTTATAACTTCAGTACAAAGATGGCCGAACACTGTAGAATATTTTAGACAGCAGAGATTGCCGGCGACAGTGACACTGCTGTTCGGCTCATTTTCTCTAACCGATGCAGCAAAGCACGGCAGAACCAGTAACCCCGCTACCGTAATGTAAATTTAACTCTGCCTTAACGTTACCCCCTCACCACACTGTTTACAGAAAACAAGCCAAATAAAGCTGTCACTCATGGTGATAGCAATGTGCTTTGTGTGGATGAAGCTGGCTCTTTGCCTTGTAACGTAGTTTGTAGTTTGTCCGTTACCGCAAAACCTCAGCTCGGCTTATTATCGGAAGTGTATACACTGCCCTGCTGCAACTGCGGTTCTCCCACCCCTCGGGCTTGTCATACGTTACCAATGGTGGCAGTGGTGACTCATTAGGACTCATCATGACTTTGGCCCTCTATAGTCCATACATGGAATGCAGAATTTTGTGTTGTTTCGAATGACTAGTCTAATGGAAAGTTAAGCTCAACATAAACTCTACAAAGATGTGTAACTCAATTGTTTGTCCTTTGCTCACTATAGTATTGTCTTTGTACCGCAGATGATGATATTCTGTGCTCAAGATTTTGTGTAAGTGTGCCTGTGAGAGAGAGCGAGAGAGCTATAAAGAGAGGTCAAATACCTTACTGTGGTGTAAATTAGCTTGTTGAATTAAGCATTTGCCCAAACAACACGTTGTATGTTTCATTGTTGCTGATTAAAATGCTCTTCCCCGACACTTTACAATATAAATGTCGCTCCCTAACTTTGTTTGTTTGTAGAATTAGCATGCAGTGCTGAGCTTTCTTTGCCTTTTTTTGTATGAGAAACAGAACAGCTGGTCAAAAAGCCAGTGTGTACATGTATGGATCCTGTGACGCAAGTATGTTAACTCCACATGTACATCACACAACTAGGTGAAGCTGGGAGACAAAGAGAGTGCATCCCTATGAATAAGCATCCGGGCTGGCTTTAAAGTGGTGGTGGTGCTGCTGCTGTTGCTGCATCGGGATTCCCATCAAACAGAATGGAGATGCCAACATCTAGGATCATGGACAAAGGACATACTTTTCCAGGGACGAAAGCAGAAAGCCACACACCAGAAGCTCATACTGTACAGATGCCATAGCTGTGTTTTTCTGTGTGGACAGTAACATTGTACTTGTATTGTACAACATACGGCCGAGAGTCTTTTCAAATGGTGCCGACGCAGCAATTCCTGGTTTCAGAAAAAACTTTGTGAAGAAGTGTTGTCTTTGTGCTTGGCTGTCTTTCATGTCTGCTTGTCTCCCACATTTTCCTTCCTTCCTTCCTTCCTTCCTTCCTTCCTTCCTTCCTTCCTTCCTTCCTTCCTTCCTTCCTTCCTTCCTTCCTTCCTTCCTTCCTTCCTTCCTTCCTTCCTTCCTTCCTTCCTTCCTTCCTTCCTTCCTTCCTTCTTTCCTCTCTCAACCCTTTATATCCCATCTCTCTGCCCTACTTTCAGGTATTTTCTCTTTCCCTCCATCCTCCACAGTAGGTTTTGCTACCTTTATAGAAAATCATTAAATTGGTGCTGATTGACCGACTGACTAATTGAGTGTGTTCATACTGCTCTACTGCTAATGTTCTTTCTGAGTAGGAGATTGATTGATTGGGTTAAAAACAAGGTTACTAACACTAAGAAAAAAGGAGAAAAAAACTTCTAGAAATGGCTCTGCAGAGAATAAAACATCTTGCATTGTGTCTCAAGGCAGTTATCAAACAACACAGGACTGTCACCCAGGACCCCAGGGTTGGGTCCCATTCATGTCCTTTGTGTCATTTAAGGGTAAATTTTTAACCCCAACCACAATCTTTTCCTAACCTTAACTGTCCCTTGTGTCAGTTAAAAAATGGCACCAAGGGGTCCAAAACCAGAGTCCAAAAATAATGCAAAGCGGCCCTGACCAAGTTAGTTGAAAAATGATGCCAAAGGGGTACCCAGAGCGCCAAAAATATCGCCGCAGGTGGGATTACATTGGAATTAGTTGCATCTGACTGACATACTAAAGGTAGTCTATATCCACGATATACGCCAGATGTCACTCTTGTCGGCCAGATGTCCGTTACCTTTTGCTTCCTTCGTGTTGTAATTTTTACAATTTTATTTCTCTGGTGGATTTATGATGACTGCTCCTCAGATCTCTGCAGGGTAAATCCAGACAGCTAGCTAGACTATCTGTCAAATTTGAGTTTTCTATCGCACTAAAAACTACTTTTGACCAAAACAAGTTCCCAAAACAGGTTCTCAGCTAAAACGTGTTGGCGAAAAGTGTTATTTTTGCTTCATCCAAATAGCGACAAAACCAAACTCATGGTGTTTGCCCCACAGTCACTTCTCCAAAAGGTTGGTGACATTGGATGTGGATGGCTGCTCAATCTCTGCATCCCCTCTAGTACGCAACCTGGGCGTCATCATGGACTCCACCCTTTCCTTCCAACAGCCCATCAAAAACACTACTAAAACTGCCTTTTACCATCTCAAGAACATCTCCAGACTCCGACAGTGGCTTTCCAATTCTGTAGCTGAGACCCTCATCCACTCCTTCATCACCTCCCGCCTTGACTACTGCAAAGGTATCCTTTTTGGTCTGCCTAGCAAGTCTACTGACAGACTTCAGTATGTCCAGAACTCTGCGGCTAGGATGCTCACCCACACAAAACTTGGACTTCACATCACTCCCATCCTGAAGAAGCTCCACTGGCTGCCAATTAAGTCCCGGATCAAATATAAAATTCTCCTACTGACATACAAATCTCTCCATGGACTTACACCTCAGTACCCAACAGATCTGCTCCACCCATACACTCAGTCACGGTCCCTGTGGTCCTCTGACAAGGACCTGCTTGTTGTCCCTAAATCCAGGCTTCGGACATTTGGTGACAGAGCCTTCTGTGTCGGTGCACCATCGCTCTGGAACGAGCTTCCTCTTGCTATTCGCTCTGCCTCCTCTATTATAACCTTTAAAACCCAGCTTAAAACATACCTCTTCACTGAGGCTTATGGAATTTTTTTTTTATTATTATTATTATTATGGGCTAGGACGTATTTCCCCAAAATGTTGAACTAAAGTATTGACATAATGCACATTGTTGTACATCCTCACATCTCTCCTCTTTTTACATCATTTTCATGATGATGAAACAAAGAAGAACAAGTCAGATTGCCACATATGTGAGACTTGATTTCACAAGATGTCACTAAAAATAGTTTTTTTCTGTGACATTTCATGACTCAGCATGTTTGCAGCTCCAAATGGCTGCAAGAGATAAGTGTTTGAACATTCTGAACTTCAATACCCATAACTCCTTTAAGGTGACATCAGTAAGCAGCACATTCTCGTCTGTGATGCTTTATACCAAAGAGGAGAGCAAAGTAATGAAGGTGGAAAAGGTCTGCTGAGTGCAGCTTTTTCTGGACAGTGTGCTGCTCTCTCTGCTGTGTGGGAGTCAGATTGAACTTCTTTCTTAAATTTTGATTCTTTATTGCCTGTGGCCAGAAAAAATCAAAACATCAGTGGGATTTTATTTTGCCAGACCTGCAGAATCTGCTACAATTTACAGAGACAGGACAAATGTCTTTGTTGCAGCCACACTTCATGTTATTATATCAGGAAAAGGTATATACTGTGTGTGTGCGTGTGTGTGTGTGTGTGTGTGTGTGTGTGTGTGTGTGTGTGTGTGTGTGTGTGTGTGTGTGTGTGTGTGTGTGTGTGTATTACTTAAAATGGAGTCTAGTGCAGGTATCAATGTTTTGGATGGATAGTTTTTGCAAGTAATTTGTAGGTCATACTTGAGAGGTCATACTTCACTTGCACATTGTCAAAGAGTTCTGTCTGAAAGTGTTTGGAATAAAACAAATGAAGTGACCTTACAGCATGTGTCTGACAAGAATGAGTACACTATCTTAAAAGGAAAATGTTCTGCTGTTTTCTGTAAGATATGAGTTATGATATGAGTTATGATATGAGTACCAAAGCTGAACGCATGGCCTTAGTTTAATTGAATCTTCTCTCAGGCTTCTTGCTCTGACAACCGAAAGATGACAACATGTCTTTAGACTGGATTCCAGGAACAGTATTTTTTACACATTATGGCCATTATGTGAAATATGATTCAGGATACTTAAGCACTGCCTCAACTCCTCATATTCATGCATAACCACCACAGGGATAGTTTTACCCTCTGAGCCGTTTAAAATGTCTCCTGCGTGAATGTGGTAAGAGTTGTTGGGCACAATGCCTCCTCCGCCTGACCTTTTGCTGCCGTTTGCATCCAACGAGCCAAACGTGTGTAATGTAACCCACACATAAATCTAAACAATGGGCATATAGAAATGACAGCCTGCCCTCACCAACACATTCTCACTGTCCTATTGCGTAAAACACGGACGCTTGGTCATGTGCCTTTTGTTTGTTATTTACGCTAAAAGTCTCCTTCACTTTTGACGCTCTGCATCAAGATGTAAGTTTAAGTGACATGACTTTCAAGAACAGGACAGTTAACCTCTTGTTGTGTAAATGTGTTAACCCTCCATTGGATTGACACATTTTCTCCACCCTTTTGCAGACCAGTGAACACGGATGTCATTCAAGCAGTCCAAACTTCATTGTTTTAGCTATGGTAACCAAACAGACCCACATTAGTAGGAAATCACTGAAGCACATGTTCCCATTACATGTATTCTTAAAGGCTACAATTCTCTGGTGGTAGAGCAGGAGGCAGTCGTCGTGAACATGGTTGCGGCGACCAATGCCACAAAGCTGCGTGAAATCAGGGCAGCAGTGACTGCAGATCAGGGCATCAACAATTTGACCACCATAAGGAAGGAAACATTACTACAGTATACTGTAATGCCTTGTTATATCATTCAGTAAGAGTCAACTGGAGTCATTTTTCATTGTAATTTAGCCTTTTTTTACTTAGAGAATAATGGAGCTTGAAGCTAAGGGGGCACATCATGTCTTCAATTAGGTTGATGAAACCGGCTTCAGTCTTTGTAAAGTGAGGCATCGTGGTAGTAACCTCATTGGGTACAGGGCCACTATCACAGTTCCAGGAAAGATGGGCGCTTTACTGCAATAGATTTTATTTTCTTAATTTCTTAAACTCAATACTAGATTTTATTTTGGTTTACATGTATTTTGTGTAATATTTACAGTATTTTCAGTTTGAAAATAAGAATCAATGGAATCATTAAAATTTCCATCAAAGCATTTCTGACTCTGGATCCAATTCTTTGCAAGAAGGCAAATTTGACAACAAAATGGCACTAGCACGAAAGCTATGTACAGTAATAGGCTACAATGACAAGCAATGGTGCACTGAGTCACACTGAGTGCTGTATTTTCTATTTTGTCGTCCACTGTGTAATGCTTGATTGGAAGAGCTCATTCACTTGTTTGCA
Organism: Percina caprodes; assembly: GCA_013375575.1. Taxonomy (NCBI): domain Eukaryota; kingdom Metazoa; phylum Chordata; class Actinopteri; order Perciformes; family Percidae; genus Percina; species Percina caprodes. The sequence goes on from JABXJD010000136.1 coordinate 1,130,218, forward strand.
AGTTGTGTTGGTTGATGGCAAAATTGGCTGGTTAGACCCTTTTGCAAACATAATGTGTCATTTTGACCATGAGTGTCACTGTTTTGGCCTGTGTGTTAACTGTTTTGAAAATGTGGAGTTTGAGTTGACTGCTGCATCAAAGCAATCAAGAAAAATTGTAATACTACATCATCTTACAGCGCTGCGGTCGCGTTGCCTTTCTTCCTGGTGCGTTCCATACAGACACTGAAGGGTGCTTTCTGCGTCGTATCAGATGATGACCGACACTGACCAAGCGGTTGAAGTTGTTGAATCCTCTTAGCAAAGGTTGGTTTAAAAGATTTTCAACGGTGCCAGAATGCATTACACGGCTGCTCACATTAAAATGAATGGGAAGCGTTGAAAATACTCTGACAATGGACACACATCTTTAGGATAGTGGTATGAGGGTAGAAGCTCCCCCTGATAATAGGGCTGTATATGTAATATGAAACCGAAAACGCGACACTCAGATCCTGAATCTGTGTCACGGAGCGAGAAGGCAGAATCGAGACACCTTCCTTCCAACTCCCAGAGTTATCCTTCCCGTCCAGATCCAATGCTATCACATCTTTAAATTATTATTAATAGTAGTCCTTTTGGTGCCTTGTCCCCATTTTTTCTGTTAAATGTAGCTAACTGTAAAGATGGCTAAAAGTTAAGGGGTGTGGGGGCATGGTAACGCAAACTTTTCCTCCTTGTTACCATTACCATTATGTCTCATTCGAACGAGTTAATGAACCACCAAAACGATTTTGGAAATATTATTTTAAGGTACAAAAGAATATTTGGTTTTGATGAATCAATATTGAAATCAATCAATACCCTGAATAAGGTCTCTGTTGTATAACTGTGTTGCAAAGTTGGATGTATCAAGGTTTGTATCGAACCGTGGGTCAAAAATCGTGATACGAACCGAATCCTGGGTTTTGTGTATTGTTACAGCCCTACCTGATAGTACGTGTCCATGAACTCGCTGTTTTCACGGATGAAATCATCCCGCTACCTAGCACTGCACGCTAGTGGGCTTGCCACCAGTTTCTCCACCACTGACCAGCAAAAAAAACATTCACCCTCCTACAACTGCGATGGCTTCGTCAAATGGGTCTGGCTGCTCCGGGACTTCAAAACCGACCATAATGGCGGCTTTTTGGAATACAATGTTGTATTTTACAAAAATAGTTAATGACACGTGTTTCTGAAAACATGTTAACCAAGAAGTAAGCCATACAATTGCTGAATCTGTCTTCATTTCAGATCAACAAAGGTCGATTAAAAAGGTTTTCGTCAGCTTTTAAGAGGCGGTGAGCCGGGCTGGCCACTTCTCATTTGCATAAAGATGGCGGGATACAACTTTATGCAAATGAGGAGAGGGCAAATCTACGCCCCATTTCTTCAAAGTCCCCAAAACGCTCCCAGGATTCATTGCACAGCTGCCCTCCATAGAAATGAATGGAACCTTGAACCTCTCAGTGCTGGCACGGTGTATCCAGTACCTTCTACGCAACCTCAACAGGGAGAAAAAGCAGGTTCCCTGGGTGGTTTGAATTGTTAATGCTTCTCCTTGCAGCACCTGATCTAAATATCCTTTAGGGAAAGGTTATGGCACCGCATAGTGTAAGCCAAACAAACTACTGTTTTCAGGGCCTTGCGTCTTGTTTGCTTCTGTTTCTCTACAAGCCAGTGATCTTCCCCATCAGGACACTCTCGATGATGCAGCAATAGATATTGCTCAGTATGTACCACATATTTCAAAATATAACACATAGGGTTCACATAATACATTTTTACAACCATATACATACAGTATACATTTCAACAATGAAAATGCTGATATATGAGGTATGAATATATTGTTTCTTATATAATTTTAAACATTCATGCAGATTGCTTGTAGATTCTAACCAGGATCTTTGCTGTGAGGAGAAAAATATGTATTTTTTCTAATATGTCCTTCTAAAATGGCATTATATTGTCTTTAAATATATATATATATATATATATATATATATATATATATATTTATTTATTTATTTTAGTTGATGAAATTACTAAATTTATAACAAGAGTTATCTCAAGACACTAGGTCTAGACCACACTCTATAATTTACAAGGACCCAACAGTTCTAGTAGTTCCCTCCAGAGCAAGCAACAGTGCAACAGTGGCGAGGAAAACTCCCTTTTAGGAAGAAACCTGGGATTTACTATCCAAATGTTTGCCTTAAGAGCCCATAGAAAATGTGTATTGTATTTGGATACACAATTTGTTGACATTAAAAACAAGTGAACTTAATAATAAATGTGTTGTGTTTTATTTAGCAAAATGACATTGTGTTGTTCTATCTATCCTATATATCTATCCTATCCAATATATTCTATATTTCTAAGCAGATTTTCAATGTCGTATTCTGATCACATCCCACTTACTGTATTACCCATGCCACCCCACTTAAAAAAATCCTAGAATGTTAATGGACGGTATATAGCGCTTTTCTAGTCTTAACAACTACTTTCACATAGCACAAGAACCATTCATACACTGTGGCCAAGGCTGCCATATGCTCTTTAGATAAACACTCACACACATTTAGCAAGTCAGGGTTCAGTCTCTTGCCCAAGGACGCTTCAAAATGGGACTGCAGGGCCAGGGATCAAACCACCAACCTTATGACTGGCAGGCAACCACTCTTCCACTGATCTACAGCCGTCCTATTGCCCCCTGATTGTAGTCTAATACGGCCAGACATGAGAGCAGCTCCACAAACAATGAAAAAGTGAACAGCAGATTGACATTTAGTGCAAAGATCTAATAGATACAGATTTATTCTGTGTCTGGCTTCAGGAGTAATATAAAGCCTGTATATAATCTTAAATTGCCTCTCCCAGGCTGAATTAGATGCTGGGACACCAGAAGGCTTGCTGCACAAAGGCATTCTAGGCCTCTGGTTCTAATAAAGTGCCCAGTTCAGATTTCCAAATGCCTTTAACTCTGTCAGAGTTGTCCGCCTTGAGGCTGCAAAGTATCTTATAAAGCTGTTTGGTAGTGGATTTACACTGCCTACTCTCTACCAACAAAGATTTTTGGGATGTAGTGAGCCCGAAACACATATGAAATATTGATGAAAATATGTCCATATATGTGTTTACATACAGAATATAGCCAATTGTTAAATGTTTATACTGTACAAGGCCACATATCAGATATATATTAATTCTTCATTAGTAGGTTGGTAAGTAAGGTTAAGGACAACTGGGTGAAGAAAAGTTTTAACAAGACTACTACTTAAAATTTCAGGTGATAAGCCAGAGTGTACTGGGTTTCTCGTGTTGACTTAACAAGTATCTAGCCTATTCAAATCCACCTCTTTTTGCTTGATTTTCATCTATTTCCCTTTCCCAAAGGGAAAAGCTTATAACAGAAGAAGAATTGCAAGCACAAAATGCATGTATGAGGTTTTATTTGAAACTTAACTCCTTCAGGTTTTTGAAAATGTGCTTGATTAGCATGTGATTCAAACACAACATACATTACAGCAGGTCAAAATAGTTATTTTAAGCCATCTTAAAAAAAATAATTTTTAAAAACAAATAACTAAAACATACTTTATCCCAACCTATGCTGACCATGGCACACATACCTTTTACACCTTGTCAACAAGACTTTTATAAAGTTTCAGAACTCTAGTCCTAACCTATTGGGAGCTAGGGAGTTTTCAGTTTATTACAAAAGTCATTGATATGCCAAAACCTCTCAAAGTGACCAAATTTGGCTAAATGCTTTTTCTCACTTCTATGCTAAAAAACATACTAACGACTTTAACAACGGGACTAATAAGCATACAACTTATAATTTTGAGTGAAAAAAAACGAACAGAAAATCCTAACAAAGGTTTCCGATCAAAGGAACTACTCATCCCACAAATCACTGCGCACCACTGAATATTTTAATCAAAGACACAATCGCAAAAGAGCCTCTTGAACAACTTCCAATCAAACTTCCACTTTTTCCTCCAAACACAAATAGTGATTTTTATATAGTGAATGTACAGTTAATAGCAGTTATCATTTCAGTATTAATTGTGTAAAAAATAGTGTTTTGGTATTGTGTATTTAATGTTGTATTTATTGTGTATTTTATATTGTATTTTATATATAGTGTGTGTGTGTGTGTGTGTGTGTGTGTGTGTGTGTGTGTGTGTGTGTGTGTGTGTGTGTGTGTGAGTGTGTGTGTGTGTGTGTGAAAGCGGTTAACTTTAACATTAGCAGCATGGTTCAGTGCTTCATAACTGACTGCAATCAATTGTTTCTCCACTGACAGGAAAAAGACCATGACAACTTCTAAAATGTATACAATTTATTAATAACAAATTATGCAAAACAATAAAATAGATAGCAGGATTAAAAGAAATTAAAAAACTGCAGTTTTTAGTCCAATCTCAAACCGCCATTTAAGGTCCATTGTCTTTTAGTCAAGCAGGCCGCGGAAGGGAATGCTGATTCAGATGGGGCCGTCTGGCCTTTCCGTCCACTCCGTGATCCGATACACAAGCAAGAGTGATGGATATTTTCTTTACCCATCACCATGCATGGTTACGGTTCCGGAAAACATTGAATAAGATAAGGCAGAATGGGCAGGTTAGTTCTCAACACTTCATGCAGCATTTCATGTTGCATTGACATCCTACTGCTTTAGACCAATTTCCAATAATGAGATTTCATCATACTGATTTCTCTTAAGTGGAGAAACATAATGGAGACAGAATCTTTTGGGTTCAGGTCTGAGTTAACCCTCGACCCATTTGTTATTCCATCTGGTGAAAGTATCCCATATTTTTTATTGTTAATGCAATTTTTTTTATGCCATTTCTTGCAAACTGATCTTGTTGACTTTGATCCTTCTGGAAAGGAACCTAAATAAACCCATGTATTTCAACCTGTTTAGGCTTCCCCTCAATGATCTGATGCAATGCTACCCAAGGTTATTTCAGACATCGTTACAGAAACAAATAAGGTCTACTATCCTCTCTGAGTTTTGCAAGCATTCTTTCTCCACATGTATGGAGGTGGAATTGTGTTTATACTTGCAGCAATGTCTTCTGATTATGCATCCATCGGCACGGCATTACACTTCAGTTCTGTTTATGACCCCTCAGATTTGTTATTTGCATTTTCTCTCTAGTTTGGGGTCTTGACTTTGTCTTGATTGTCTCATTGTTCTCTTTACAGACAAGGCTTTCCAGCTGCAATTCTCTGATTATGAATATATTCTGTGATAACCCATCTCTACTGGAGCTCATATGTCAATAAAAATAACCGGTCAATTATATCATAGGATTAGTTAACACCGCTGTAATGCAAACTGTAATTGTGTCTATTCAGGTTTTTTCCTATGCGAAGATTCTGATCACGTGTGGTTACAAGAAGGTTTAAATCTGTCAATACGTGTGTTGCTTATTTAATGATATCTGAAATTATGTAAACTTTTACAATTTTATCTCATACGTTCAAAAATGTCTCGGAAGACTTGCAAAAGATAATGGGCTGACTTTGTAATTATCTTAAGGTGGCTGTCAAAAATCAGGTCCGAACTCCATGACTACACCAAGAGTTCTGGCTTTCTCTTTTGTTTTTAACATTGTCATTTGAAGCTGGGAGCATACTTTTAATTGTTCCTCTTTTGCTCCAAAAACCTCAGTTTTTTTCTAATTTAAGAAAGTTCTGGCACATCCAGTCATTAATTTTTTCAATGCACTTAGTTTTTGTATTGGACTATAATTCCTCGGCGATAACATTATGTAAATTTGTGTTGGGGCTACATAACTATGGTAACTTATTTTGTTGTTCCCCATAATCTGAGCCAGTGGAAGGATGTAGATATTAAACAGAAGAGGCCCCAGAACAGAGCCTTGCGGAACTCCACACGTCATATTTGTACGCTCAGATGCATGATTACCTATTGACACAAAGTAGTCCCTATTCTTTAAGTAGGATTAAAACCAGTTTAGTACTGAGCCAGAAAGGCCAACCCAGTTTACCAATCGGTCTAGTAATATGTCGTGGTCAACCGGGTCAAATGCAGCACTCAGATCGAATAACACTAAGACTGAAATTTTGCCACTATCTGTGTTAAGGTGGATGTCATTAAAGATTTTGACAAGAGCCATCTCCGTGCTGTGGTGTGGTCCAAAACCCGACTGAAAGGTATCAAAACTGTTGTTTAGTGACAAGAAATGGTTGAGTTGTTGAAAAAACGCTTCTTCAGTGATTTTACTTAAAAACGGAACGTTTGATGTCGGTCTATAGTTGCTCATTGGTGACGTGTGTAGATCGCTGTTTTTTAAAAATGGCTAGATTACTGCAGTTTTCAGGGCTTGTGGAAAGATTCCTGAAAGAAGAGACGTGTTCACAATCTGTAGAAGATCAGAAGCCAAACAATTAGAAACATTTTTGAAAACTCCCGTTGGTAGAATATCCAGGCAACAGGAGGAGGTTGTCAGATGTTCTATACTGTCCTTCAGGTTTTTATGGTTGATCGTATGAAATTCTGTCATATTGGAACTAGTTTTGCTTGAACACTGTGACAACACATATCCTGGACTTGACATGGAGGCACTGACTGTTTGTCTAATCTTCTGAATTTTGTCTAATCTATCAACAATAGCAAACAAAGCATGCAAATTATTATTGTTTCCCGGGCTAATGTCAGATAAGAAGGACCTCCTCTTTCTTTATAGGTGTTATAATAGACCAGGACCTTAGTTTTTCGCCATATGCGTTCAGCTTTTTAAAACTCTTTTTTTCTGTTCTCACAAGTATAACATTTCCTTAGGTGACAGACAGAGAGATATTTTATACGTACATTGTATTTTATACATGCTGACTACATGACTAAAGTCTGTAAGTGCAACAATTCTTACTTTACCTGAAAGTGTCTTTATGAACAAAAAAATTGGTTTGTTTCAACAAGACTCCTTGGTCACGTTCACACTTACAAGTTTCCTACTGACAATACTGTGTTGTAACAAGACACTTAATATTAAACTCATGCACACACACACACACACACACACACACACACACACACACACACACACACACACACACACACACACACACACACACACACTTAGAATCATTCTTTGATGTTACTTATGACTGCACAAAAGGTCTCTAGTACACTGTCTGCAGTCATCAACATTTACAATAACATACTCATCAACTCATCCAAAGGCAGTGTGCAATATTGACTTCTTACAAGCACCATCAGTTTTTCTAACTTGCACACATCAGTGTGATCTACACCGCTATTATCGTTCACTTTGTTAGCAATGGTTTGATCTAAAATACCACATTAACGTGAAATCACATACACACTGATATGGTTATACATTACACGTAAATAATTCCCCATTTTTCTCTCCAGTAGTCGCCAAGCGTTGTCGGTTGTATGTAAGATCAAACCGTACACATATAAAAATGTTCACCCAACACATTACACAAAGTCCATCCAAAAAATCCAACGGGTTTCTTAAAACATAGTTAACATCTTGTTCAGTGGTCATCAATCAAACCACATTCCAAGTTGACATAAAGTGGGTCTCTATTCTCTCTCTGAATCTGAATGATTGCATATTGACAAAAGTTTTGAAGCATGTCAAAAGTTACGTAACTGGGACGCCGGCGACCCTGTGGTTGTTAACAAATCTAACCTGTAATTAAAAATGCATAGTGCTTAACATTCTGGTAAACAAAAGACAAGAGTCTATAGCCACACTAGCAGCACTTTGAGGCTGTACTGCACACCAAGACTTTTAAAGATTTTAAACAGGCTTTGTATTACTCCTGAAGCCAGACACAGAATGAATCCAGATCTATCACATCTTTGTACTGAATGTCAATCTGTGGTAGACGTTTTCATTGTTTGTGGAGGTGCCCTCATGTCTGGCCATATTAGGCTACAATTGTTCAACAGCTTGATACAAATGTTAAGCACCCTTAACATCTTGGTGCAAGGACTTGCCTGCTGCGACTAAATGATGAGTTACCTGCTGATTTTTTGTGAACAGAGACATTATGCATATTCTTAAAAATGCATAGTGCTTATCATTCTGTCACCATAATCAGCGACATGAATATGTGCACCAAATCTCATGGCAGTCCATCCAATAGTTGTTAAAGCATTTTACTCAAAACCACAACTTTGAACCTCACGGCAGCACCACAGGAAACGTCTGGGGATCACCAAAGTCAGTAGGAGTCATCATCTGGGCACCATGAGTGTCTGCACCAGACCTAGTATATAGCCACGACGTTCAACTTCCAGGATTACTCCAGTGCCGCAGGAAATTCCACCGGATGCATTTCTTTCGGCGATGTTTGTTTTGCTCTACTTTCAGTATTTTTAAACTCCAGTGGATTTTCTGAGGACTATGGTTACCTGCTCCTCATATCTCTGCAGGGTAGATCCAGACAGCTAGCTAGACTATCTGTCCAATCTGAGTTTTCTGTTGCATGACTAAAACAACTTTTGAACGTGCACGTTCTACCAAAACAAGCTCCTTCCCGAGGCTGTTTAGCAGTGACTCCGTGCGGCGCTTAGTGAGGCCCAAGACGCTTGTGACTGGTTTAAAGAAATGCCTATTAACCAGAGTACATTTTTCTTCCATCCTGAAATGCTGTGTGAACTAGCCAGACCCTGTGGAGGTAGGTCCTTACAACAGTCCCTCCGATAATAAGTGGCGGCACTAACCTAACCATTGGTAACATCTTTGAAATTCATATTTACAAGTTATGGAGTATTACATTACATGTCTTTTAGGTAACACTTTTATCCAAAGTGACTTACAATTGCTGTATATTTCAGAGGCCACACGACTCTAGAGATACTATGGGTTAAGTGTCTTGTTCAGGGACACATTGGTTGATGTATTGCATTGGGAATTGAACCCAGATATCCCACACCAAAGGCATGTGTTATATCTACTGTGCCATAATCAGTATAAGTCCTGGAAGATATTTTCTGATCATTTATCAAGCTGTAAATGCAAACCTATGAAAGAGAGAACGTGAGAGAAAGAGAGAGTGCGGGTGGGAGTGTATGACTGTAAGTGTGTAAGTGTATGTGTCTGGCCTTGGTTCATCCCCACACTGTGCTTCATCATCACAGTGTGGTGTGAGAGAGCGTGAGTAAATGTCTCAGGTGAAAGCCATGTTTGTTATGCAGCAGTTGCTTCCAGTTATTTGGATGTTTTTTTACAGATGAATATTTTATTGCTGCCGGATGCCTCTGTAAACAGAGAAGCAGCAGTTTATATAGTGAAAATAAAGTTTGGAGAGGCATTAGCTCAGTCTGTAGGCTCGGAAATGGAAACGGACCAGATACAGCCTGTGGACTGGTATCTGGACAGGTGTCCTTAAAGTGATTATTTATAACCTTCAGCTTACTTTGATTCCAGCGGCCCCTTTGAACAAAAAAGCTATGTTTTTACCACACCAAAAATGAAATTAAAATACAATTAGGCATTTATAAAGAAATCTCCTGCTGCCTTTTACCTGGCTGGATACACTAACACAGGCTTTTCCATTGTTACACCAAAATTTGTGACCCTTCAGAATGCGTGCTATGTATTGTCATCTACCTCATCATCATTTTGTGTCTTCGCAGGCAAAGGCATTAATAATTACAATATAAAAATAGCGTTCTTTGCACTTTTAGTCTCCTTTGCTGTTTCAGGTCATTTAAGCTCATTACATGAAAAATTACACAGTTTCAGAAACAATTAAAAGTTACATATATTGGGCACCTGGGTGGCTCCTCCCCCTCTCTCTCCCCCTTCATGTCTTCAGCTGTCCTGTATAAATAAAGGCATAAAACAATATATATATATATATATATATATATATATATATATATATATATATATATATATATATATATATATAATAACGACATACTAATACTGTGTTTAACCCCCTTTCGCCTTCAGAACTGCTTTAAATCTACGTGGCATTCAACGCTGTGGGGGCCATTTTAGTACAGTGAACTCATTGTCATGTTCAAGAAACCAATTTGAAATGATTCGAGCTTTGTGACATGGTGCATTATCCTGCTGGAAGTAGCCATCAGAGGATGGGTACATGGTGGCCATAAAGGGATGGACATGGTCAGAAACAATGCTCAGGTAGGCCGTGGCATTTAAACGATGCCCAATTGGCACTAAGGGGCCTAAAGTGTGCCAAGAAAAGATCCCCCACACCATTACACCACCACCAGCAGGCTGCACAGTGGTAACAAGGCATGATGGATCCATGTTCTCATTCTGTTTACGCCAAATTCTGACTCTACCATCTGAATGTCTCAACAGAAATCGAGACTCATCAGACCAGGCAACATTTTTCCAGTCTTCAACTGTCCAATTTTGGTGAGCTCTTGCAAATTGTGGCCTCTTTTTCCTATTTGTAGTGGAGACGATTGGTACCCGGTGGGGTCTTCTGCTGTTGTAGCCCATCCGCCTCAAGGTTGTGCGTGTTGTGGCTTCACAAATGCTTTGCTGCATACCTCGGTTGTAACGAGTGTTTTTTTCAGTCAAAGTTGCTCTTCTATCAGCTTGAATCAGTCGTCCCATTCTCCTCTGACCTCTAGCATCAACAAGGCATTTTCACCCACAGGACTGCCGCATACTGGATGTTTTTCCCTTTTCACACCATTCTTTGTAAACCCTAGAAATGGTTACTGGAGAATTGAAGCAACTGCCATGTGATTGGTTGATTAGATAATTGCATTAATGAGAAATTGAACAGGTGTTCCTAATAATCCTTTAGGTGAGTATATATATATAATATATATATATATATATATATATATATATATAAATTAATAAAGAGAAGTCTAAGTCTAAGTCTAATGGTGCTGCTAACTACTCTAAACAGAGCCATGCTGCCAAATTTAATTTGTAATTTATTTAATAACTTGATAGAACTAGTTTCATCAAGAGGACAGATTCAATTCAATTCAATTTTATTCATAGTATCAATTCATAACAAGAGTTATCTCGAGACACTTTACAGATAGAGACCACACTCCAGACCGGACCCAACAGTTCTAGTAGTTTCCTCCAGAGCAAGCAACAGTGCGACAGTGGCGAGGAAAAACTTCCTTTTAGGCAGAAACCTCGGACAGACCCAGGCTCTTGGTAGGCGGTGTCTGACGGGCCGGTTGGGGTTAGAATGAAGAGTGGCAATAACAAAAATAGAAAAAATAGTAGTTTGTAGTAGTTCTTTGTAGTAGTTCAAGGCATAGCAGGGAACTGTGCAGCATTACAAGGCACAGCAGGACGTAGGAGGGTTGAACATGCCATTGCAGAATGCAGAATGTGTAGGGGACCATGGCGACAGCTGCTACCCTGATTTTGGAGCCTCCCTGATCCAAGGGAACATGCTGGGGAAAAAAAAAATGCATTGAAATGCATGCAGATGAAATGCATTATGTTCCACACCTGACACACAAATACTTTCAGGCTCAAAAACTACATATGCACTTATGGACAGTGTGAAGATGTTATAATATTGGTTCGGCCTCAATCTGATTCAAAGTTTATTTTCCTTCCTGCAGTTTCCTCTGTGTTTCCAACATGCAATGAGCAGCGAACCTCCATCTCCAGTGGCCTCAATTACAGAAAAAAAGCTTCTTTTCAGGTTTGTGCTCTGAAAACTGTGGGTAGACATCTCAATCAAATGTTTCCAACACATAGCGGCAGCTCTCCTGCACATATACTGTATACGAGACAGCTGTGAAGCACATCATTGGATGATGAAAGCCAAACAAAGCACTTTCAAGCACACTCAGACTCCCGTATTGTAAATGCTGAAGTACTGTATCTTTGTTCTACGCTTTCTGAATGAGGAATTAATTGTGCAGTTGAATTGAAAAAAAATCATCAGGAGATTTAGTTAAAGAATAAAATCTCACTCCGCTCTCATTAATGAGGCCCCTGCTTTCCAATGAAACTCACTGATCTGATGAAACTTTCTGTCTTTGATATTGATCCATTTAGTCTCCATGCGGGGATGTACGTAATTAGGGGGTTTTGAAATTAAGTGTCCATTCATATTCACATGCATGTGTGCAAGAGGCAGCAAAGGCTACATAACAAGTTGCCAGTGCATATTTTTACCATTACGTTGTCAAATAAGAAGCTAATTAATCCCAATAGCATTTTGTAAGATTATTGCCAGTTATATTCATAGATTTAAAGGGTGTCTGATAGTGACATTAAACTATTTAATTATTTATTATAATTATTCAATCAGGAGAGACATGATTGTAGATATGCAAATGAGGTTTATTGTACAGCTCAATAAAATGTCCAAAGTCTTTGGCGATTAGACTCCATCGCTATACGAATATTTCATATATATGTAGAATGTGGAATCTAGGGAATCTAAGGGTTGTGACTCTGTGATTGGCCCTTGCAATTTGTGTATGATTCTGATTGGTTAAGCAGGAAGGTAAACGCCCCTGATTCCATTTAGGAAGAGAGCATTGATTAAATTAGGTCTTCCTGAAAGAATTTACACTTAAATCAGGAGAGACTAGTTGCATGTATGCAACAGTTACATACAGCAAAAAAAGTAAACTTATTAAGATAACAGCTCAATTGCAGAGTTAAGTCTTCCTGAAAGAATTTACGCTGAGCTACATTTCCTAAAATATCTAATAATTACCCAGACATGACTGGTTGAGTGTATTATTATTGGTGAACGATCTATGGTAGAAAGACAGTAAGAGAGCAACGTCCAGCGATATATGGGGCAGCTGTGGTTCAAGAGGTAGAGCAGTCGTCCAATCGGAAGGTCGGCAGTATGATCCCATGCAATCTACGTGTCGAATTGTCCTTGGGCAAGATACTGAACCCCAAATTGCACCATCTATGCGTAAATGTGTGCATATGTTTATCTGATGTAAACCAAAGAAACCTTGTAAGACAGCATCGGCCACCATCAGTCTACAGGCCAAAAATAAATGTCGATATTATGTAAAATTACATTACATTAAATTATAGAAATCTAAAATAAAATTTCAAAATTATAACACTGCTCTTTAATGTGCCTTACAGTGATTTTATTAACTTGAAGAAATGATCTTTTTGGGAGCATAAACATATTTAAAAGGACACCTTTCTGATTGAAAAATGAAGTTGAAATGCAATTTTAATGTAATGTAGAGTGAAAGTTTACCAGCACTGTGCTTTACATTCCTTTAAAACTCAGATTAAGTAATATTTTGCAGCACAAAATAAACGTTTTGTTGTCACTACGGTTAGGATTTTACAGCACTTGCATGATCACCTCTCTCCTCCTCTTTCTCTCCATCTGTATGCAAACTCATCCCATTAATGCATGTTACTAACTCGACTTCTTCCCTTTCCCAGAGTCTTGTGCTCTCTCGTCCCTCTCCTCTCTCCTCCTATCACTTCCTGCAGGTGTTTCTGGCTCTGGATCTGTGGTTGGAGTCACCTGCTGCCTCCATGTTCCTCCTTGACACCCTCCGCTACAATTCTCCATGTCTCTCTGTCTCTCTCTCTTTTGCTGTCTCTGTCTGTCTCTTTTTTCCCCCCCCAACCGGTCGAGGAAGATGACCGCCCACCCTGAGCCATGGTTCTGCTCGAGGTTTCTGCCTCTTAAAGGAAGTTTTTTCCTTGCCTCTGTTGCCTAGTGCTTGCTCATGGTGGTACTTGTTGGGTTTCTGTAAATAACATCAAAGAATTGAATTGAATTGAATGTTAAATGCCATGGTGGGCCAAAACAAACAGAGAACGGGCCAAACTTGGACAGCCTTGCTTTTGCTGAAGAGCGGCCGCTGTGGCTACAAGTGTCAATTTGTAGCTGATAAATGATACAACATAATGGCAGTACAAGAACAGTTGTAAAGTAAGGGAACTAACTCAGTAATGCTCCTCTACTGTTGCACAGTAATATAAAGCCAGCGTTTGCTAACTTAAGCTTACACTAGTTAGGAGCCGCCCCTCCTCTCTCTGCTCTCTCCTCATGTGCAGCAGCACTGCACAGGCAGGTAGAAGGGGAGGGGGGACAGGGTGCGGGGCCGGTGTAGGTACAAGAGACAACGGGACAGAATCGTAACGGGAGAAAGACGCCGCTAAGCTGGCCTGGCCCTGGGCCTTCTTTGAGAATTCTTTATTGATCTTTTTCCCTCCCTTTGTAGAATTTATTATTTTACTTCAAAGATAGGCTACCTAAGTAATATTTATAATGGAAAACATTGAGCTCATCCTCGTAGAGGGGTAGAGTACATGCAGTGGGGCAGGGAGGCATTTCATTGGTTCTTTCCAAGTGGATGGTGAGGCTGTGATTGGTGATGGTTTTTACAGGATTACAGCAGCTACAGATGACTGATGCTACTTTTTCAGAGCCCATAAATGATTGTTAATCATCGTTACGTGACAATTAAGTTTAGGCACCAAAAAGGGACTGCAATGGCATCCCTTAATTTTAGTCACCAAGACAACTGGTTTAGATTAGAAAAAGGTTTCTGGTTTGGTTTAAAATATGTACTTCGGAACACTGGTCCCCTTAAGTAGTACTTCCGGGACATGAACGCCAGTCCCCCGGGTGAAAGTCCTTTGTCTTGGGCTGTGTTCACGCTCTTCATATCAATTCAATTCAATTTTATTTATAATATCAAATCATAATACAACAAACAAAAGAATGAAACAACACAATGAAACAAAAGTTATCTTAAATCACTTTACAGATAGAGTAGGTCTAGACCACACTCTATAATTTACAAAGCCCCAACAATTCTAGTAATTTCCCCAAGAGCAAGCAGTGGCAATGCCCTTTTAGGAAGAAACGTTGACAGACCCAGGCTCTTGGTGGGCGGTGTCTGACGGGCCGGTTGGGGATGTGATGCACAATGATAATGGATGGGTGACCACAAATGGTAGTCGTAGTAGTTCTTGTAATTTACTACGTGCTCTGATCACAATTACAACTGCAACAGTAGAGGGGGAAGTCTTACAGCAAACATCAATGTAGCTATCTATTAACTATACATATATTAACCAACAACTATTAACTACTAACTATTTCTAACTGAATCAAGGACCCAGGTGGCTAGGGATGTTAAAATGAAGATTGTGTGTGTGTGTGTGTGTGTGTTTGTTCCCGTTATCTACTTCACACTTGGCTTCCTGGGTACCCAATGAACTTGGCATTTGGAATTTGGCGCAGTTTGGACAGCGTTGGATATTACAGTTTCAATTGCTAAAAAGCAACCTCACACAATTAGAATTTTCTGCTAAAAAACACATTTTGTTCATTAAATTCCAACTCTACATTTCAAAATGCAAAAAGAATTGTTTCTTCATACACTAACTCTATCAAAACATGACAAACCTGACTCAAGGGGCGGATGTGGCTCAGTGGTCGCCTGCCAATCGGAAGGTTGGTGGTTCAACCCCTGGTTCTGCAGTCCCATGTCCTTGGGCAAGACACTGAACCCCGCGTTGCTCCCAATGCAACAGAGTGTAAATGTGTGTGTGTTTATCAGATGAGCAGACGTGGCACCTTGTACAGCAGCCTCGGCCACAGTGTGTGAATGCATGTGAATGGTTCCTGTACTATGTAAAAGTGCTTTGATTAGTCGTTGAGACTAGAAAAGCGCTATATAAGAATAGTCCATTTACATTCAAAAAATCACTAGCATGTTTTCACTCCCCAAGAGACAGATAGTCTATTATAGCACAATTACTTTGTTTACTGTTTCAGTTCTACCTTCGTACAATAGACAATGTGAGTTGTCACTGTCAGTTTCCTTTTACGTTAAACCACCCTATATATTTGGCTTGAGAGTCGAATGTGTGTTGTTTTGGCAACAAACGATATAAAAGAGTATGAGTCATCTTTACTTTATAGAACGTATAGTAGAAAATTTCATATAATGTGCCCAAGGCTCATGCAGTTGTGGAGAGTTATGGTTTAGCCCTTGCACATTTGCTTAACAATACAAAGTATTTATTGAAGTCTAAGACTCGTGTGGACATTTGAATCCTTTACATGGTGTCAGAAGCGTTTGACGAACGCATTGCTTCTTCGAAAAGATGGCCAAATTTCACCCTGCGGAAAGTTTTGCTTATGATCGTCCAAATGACTGGGCGGATTGGAACCATTTCCTGCAATTTCGGCTGGCCACTAAGCTGAGTAACGAGGACGTTGAAGTGCAGGTCAGCTCGCTGATTTATGCCATGAGGCCTGAGGCTAAAAACATCTTCAAGTCTTTCACCTTTGAGATGGAGGAGGATGAGAGTGACGTTGGGTTGGGAATATATGACACATACTTCTATCCTAAATGCAAAGTGATTCACAAGCGCGCCCATTTTCACCAGAGATTGCAGCGGCCCGGTGAGGAAACCAAAGTGTTTATCAGAGCCATGTATGAGTTATCAGAACTTTGGTGTAAATAGAAACAAACACATCTGTGACCGCATTGTTATGGGCATTTTGGACAAGAACTGTCATGTAATTTGCAGCTAATGGACAATCTTACACTTTTAAACCATTACAACTGTTCGCCAGTCTGAGAAGGTTGCACTCTAAGTTCACCTGCAGGGTGAGTCACATGCAGTGGAACAGGAAATCCGCGGGAGAGGATTAGGCGGAGGAAAGCCCAAGTGGAAACCTAAAAAGAGACAAAGTGATCAAATGAGACTCAAAATGTGGAAAATTGAAACAGAGAGAAAGTATTTTTGTAGTATGTGTGCGTTGATGTCATATGTCTGGGTGTCTGTGTATGTATGTTGTGAATAAGCTATTGGACACATTAATTTCCTTTGGGATAAATAAAGTATCACTATCTATCTATCAGTCAGAAGTGACAGAGACTGTTTCACAGACACCATACTTCTTGGGTGCAGTCACGAATGAACAGAAGTGACTAATAATGGACAATACTGTTTTTAATTGGAACACCGGTCAAATTCAAAATTGACACGGGTGCAGATGTAAACATTATGGGAGAAGAGACATTCAAGAAATTAGTTCCTGACAAGAAATTGGAGTCATCTAATGTCACACTGTGCAGCCCAGGTGGTAAGTTGGACTGTTTAGGAAAGTTTCAACCCAGCACAGAATGCAAAGGAAAGCCATACTCTTTTTCTAGTGTACGTCATCAGTGGCCGAAACGCAAACAATCTGCTAAGCAGAGTCACAGCAATGATGATGGGGCTTGTGAAAGAAGTCCACAGAGCATTCAGTAAGCATGGAACACTCAAAACCGAGCCTGTCAAAATCCTGTTAATGCTGAGCCATACACAGTGCACACTGATTGTCGCGTCCCATTGCCTCTACTGCAAAAAGGAATTAAATTCAATAAGGAATCAAAACGCATGGAGGAAAATTAGATGATTGAGCCTGTGACTGAGCCCACTGACTGGTGTGCACCTATCGTGCCTGTTCCAAGAAAATTTGGGAAGGTGCGCATCTGTGTTGATTTGAAGAGGTTAAACGAGGCCGTAAGGAGAGAGAGGTATGTCCTTCCAACTGCTGAGGAAATTACTGTTAAACTCAGTGGCGCAACCATGTTTACGTCTCTGGATGCTGCTTCTGGGTTTTGGCAGATACCTCTACACCCAGAAAGCACCAAGTTAACCACCTTTATTAACACCCTTTGGGAGATATGCATTTAAAAGACTCCAATTCAGAATCACAAGTGCTCTGGAAATGTTCTAACGCAAAATGACTGAGACACTCAATGGCCTGGAAGGCATGGCTATCTTGTCCTTGTGTATGGAGATACTCCAGAGCACCACGACCAGCGTCTCAGCAAGGTGCTGGAAAGGATCGAATCAGCCGGCCTGAAGCTTTACAAAGAAAAATGTAAGTTCAAGCAGGACCGGATTCACTTTTTGGGTTAAATAATTGACAGATCAGGTGTGAGACTTGACCCTGACTGAGTCAAGGCAAGTTTTTGGCGAGTGTCTGGGCCTGTGAGAGATTTTAGAAGTACCTGTGTGGCCTTGAGTGCTTCAAATTGGTCACCGACCACAAACCTCTGGTGGCACTCATGAATCAGAAAGACCTGGACAATGTGCCAATATGGTGCCAAAGGCCACTCATGAGACTTATGAGATTTAAACCGATGGCCGAATATGCACCAGGGGAGACCTTAACAGTGGCCGACACACTCTCAAGGAGTCCACTACAGTGTCTGGAAAAAGAGACTGACACTCACTCAGACGTAGCTTGCTACATAGCAGCCGTTGTTGACGCCATGCCTGCAACTCCACGTTGGCTTGAGGCCATAAAGACAGCTACAGCAGCTGACTGTAACATACAATTGGTGTTGCAGTACAAGTCAGGGGGGCCAGAGTACATTAGCTATGTCCCTGCAGGGAGTATTTTCCCATGAAAGCTGTATTATCCAAATACAATGGGATCAGAGGCAGCTGTATGGTGATTCCAGATGCTGAGAACAGACATCCTGAACCAAATACACGACGGACACCAGGGTTTCTCAAAGTGTAGAGAGCAAGCCCATGCGTCTGTATGGTGGCCTAGCATCTCATCAGATATCCATCAAAAAGTCCAGTCCTGTCAGGTGTGCCGTGAGATGAAACCCAGCCAGCGGAAGGAACCTCTCATCTCTACCCCCCTACCTAAGACTTGCTTTGAACCTGTGCGATCATGACAAAAACACTTACCTTGTTGGGTCAGACTATTTTTCCCGGTTCCTGGAAATACTTCAGTGCCTCGCAGGTAATCTTGAAGTTGAAGGCAGTGTTTGCCATTTGGCTGTCCAGACGAGGTCATGTCTGACAACGGGCCTCAATTTTCATGCCAGGAATTTAAAGATTTAAAGAGTTTGACTTTACATCTTGAAGTCCAAACAACCCTCATTAA
Organism: Percina caprodes; assembly: GCA_013375575.1. Lineage (NCBI taxonomy): Eukaryota > Metazoa > Chordata > Actinopteri > Perciformes > Percidae > Percina > Percina caprodes. Next base: position 1,149,151 of record JABXJD010000136.1, read on the forward strand.
AAAAGACATGCACAGAGAGGTGTTCAGACCATTAAAAGAATCTTGAAGTAGAAAGACCCTCTGGTCTCACTGCAAAAAAAGGGTGGTAGAGAGAGAGGAGGTCAGTGAGGTATGAGGTTGCCAGATGGTGGAGGGCCAAGATCACACCAAGGTTGCGGGCCTGGGGAGACAAGGGTGCCGTCGATGGTGAGAGTGAGGTCATTGATTTTGTTGACTGTGGATTTGGAGCCTATGAGGAGAAATTCTGTTTTATTGCTGTTGAGTTTGAGGAAGTTCTGTTGCATCCATGTTTTAATAGCTGACAGACAGGAGTTGATGTGGGAGAGGGTAGGATTGTGGGGGGATTTGGTGCTGAGGTAGACCTGGGTGTCATCGGCGTAACAGTGGAAGTCCATGACATGTTATTTCCCTACGAAGAGGGATCATGTAATTTAAGACTCACGCAGTTGTGGAGAGTTAGGTCTTAGCACCTGCCTGTATGTTTTCTGCACATTTGCTTAAAAATACGAAGTATTCATTGAAGTCTAAGACTCATGTGGACATTTGTATCCTTTACTGAAAGAATTGTACTTGCAGAAGTAAAAGCTTTATTAGCAACAGGAAATTGCAGCAGGTGATCAACATATAATCCAACCTATGTGGCTTTTGATTTAAAATGTGTAAGAATAATGTCAAACACACAATTACAGTGACACAAATAAGGCACAGAAGGGAAAACAAAACAAAAATGCACAGTACTGTTCTAATCCATGCAATCATAAGCATGTGGCCACATGTTCTCACCCACATCACATCTTACAGTTGGTATGTTGTCTCACGCTACACACCTTGGATAGAAACGCTTGGCATCCACCCCGGGTTGTCATCAGCTGAGATATCTCTGCCGCCAGCATCCATTGCATCCAGCAGAGACATTTGGTCATGTGGTCGATGATCATACACTTTCCACCTCCAGAAAGAACAAAATTCCTCAATGGGGTTAAGGAAAGGTGAGCAAGGGGAGAAGAAAAGGCAAACCATTCTTGGATGGGCCTCAAATCCGTTTGGCGAACATGTTGAAATGTTACATTGTCTCATGCAAATGTCGTCATGTTTCCTCCAACCTGTTCCCTATCTGCTTCCGGCACCAGTCGTTGGTGGAGGTCATTTAAAAACAAAAGAAGTTGATCAGTGTTGTGGGGACCAGTGATTCTTTCAAACCAGCACTTGAGGTTGTAGCACACATTGTAATATTTGCTTTCACTTAAGAAATGAACAATTATTGAAAAGAAATTATTGTCTATGTAATTTTCTCATTATACTCCTCTCTGACCCGGCAAGTCAACAGTCACCCTTTTCCTGATGGCGTTTCTTCCTCACCAATGTGTCTTCTCAATGTTTTAATGTTCATTCTGAAATGCTTTTCAGCTGTTTTAATATTGACTTTGATTGCAGTTGTTGCAGAAGTAGAGGCTTTGTACAATATTTAAAGGTTTGAAAATAATGTCTTCAGTTCTGACCTGTGTGCATGCATTTGTAAACAAGACAAGAAAGATTTATAGTTTTGGTATCGGGCAAGGTTGTATGTAAAGAAGAACATTTTACAAATAGGTTACCAGTAGTTGACCGCATATTATGTGCTAATAACATGAATCAAGTTAATGACATGGCCTGAACAGACAGATTTTGGGCTAATTGTGTTTAGAGTTTTGAAAAAGAAAGCTGTAAAGTAGAAATAATATGATATTATTTATAGGTATAAATGCGCAGTTGCCAGAGCATGGCATCATCCCTAGTCCTCTCAGTTTATTTGCTTTTAAAACCACATTATTGTTTTAATGTAGCAGAGAGAGTGAAGGAAGAATAGATGGGGGGAGTTAGTGACAAAAAGAGTAAAGGAAAAACAGAGAGAAAAAGAAGACATACTAAGGGAATACAAGGACTTGAAGGACAGATTATGAAGATATATGCAAAGGAGGGGCGAACACGGGGGAAAGAGAAAGAAAGAACAGAAAGAGAGTGAAGGTTATACTAATTAATGGTTAAACTGGGGGAAGGCAAGAGAGGAGGAGAGGGAGAGAGAGAGAGAGCAGAAAGCAAGGAAGAGAGGAGGGGGGGTTAGGAAATATTCAGGTGGCTAGGGATGTTTAAAGAAAGACGGTTTGTCTCTTTGCGTGTATGAATGTGTGTGTGTGTGTGTGTGTGTGTGTGTGTGTGTGTGTGTGCGTGACCTTGAGCAACTAAATCAAGTGCAGAAAACACACGGTGTCAGTAAAGCTTGACCTTACTGAGCTGTAAACGGTCTGCAAGGCTTATTTCACACGAGGAAGATATATGTTCAGAACAGTATTCAGATCAGTAGCATGAGATGTGTGTGTGTGTGTGTGTGTGTGTGTGTGTGTGTGTGTGTGTGTGTGTATGTTTTTCTGTTAACATTGGTTTTCTCAGCTTGAACATTGTGTGTCATGGACGCATATGTTCTGGTTATCTGTGTGTGTGTGTGTGTGTGTGTGTGTGTGTGTGTGTGTGTGTGTGTGTGTGCTGCAGTAATCCCAGTGACAGGAGCCTTATTGCCCCCAGCTGTGATGTGACCTTTCTCTAATTGACTCTAATCAATTGAGCTCTATCTGTTTTATCAAGCCGCTCTAAATGGGAACGATGCTCCTCTTCTCTCCTCTTCCCTGCATGCTCCAGTCAAGAGTTTATGTTTTCTTAAATGAGGGATATCACTTAATTCACCACTGATGTGCGGTAACTTTACATGACTGCAGCAGAAGTACCATACTACACTGAATTCTCAGTAGTTCTTCAGCTAAATATACTGAGATGCAGTTAATAAGTAGATATTGTTGATTTAAAGGAATAGAAGTTTTTTTCCAACTGTAGTTTTTTTGCCACTACTTTTTCCTTCTTGTCTTTCATATATCCCCGTGGGTAAATTAGGTCCCACTGCTTTAGAAGGGAGTGACACTAATTGCAGTGCAAACTAACGTTTTTTTCTTACAACTCTGTTGTTCATGAGAGCCAAGTTTGGTATCCAATTGCTGTGTTATTCTTCTTGAATTTTGTCTTTGCGCCCTAGTAATGTGTGAATAGATCAGTTTATTGTGCAAGAAATTCACAGCAACTATGTTGATGACATTAATATCACGTCTCGTGTGAAAGTGGAAGAAAACAAACAACCGAGAGTGAAGTAGAAGGGTGATTTACATGAAGACTGCAATGAAAATGTAACTTGAGAGACAAAAACGAGATTTTGGAACTTCTGTTGGTAAGGGAACGGCAAGACACTTTTTTAAGGTTGTTTATGACCAAATTATGATGGGGTGTAATCCTGTCTGCTGCATGCTCTGCCCAGCAACACACCTCGTCTAAACTAAATTTCCAGTAAGTGAGAAAGTCTCAAACACAGACAATCTCCTGTTGTATGCTACATGTAAAAAATGAAACTCTGGACAATGTACAGACCTGATTCTCCCGACATTGTCTAGAGTTCCAACAGTCTCACTCCCAGCGAGTCAAAAAGCGTCTCTTGGTCAGGTGCCTTTGCCATTTGTTACTGACTTTTTTTAACTTCCTCTCCACTGTCCTGTGGTGTCCAACAGGGCCCAGTTATGGGGCCCCTGCTATTCTCGTTATATTTGCTGCCTTTGTGGCAGATTATAAATAGATACAATAGATGCTTACCAGTTATACCCAGATGATATTCAGCTACATTGTTTTATTTAAATGCAGTGAGGCCTCCAGGTTTTTGAGGCTTCTTGACTGTCTCAACACTATTAGGACTGGTTAGCTGTAAATTCCTTACAGGCCTTCCCCACAAACATACAATGTATTGGGCCCCTTCCCTCTGCTGTCTGCTCAAACCTGTGCAATTTAGGGGTGAGGTTTGCTTAAATCGACATTGTTTGACACATCAGCAGCTAACCCTTTATTGTTTAATATTAATAAATTGTGATCTGTAGTTTCAACTGCTGAATTTGAGATGCTCATACATGCATTTATATCTTCCCACACTGATTACTGCAACTCAATGTTCTCTGCACTCAGTATGTCTGCCCATGATCGCCTTCATTTCTTTAATTCAAAATGCTGCCGCAAGGCTACTTACCAAGTTATCTAGACGGTCTCACGTCACTCCTGTACTCTAGTCACTGGACTGGCTCCCTTTCAAATATAGGATTCAGTTTAAGATTCTCACATTAACATACAGAGCATTGCACGGTCAGTCACCTGCATATGTGGCCGTCCTACTGGAACCTTATTTGACAGTGCGCCCTCTAAGGTCTTTTTACATTTTACTTATTACTAACTTACTTTATATTTACTAACTGTTCCTCAAACCTGGCTTAGAACCCGTGGTGACCGAGCCTTTATGTCAGTAACACAGAGACTTTGGAACGTTCTGCCTCCTCCAATATGATCTGCTGTCTAAGCACTGCAAAAACAGGGGTGTCTAAAAACATCTGAGGGAAAAGGTGCTCAAAACAAGTGAAAGATAATTTCACTTGACAAGCTTGTTTGATCTAAGATTAAAGTGTAAAGTTGAACACTTAAAATAAGAAATTCACTCTTAAAACAAAAATAAATTATCTAACACTTCTAAGTTTTTTTTTTTTTATCTTGGTAAGAACCAAATGAATTGATACTATAAATACAATTTAATTAAATCGGTTAAAGACCTTCTTTTTTAAACAGGCGTTTGGGTCACCTGTGCACACTTCAATTTATTTTGTACGTATTGCTCTAGGATTTTAATTGTGCACTGTGCTTTAATATGTATCATATTGTATGTTTTATGTAAAGCACTTTTATCTGTTAAAAATGCTTACTTTACTTACTTAACTACTTTGCACTTGTTTGGGACTCTTGACGTCACTTTTAGCATTAATGCATTAATTAGCTATGGATGCATTGAGATAAAAAGCTGGTGGCGCTAATTCTCCAGCCGGGTTTATTAGACCATTGTAGTAAAAGACGACAATATGAAAGAAATATGCTTTTTATGTTTGTTTCATGTATTATTAATTTATATGTTGTTGTTTCTTGTGTTTGGTGAGTCAAAGACACATTTCCACCCTGCTGGATAATAAAGAAATATTCAACTCTGTTCTAATTTTAAAAGGTCTAATATGGAAGGCTGTCTCCACACTGATGTTTTCACCGCTACAACTTTCCATCTCTTCAGTGGAGCGAAAGCTTGTGTTTTGCAGGTCACATGCTTCATATACTCATGATTTGCTAAGTCTGTATCCATTTCACTTTGTCCCACACAGTACGAAATGTCATTGATGACACAATAAAGTCTTGATGTAAGGAACAGACTGTACGGTAGGTTAAATATTGACTTATATCAGATAGAGAGAAGCCAAATTGCCATTTGATTACAATAAATTGTTACAGATTATTACTGGCAGGTAAATAAGTACCATGATGAAACATCCAACTGCTGATGTATATTTTTAACATGTCAACATCGTTCCAACACTAGAAATGAGGCTGATTAATTTCTAATGCAGCCAAAGCTCAGCAGACATTTGCCTTTAGCTTTGTAGTTGCGAAGTATTTCTCTCTCTCTCTCTCTCTCTCACACACACACACACACACACACACACACACACACACACACACACACACACACACACATACACACTTTAAGGACTGTACGTTTTTGTGGTAACATTCACTTTGCTCCCAGTCCCTCCTCTGTTGTTCACACTGGGAGCCACTCGATCCCTGATCAATACACTGCTTTCTCCTTCACTCCCCCCCACACACACACACACACACACACACACACACACACAACAATGTGCCTGCTGTATCAAGTTGTGAAGGTGAAGTCTGAAACCATTCCATCCCCCTCTACCTCTATCTCTTTTTTCTTCTTATCTTATCTGCTCTTCAGTCCTCTCTTCAGCCTCTTTGTCTTCTTCTCCTCTTCTCCTTCCCTCTTCGCCTTACTTCATTGTGTCATATCCATGACAACCAGAGGACTGTCAAACCATTCCCTCCTCTTTCTCTTATAACAACAATATTCTGATATATTATCTGATATATTCTGATAACATATGATGGCTGCACATTATGTGGAACATTTGTGTGTTTTTGTGTGTGTGTGTGTGTGTGTGTGTGTGTGTGTGTGTGTGTGTTGTGTCTGCAGATTGCAGCATTCATTTATTTGAAAACATGTAAAACAGTTATGATTGCTGCTCCATGTACATAACAGAACTGATCAAAGATAGTGCTGTGTGTGTGTGTGTGTGTGTGTGTGTGTGTGTGTGTGTGTGTGTGTGTGTGTGTGTGTGTGTGTGTTTGAGATCAAGAGTTTGTAAAACAAAAAAGTATATGTGAGAGTGTGCATGTTCATGTGTGAATCTGTGAAAGTTTCAGTTGAACGAGCAAAAGAGTATAAAAAATATTAAAAGTTAAGGAGAACTTTCGTGTGTGTGTGTGTGTGTGTGTGTGTGTGTGTGTGTGTGTGTGTGTGTGTGTGTGTGAACGGGTTAGTATAAGGTGGCTGTGATTAATTTCTCTCTGTTGCCGTGGCTCTAATTCCCGGCTGAGGTGGGAATGGTCCCTGAAGGAGTCCCAATGGAAATCACAGTAGGCAGGCAGGCAGACAGCAGCTCTGAGAAACACTGATGAATTATCCATAGAAAGAGAGAGATGGGGGAGGGTGGGGTTAATGGTGAGAGAGATGGAGTGAGAGGGGGGAGTGAGGGCTGGGGTGTAAAGAGATCACGCAAAGGCAGGAAGGAGGTTATAAAAAGCCGGAGAGGAGTGAAAGTGAGTGAAAGAAAAGCAAAAAAAGATGGAGATGGAAGAAGAGGAGTGTGAAAGAAAAACAGAGTGGGTGAGAGAAAGAGAGAGAATCTTTGCTTAAGGATTATGCGGGAAGTGAAAGCCACAACATGTTTTCCCGTTTGGAAAATTCACACTTATACTGCTCATCAACCCCCAGTGTGTGTGTGTGTGTGTGTGTGTGTTTCCTCTCACTGAGCACTGTGTTTCTGTGTGGAAACATAACTCTTCAGTTACACCTCAATATCAGTCCTAGTTTAACTGGGAGGGGAAATCCACCCTGAAAATCACTCACCACGGAGAGCAAAGGTTTATTTTTCCAGTTTCTCACCTGTACACTCATGACAGTCAGTTAGTCAATAGAACCAGGTTTCAGATAATCTATAGGAAATTCTCCCTGATGCACAGACAGATGACAGACTTGTAGCTGCAGGTTTCACAAAGCCAAATGCAGTACTATGTTCTACAATCTAAGAAATATATCCATAGAATAACAGAAACAGTACCGGCAGCTCATTAGCCATACTTTCTACCGTAATTAAAAAACAGAATTTTTCAGTTAAATAACTGTGTCAGTGGTAAAAAAGAAAAATTTAACAGAAATATTCCTGTGAATCACATAAAAGGGACAGTTTCTGTTAAAATGTACAGTCATACAACTGTTAATTTTTTTATTTTTGATGTTTATTTTTGAATTAAATGTACAACTAATTTAAAAATGAATACATCAAAGAACCAAATCTGGCCAAATCTTTAAGCCTGAACACTTTACACATTAGAAGCCTAAAACTATAAATGGAAACCTGGACCCGGATTGACTTATGTTGATCACGGCTGGTATCATATAGACCGAAGCACTTTAAGTGTAATAGCACACATCAGATTTTTTTTTTCCATCATCTTTGTATTTTAATATTGTGATAAATATTGTATCGTGGACTTTTGATCATGGTATTATTGTATCATGAATTTTTGATGTTGTTATCATGTTTGATATTGTTCGTTATTGGGGAACCATTCACCACAACAACTTTATAACGTGAAAATATGTCGATGCGGTGTTCACAGCTGGTTCTGCTGCTCCCACGTAGGAAAAAATAACTTTTTTTTACATTGCTTCTGACACTTTAAGTACATTTTGCCATTAAACGTCATGTAATTTTACTTTAAATGCAGAATTTTTACTTAAAGTGGAGAAATCTTAGAAAGAGGTACATGTAATTTCCATCATTGAGTACAACTAACCCTGTATTTAACTGTTTTAATGTAAGCATGTCATAATGCTCTGGACTTATGGATTTATGTAGGACTGCATAAAATGGTATAATGTCAAAGTAATTACAGTAACTATGGGATTTTTCATATACATGTAACATCTCCCGCATTTCAGAATTCACAGGCAAACAAACACTGACATGACCATTGCAAACATATCTTCTATAATATATTTCATTATTGCAGATAATGTATGCATTATTTATATCCCTTGAAACACTCCTTGTATAAAATATGTACATTTGGAGTTGTAGAATGTGTTGTAAGTGAATGTGCAGCATGTACCTGATAATGATATCTGTCATAAAGCTGACATTTATGGAGGGTATATTTATTCATAATCAAAAGGATGTCATTAAACCACTTTATTGACCCAATAATAGTTGTTTATGGCTCCCTTGGTATATCTCTATGATCCTTGGTTTACATCGAGTGCACTGTTGTGTTTCATTATTATTCCATTTGAAAGTTACCCACAATCTGTCATCACATATTATACATTATGGATCTGTAATGACTATGTTATGATGGTGTTACCCACACAGCTCCTTCAGAAGGTACTAACTGCCTTGAGGTTATAGACATTGTGCAAATTGCACAGAAGATTATTATATCATGGTCATTATGCCTCTAATGAACTCATAAGCTGCTCTTTTAATGTCTAATGTCTCAGTGCTTAGAAGGGAAGGGCACAGGACATGAACTATTGGGCTGTTCTGTTGGAGCTCCACACAAGAAACTGCCAGCAAGTTAAAGAAACTAGTCAGTACAAGCATGTGTTTTATTCCTGGACCTCCATGACAAATTATGCCCCTGACACTTTCTTTTTTATTAACGTTGTCTCAGAGATCCTCCGCTCCCTCAGTTATGTAGATGAGACTATAGCTACAAAGCCACAGCTTACACTGACTTTTCAGCCTCCCTGTTAAACCTCAGCTGCTGTGTCGAGGCACCTTCCTTCCTTTTGCCTCATCTAATAATTCTTTCCATACCATGGACAGCCCTAGAAAATAAACAGTCCTTTGAGAATTGAGCAAGGATACTAGGTCAAATGTTAAACTGGTGTTGACTGTCTCTGCTGGGAATATTCTGGCCTAAATCTGCCAAATCCCTGGTTTAGCATAACAAACGCATGCACAACATTCCAACACATGATTGAGGTTTGCTCTCTTAGGACAGAATAACTCACTTTTGTTTATGTATTGTCATATCTTGCTGTCCAAGGGTTGACAACAATATCAGCAAAGATTAACTTTTCATCCACACAAGATATGTTTATGGATTGCAATTGCTGAATATGGGCCATGTGGGATTCAGGAAGAGACTGCCCTCATCAGAAAAAGTGTTGGCCATTTGTAAAAGGCAGGGTTGGTGATGTTGAAAAGCTAGCAACTTTTGAAAGTAGGGTGTAAAGACCATTTCAAACAATATATAAAGTGTACGTATATTGGAAATAGTTACTAACCCTGCCTTTAAAATACTTCTTTTGATATATGTTTATTCACTTGCCAATTGCTGGATAAGTAGATTGATATCACTCTTAAATCTGTCCACTAAGGCGGAGATCTTTAATAGGGGGTCCAGGGCCTCTAGGGGGTCCTCAGATTTACTTCAGGGGGGGCTTTCAAATTATTGTCAATTTGTGTTTCAGTACAAAAAAATACTTTGCACAGGTGCGTCGGACGGGGGTTAAGTAAGTCAAAAGTTGCAAAGAAACTCTTGCATACTGTCTAACTTATGTCACCTACTATTACGTTATTAAATAAATGTAAGAGAAAAGTCAGAAAGAAAAATCTGAAAGTTTAAAATAAATGTTAATGTCTTAACATGAATCCAACCTACTATTACCAAATATAAATTAGAAGACCACTGCATTAAAATGATTCATTGCTGATTCCAATCCAGCTCTGTGTCATCTTTGTGTGGGCAGGGTGTTTAGATGAATGGTGTGTGGCTTCCCTCCTTGGCGCCAGTGCACGGAGCTCAAAATGTGTCATCCCTAGCTCTTTAAATGCAAAGCTACAGCCAACAGATGGTTAGCTTAGCGTAAAAAAACATGAAAGACATGGGAAACAATTTGCATGATAGTGGTATCAACTAACATCATCTAACTCTCGGTAAGACACTTAGTGAGTGTCTATCCCAAAACATTTGAACTATTCCTTTAAAACAGCCAATGTTGCAGCCTCTTAAAGTAATGGAAATAATTAATTGTCTCTGAGATGCAAAGGTAGAAGTATCATGAAGTTGTTGAGTTCAGGGTAAAAGATTTGAAGGTAAGAAGTGTCTGACTTTGACATCAGAGACCTCAGTCTGCATTCCATCTCCTATAAACTGTCAGTATTGTTTTGAATGAATTGGTTCTATCAGTGCTGTTAATAGGGTATATAAATGTAGAGGAACTTTGTCAAACAGGGCAACAAGCAGGAGTAGTCTAATGATCATACAGGTTGAACATTCAAATAGTGGTGCAAGAGAAAAGGAAGGTGAACAGTTAAATTGCAGCCAAAACAGATTGACTTCCTAGTTTACCTTAAAACCAGAGCTACGACAATTAACCCAATAATTGTAGATTGCCTTTAACAATCTTCCTTTAGTTGTCCTTACCTAATCGGACCTTAACTGCAGAGGTGGCAGACCAGAAAACGATCAAATTAATTGTTTTGGTAACAGCCATATTGGTCATTTTAAAAGGCATGGATGAAACAAAGCCTTGTGTTCAGGCAGGCACAGAAGATTTTATGTAAAGGTTAATGCCCGACAAGGGCTCCATTATCCGGAATCCATTCATTTCATGATATGTGACACCTCAAAAGGGCATCAACCCACGTCTACCATGATCATCAACTCATCAATTGCCAAAGAACATATTTAAAAAACATTTATATTTTCATGTGTTTTGCAATTAAAATCTAAAGTTGTTTCAAACAATAACTCTGTTTTCCCTGGTAACACCTTAGTGTATGACTAATACCTGGAACGACCATTCCCATCCCATATGTTTCTTACGCAATGCAAACATTGGTCACTGCTCTAGTAAATAGCTTAGCTATGACTTGGCAACTGGAGATATTTCTAGTCTGCTCAGCTCATAGAACCCTTAAAGCTAACTTTAAGATAGCAAGTTTCAAACTCGATACATACACTTGACAAACAGTAAATATGATTTGACCGTATGTGGAACATCAAGACAAGCTAACTAACAGCCATGCCATTGTCCCCAAGTCAATATAAAGACTCAGGACGCCAACCCACACACGTCCCCACACCCAACAGGAGAAGACAGAAACAGAACGAGTCTACACACAGGCTTAAATAGAACCTCACCTGCTCCCAATCAAAGGGGATGAGCCCCAGGTGTGCTGGTGCGCACTTACGTGCACAGGTAAGAGGAAGGTGAAAACCTCATCCTGTCACATAAGGAAGGAAATTGAACCTCTAAAGTCAAATGCTCATCTCTTCTCAAGGCTACTAGCTTAACAAATACGAATCTGTGACTGAACAAGAGGTCAAGTTTTGTTGTGGGTTGTCTCACTTTGCCAGGCCTTCCTTCACAGCGCTGCAGACGGAGGGTCTGTCTAGTCCACCCAGCATGCCGGGATGGGAGAGAAACATGCTCTGGTTTATTGGCATTTCTTTAAACCAATTACAATCGTCTTGGGCGGCGCTAAGCCTTGTGGCTTTCGTCCCACATGCCTTAGTGTCAGGAAGGGATCATTTCACAGCCAAAATGGAGAGAAATAACAATAACAATATCTCATATACAGTATAATGACCACTGTAGTGTAGTTGCACACACGGGGGATGGAAACACCGGAGATGAGACGTACAGGATGACCTAAATTGAGGACAGCTACGCTCGTTAATGTAAGTGCAATGAAAAGTTAAAGTACAATAAGTACTTTATCAAACCGATAATGTGTGAATGTGTGGCCCAGCCCTGGATAGGAAACTTACTAACAATGTAAAGATTAACAAGCCACTGACAGATTTGATTAATTCTTAAAATCTTACCAAGTCTTAAATCCACCAGCCATTATATATTATACCAACATTTGCAGCATGCTGAGCCTTTTTGGTAAGGTTACCAGAAAAACTCAGCCTAGAGTCATTTTATTCTCCTCAAAACAAGTTTCCTTTTTATTTTTTGAGGAACAACTATACAAAAATATATCACAACTTCATTGCAACAAACATGCAAAAAACCTTACATCTTTTATCGCAATTATTTTACAAAAGCTTACACAACATCAGGCCTTTTGGGCCTCAACAATCTAAAAAAAGTCTGCAAAATAGTCTTTCTATATTTAAAGGTCACATGAGCTGAAACTGACATCTGAAGGTGCACAGGGTTTATGCTGGTGTCAACCATTATCTGACTCATTAGTTCTTTCTGTGCTGCTTTCACCAGCCTCCTTAGAAATCACAAGCCAGGGCACCTGAATAGCTCTCCTGGTAGAGCACGCACCCATACATAGAGGTTCACTCCAACCTGCGGCCCTTTGCTGCATGTCATTCCCCCTTTCTCTCCTTTCAAGTCTAAGCTGACCTATAAAAATAAAGGCCTAAAATGGCCTGAAAATCTTTAAAAAAAGAAAAGGAATCACCAGCCATCAGGTGCAGCTGAAAACTTTTTGTATGTGTTGTCCATCATTTTGCACCTTTTACTAATTTGGAGGGTTCCCAGTCATTTGCAAACCTTAGAAAATATTTGATAAATTAATTTAAAGAAATCCTTGTTCAATGCTTTTAATGCAGGGCTCTAGAGTGCAACCAATTTGGTTTTTGTTATTACAACGGCAACAAAAACAAAGTATGCCAACCGGCACCACGAAGCATACACAAACAGTGTTCCAGCGTTCTAGCCAATAACCGAGAAGAATTTGGAGGTGGGGGGGTTAGTACGCGGAAGCACAGAAGGGAGGGGGAGGGGACAGGATGAGGAGAAGGGAGGGGCAAGCTTGTCTTGTTTGAATGTCAACAGGTCATCCAACATTGCTTAGAGCACCTTTAAGTTTAACTGGAGTATCTAAAACAGTGCTTTAGAAATTCTCTTCCCACTTTCCTGTGTTGTGATTGGACAGAAGTTGGTCCAAAGTCAGTTGCATTCCTCACTGTCCCTATGTCTGCCTGTCACTCTATTAGCTGGTGTATTTGCCATTCTGTCATTCAGTCCATCTTAACTGTCAGCTTGCAACTCCATCAACTCCATCTACCTGCTGACAGCCATTCTCTCCATCTTCTTCTTTTGACATTTTCATTATGGAGATCATTATCCATTTCATATTATATTATCTATTATTTACTTATCTATCAATTATCTATCATTTATCCTCATGTGGTGTTGACTTTATATCTACCTCTTTCGGGGCTGATGCAAGGATCTCAGAAATACTGAGGTCCCATTCTATTTCCTAACATCAAAGTCTAAATGCTGTTTGAAATTCCTTTACAGGGCTTTTGGACACATGCATTCAGCAGTTTGATGTATTTTGTCAAATGAAAAACAAGGTCAAACCATGTTCATTTCCCAAAAAAGGGTAGGGTGGGTGTAGGGACCAATATCAATATTGTTACAGGATACCCACTCTGTTCTCTTTCTCTATAGCCTCGCATTGCCAGACCTACAGTAGAACTACAGCACTATGGAGTAAGGTCTGGCTCCTCCACACATACATATTAGGATGGGAGAAAAAAACCCTCTGGGTTGTTTGCATTTCTTACAACCAATTGCAATTGCCTTGGGCGGCGCTAAACTATGGACACATTTTGCATCCCGTGAAAAGACAACCCCACATACAATATTAACCCTTGTATGGTATTTAAGTGAAATTGATCCATTTCAAATTTTTACAAGAAGAATAATGGTACAAGTATACATTTTTTCTACCTGAAAATCAATGGCCTTACCTTATTTTCTGTGATAAACATGTATTCCTGACTCAATTCAGAAAATGATTCTAGATATGACCACTTATGTTTTGTCCATAGTGGATTTTTAACATGAATTATAACCTTATAACAAAAAACGAATCACACTTCCATTTTTAATTGTGTTCTAGTAGAGGCTGATTGCATTCCCTAAACATATATGTTATCTCAATTGTTTAAAATTGAGATAAAGACAATATTTGTTAATAGATTATTAAGTAAAATGTTATTGTTTTTAAAACCCCATATAAGTCACAGGTCAATTTGACCCGAGGGATATGAGAAGGTCCCGAAAGTGAGGACAATACAAGGGTTCGTCCATAGCAATCCCCACCAATCTGTCCCAAAACATCCCAGTTCATATGTGTTCATCTTTACAATCATTCCACTAAAGAAGCAAGCAGGTCTGCCTTGTTGCACTTTCCAAATTTTCTTTAAAAATTTTCTTCAAAACTTGTCATTTTCAGTGAATAGCTTGCTACCTTTAAGTTTGTTGATGTTTCCCGAAACATATTTCACAGTATTGCCAGGCGAGGGACGTTCAGCAGAACATCCGGTGGTGACAGCACTGTCCTGTCTAAGAACCCTTCTTTGTCTTTCTTCTTTGTCCTTTTTTTTACATTTCCCTTTAGTGATGGTGTTGGTTTGACAATCTTAGCAAGTCAGATGCTATATAGCTTTAAGGACATTTTAAGGACATTGAATCATAATCAATACATGGTGCTTTCGAGAAAATTTCCAGAACTCCAATAAAAAAAAAAAGACACAGCACAGGAGCAGTACTTTATGGACCATGGGCTGGACAATAAAAGTTAGTACCACAGGTGTTCCAGACATACACAGTTCAACAGGGACCAAATGAAATCCTACACGGCACATGTCTCCCAGACACCTGCCATGTAGATGCTGCAGAATAGAAAGAATCACTGTAATGGTCTCATAATATTCCCCAGGAAATAGCTTGCCTGAGGTGGTCAATAAGAACGTTACAATGAGTTTGATGTACTTTATGACATATTTTATCTCTTGCAGTGTTAATGTATTAGTCATACAATATTGCTTTAGGGAGTTATGCACCTGTGGTAATCAATGAGTTCTCTATGACCAGATTGTAATGACAGCATGCAGCAGTGGTCTCTCTCTCCCTTTTTTTCCTAATTGTACCCCTGACTCTCTAGGGGAGATCCCTGTAGTGTACAGGCGAGAGATGGGAGAGAGCACAGAAATAGCAATATCCCCCAACAATATCTGACACAAGATATGCTTTTCTAGAGTTTCTGCTCTTTTCCCACTGCCTGCTTTGACACACACCACACACATACACACACACAAATTAGGGGGAAACTATCATGGGGATATTAATGGAGCCAGAGACACAGACAGAGTCAATTGTGCTTTTAATAGAGCGGCTCCTCTTCTTCTGTTTGGATAAATAATACAGCAGTGTCAGCAAATCTAGACCTACTAGATGATATTGACCTTTGGGGGGTGGGAAAGGGGAGAAAGAGAGTGAACAAACGGGATGGCACAAGGGGTGAGAGAGAGCTAGAGTGGGGAGAATAGAGAGCTGAAATGAGAGCTGAGATGCAGAGGAATACACACAAGTGTCAATAGAAGCGGAGCGCTCAGACAAAGCATCTTAATCAGAGTGCGACAAAGCGGTGATCAATCACGAGGATGACAACGTAGCAGCGAGTTGCAGAGCCGGAGAGGCCATGACCTCAGCTGCACTGCAGATAGAGCAGAGAGTCTTCAGAGACTCTCTTTCTTTGCTTGTATCCTCGCTCTTTGTCTTTTCTCTCTCTCTGTCCCTCCTTCCTGACTGCATTGTGTCTTCCATTCCTCTTTTATCTCTCCACATCCTCCCTCTTTCCATTTTGATTACTCTCTGCTGCTTCATCCCTCTGTCCCCTCCTCCTCCCTCCCATCCTTTCTCCCTATATTTCTGTCTGGTACCCACCATCTGTCATCCGTTGTCTTCCTCTGTCACCACAATCCCCCTCTCCCACTCATTTTCCCTCCCTCAATCCAATTCAAGGAGCTTTATTGGCATCATGTGATGAATTTTACTGTCTCCATGACTTTCTTTTTGGAACAGTTGTCTTGCTCTTACTAATTCCCCACTTTTAATGCTACTTCCTAAAACTCTGCTCACTCAGTCATGGTCAGTGAGTCCAGTTTATTACATTGCTTATGGACAAGCAGGGTAAGCAGGGTGAAACTGCAACTCATTGCAGCATGGGGGGGGGGCAGTAGTGTTGGGATGTGAAGGAACAGCTATCTCAATAAAAGGACTAAAGGGTAGCCTTTCAGTTTGACACGGCCTTGTGTTGTCTTCCAGTCACCCATGCAGTTTGTTGTTGTTCCGGGTTTTTTTTTAATGGTTTTTCCGACGTTTCTGTTGCTTTTTTCAAAGTTTGTGTTGCTTTCAGGCTTTTTTCCCCCACTACCACCAGTATATACACTACTAACACTAACATATTAACACTAGCTTTGCACTAATTTTTGGAATTCATGGTCAAGAAAACTCATGTATATGAAATGATATCCAATTTTTGTTTTAAATATGCTGGGCGCCTGGGTAGCTCACCTGATCATGTGTAGAAATAGATATATACGGGCTCCGTCCACAATGCAGCGGCCGCAGGTTCAGTTCCGATCAGCGGCTCTTTGCTGCATGTCGTTCTCCTTCTCTCTCTCTCTCCTTTCATGTCTAAAGCCGTCCTGTCAGAACTAAAGGCCTAAAAATGCCAACAAATAATATCTTTAAAAAAAGAAGCTTAAATTATGATTTTGTTTTGACAAATAGTTAAAATCTAAGAAATGTTTGTTGATGGATACTCACATACTAATATTATGTATGTCAAGTCAGAGATGGGAAGTAACAGTGTACAAATACTTTGTTACTGATTTTTCAGATATTATGACTTTACTATTTATTTTGTGCCAACTTCATATTTTTACTCCTTACAATTTTAACATGAATATCAGTACTTCCTACTCCTTACATTTTACAAAATTGGCTCGTAGTTTCAGTGGAGTTACCGTTATTGTTTTTCGTTTCATCATACAAATTCAACCTAATCGGATGGGAATATACGTTGCACTTCATGGGCGGTAACATTAGCCAAGTAGTATGGACGGCGACATGATTGAAAATGAAGAAACGTGAGCTTGACATATTTCTTTTTTTATTATTAGCACTCCATGTTCAAAGATTTACTGACAGCTAGTGTCAGTTCATTTTCTCATTCACAAGGCTACTTTTACTTTTATACTTTAAGTACATTTCCAAGCCTGTACTTTGTTACTTTTATTTGAGTAAATAAGTTAAATCAGTACTTTTACTTCTACCAGAGCATTTTTAACACAAGTATCTGTACTTCTACTTGAGCATGGTAAGTGAGTACTTTTGCCATATCTGGTCAAAGTTAAGTCTGGAAACTGTTTTATAACCATTTAATTTTTTTTTTTAATTGAATAAAACATTTGAATACAATTGAATTGAATGCAAAACGGGTCAAATTTGACCCGAGGAAAATATGAGGGTCAAAGTTTTTCTTTTGTGTGTATAGTGACACCATGTGGAAATGCCATGCAACAGATTAAAGCATCAGTAAATGCATTTTTTGCTGTGTCCTCTGCAAAAGAAAATCTTAAAAAATATTTTAACCACTTGAAAGATGTTTAAAATTAAAACATAATGTTGTGTACGGATAGACAATTTCATACATTGTGAAACACATGTCCAAACATATAGTTGAGTCCTGTATATCTAATGTTTTTTAGACTGGAGGCACAGTGAAATGGCTTGGGGGTAGGGTTAGGCAATATGAAGAAAATCAGATATCACGATATTATCAAAGTCAAAGTGTCTTTAGTAGTCTCCCTAAGGACAAATTTGTTTTGGACACTGAGTAACGTTGCTGCAAGAGTTACGACAGACACACAACAACAAGCACAGGGATAAAACAATTAAAAGACAAATGTACAGTAAACATATGGGCTACTCAAAGAGCTGTGCAAATTGCAGATTATAAATTACCATTTTCTATATGAAAAAATAAGATAAAAGCCATCCTTCCAACATTCTTCTGTTCACCCATACTTGCCTTAAAACCACTCTATCCTACTTCCATACGCATTCATTCATTCATTTATTCCTCCATTCATATCCATACATACATTCAGTCACAGATATACATTATTCACCAAATAATTTGATATCGATATTGCAACGATATTTTAGGGTTGGCTATTGGTGCTCTTACAAAATATTTTCACAATTAGATTTTAGATAAATGATCATCAATAATTTGAATATAATGACTATGTGGGTAAAAGTGAATAATAGAACAGCTACAACAGTCTATGTTCACAAAATGACATCACTTTACTGTAATGCCTGTAAAACCAGGAAAAGACAACACTTCGATATCACTATCTACAAAATCTAAGACAATATGTAATCTCATATCACAATATTGATTTAATATTGAATTATCGCCCAGCCTTACTTGGGGGTGAATTTGAAGTTGCCTTAACTGTGTAAACCGATCCATCTGCATGTCTGTTGTGAATTAACTGGCTTAGTTGATCCCCCAAAGCGTTCCATGGACCACCAGGGGTTTCCGAGCTTGTCCCAGTGGGACCCCCGCCACAAAGAGGGTTAACAAAATCAACTATAATCTAAAATGTTTTATGTTATTAACGTTCAGTGCCATTTATATTTACACAATTGTGCTTAACATGCCACTTTCTCTTATATGTTGTTACTTGAGGCATAATCATATCAAATGAGGGTCAGAAAAGAGTCATGCTGTGTGTAACTACTTTAACCTGAACTTGTGAGCTGGCTGGTAATGTGCCACCCAGACTTTCTAGTAATTTTCCAAGAGAGAAGTCAGCACTTTGGCAGAAGGACTTCTCTCTATGTCCAGGAAGTGACGGTGATGACTAAATAGGGTCGAAATGAGCCGATGGAGGTCGTCTCTACAAAAGAAGTTGGGTGGAAGCGGAGCTCCATCAAGCAAACCAGACACAGATGGAAGTACACCGGAAGATGAAGGATTATGCCTTCAAATTAAGAGCATGTAAAGTGGGTAATGAGGAAAACTAATCTATGTGAGTTATCCGCAGGTAAATCCTCCATTTATATATTTTCCTTGCAACATTAAGAAAATGCATATAGGCTAATATTCAGATAATATTTAAAATTGGGTAATTTGATTGTGGCTGTGGGCTCCAAGGCATGTGAAATGTTGCAGTTTTTTGTTCTCTGCACGAATAATACCTGACCCAAGAAATGCTTTCAGGTCATTTGATTTAATATTCATGAAAATGCAACATACACTAATACTGACATAACGAAGGCCTTTAAAGTGCTCATATAATGCTTTTTGGCTTTTTCCGTTTCCTGTGTTACATATCTTTTTTGAACATTATAGGTTTACAAAAGGAAAAGTCCCAAAGTCCACCCCAACGGGACTTACCATCTTCCAGAGAAAACACTGTTCACAAACTGCTCCAGATCTATTGTAGTCCAGCCTTTACTTCCGTGACGAACGCTCGTCACTTTGCAACAAACGTTATAATGCTCGCCTAGCTGCTAGTGTGGCACTCTCTCATGCTCTGCAACTGACTGGCTAGTAGTGCTTCCCTAGGTACTGCGGCATGCAACTCCCAACAAAGATGGAACAGAAGCAAGATGTCTCACTCTGTAGCTAAATAAGAGAGCTCAACACACAGGGTGACAGGGTCTGGTTGGTAATTCAGCCATTGCAATGCTGGATGTTACTTTTTAATAAATATAGCTTGCTATCCACATAGAACATGGGAACACTGGACATAATCACGTCTCACTAATAGGCCTATGACTTTTTAATTTAAGTATATATCCACAATGATGTTGTTTTTTGCATGATATTTAGTTAGTTACATTAGTCAGACCTTCCTTCACAGCGCTGCTGAGGAGGGTCTGGCGAGTCCACATTGCATTCTGGGATGGGAGACAAACGTGCTCTTGTTTATTGGCATTTCTTTAAACCAATCACAATCGTCTTGGGCACACTAAGCACAGTAAGGTGCCATGGGGGCGGGGCCTCTGCAAAACAGCCTGGGGAAGGAACTTGTTTTGGATTGGACAGATAGTCTATATATATATATATATATATATATATATATATATATATATATATATATATATATATATATATACTATAGTGCAGGTCAAAAGTGTGGACACACCTTTTCATTGAATATATATACTAATATATGTACACATAATATTACATATAGTGTCATATTCAAGTAACTCATACAGAACATTGTGGAGAAAAACACACCTCAAGTTTTTTGTCTTACTTTCTCAACAAAAAAAACAACCATTTAGTTCCACATAAAATGCTGCAAATAACCTCAACTAGCGTTTTATTTCGAAAATGCAAACCGGAACACCTGAGTTGCATTATGTCTCTTTCCTCTGGCTGTGGGAAGGTGGTCCTGGACGAAAAACACCCTCCAGAAAACCAACAAACGGGGAAACTTTGCATGTTTTTGTAGTGCTTTCATTTCCAAAACAACCCATTAAACTTCGGAATTGATACAAACTGTCGCTAACAAATGAAGTGACGGATTTGACTTGTTTGTCATCGGGAATAAAGTTGGGAAACTACGAGGTAAAAATGGAGAGCCCAGCTGAGTGAGAGTGGGGTGAGGAGGCTGGATTTGGCAAAGTTGGGAGTCCTGCCCTGCTGCTAGCAGGCTAGTTAGCATGCTTAAACTCTTCTTCAGCACGCTATTTCGGATAAGTAATGAGCTGTAAGTCACTTTTACACTTGTAATGTCGGGGTTATTTGTGAAAGTTTTTAGAGACTGTCCTGTTGTTACCCAGTTTTGCTAAAAAAAAATAACGGTGTAATTAGTTTTGGGCTAAAGAGAAAACATTGATAAGAGTAGGGCCTGGCCATTTTTCAATTTTGACTAAACTTAATGCAGCTGTCCATCACATTTCCAAAACACTTATGTGTCATGGTTTCTTCAGCGTGTAAGGTACTTTGACTTATGTTTTTAGGTATGTTTCCAGTTAATTTTTTTGTTGTTATAACTGAAAAAAGTAAAGTAAGTTGATAACCATTTTTGTACTGAATAACTTTAAACAGTATAGCAAGCAGAGTTCCAGCATTTAAAAGTGACCATCTGTGATAGAGCAGCTAACAACTGCTAAGCTAGCCCTTGTTTTCTTGGCCATTGCAAAACATGTCTGGATAGCTGTAATCATATTTTGGCAGGAAGTTTAACAATATGGCCTCATCACGCAACTTCCATGTAAAAAATGGTGTGTTACTAGTGATAAAATTGTCATTGGTTTAATGTTTAGGTCCGTTGCTTTTCTGCCTTTTCAGTGATTGGCCTAATTGAGATCTGCTATCATGTCAGAATATAGCATATAATTCCAATGTGTGAGCCTAACCATAATCACTCAAGTTTCATATTTTTATTTTGTTCTGCATTACAGACCTTCCCTCTGCTGTTCTTCAGCCTGTGATTCTCCATGGGAGCTGTTTTATCTGTGGCAAGACCCGCTGCTGACATTGCAGCCTTCCCCAATGGATCGGAGCGTAGTTGATCTTAGTTCTGCCTAAATCTTTCTGCATTTCTCCTGAAGGCAACTGCACTCAACCCTGTTTCATTAAACCTCTCTCCCTCCGCTGCCCTGATCAGTCATTTTTGTCCCATGAGCATCCATACTAGCTCATGCGGTTTTCTCTCAAACATTCAACATATTACGCCATCTGAGATGGGGCCCTGGTAGGTTCTGCAAGGGGCGTGAGGTACCCCCTGCCTGCTGATCGTGCAGCCTGCCTGTGTGTGTGTGTGTGTCACCCACCGGCACAGGCCTATCAAAAGAATACTGTAACAAAAAGACAACCAGTAATACAGTACTTGCAGATGGAACCTAAACACACAACTTGCTTGCCCAGAATATGTTAATGAACTCTTGGACTTTTTAAAATTGGACTTAAGTGGATGAATCAGGTGTATTCATGAACTGTGACTGCTGATGTCAGCTCATTGGGACTTGAGTGGGTGTAATCAGCTTTATTCATGAACCCTGTCTCTGAGTGTGGCTACAGCCTGGATGTTGGATGCCCTGACTGTGTTAAATCAGCTGTTGCGGTGATGAGGCAAGGCTCGTTGTGGCCTGTGTGGCTGGCTGGGCAGTGGCCCAAGGTGATGTGATGGGGTGCAGGAACAGTAAGGTCCTCCCCGAGCCTCCAGGGGATGTTCAGCTGGACCTGGTCAAAAAGGTCAGTAGGACAACCTTGTTACCAGTAATGGTAATATTGTTGTTACCGCCACAGTAGAACTGCTCCATTATAGAAGAAGATCAGAATCACGATTATTTTGGTCATTAATGAAATCACAAATATTTAACACAATTACTCATTGACTTTTGAAAATATGTTGCAATTATTGAATTTCAAAACTCCTTGAACTGTGAAATTTCTCTTAAAGCTTTAGTGCGTAACTTTTTGACATTAAATATCCATTACATTCAAGCCATTGCCAAATAAGTTGCTACAAAGCTAATTAAGATCAGCTCCACACAACTCTTTTTGTATTTCTCAGTATGGCTATGTTCAGAAGATTGTGGCGTGTAGGGCTGCACGATAATGGAAAAAGAAAATTACATTGCAATATTTTTTTCGATATATATTGTGTACCATAAATCCAGGCTAAATATTTGTTTATGGAAAAAATAATTACAATCACCCAGATATCAATATCAGAACAATGCTACACCCTAAAAATCCGGTATCAGCCGGTCTAAGCTAATTATAGTCTAAAAATCTATACGTCACAGGGCTGGGCGATATGGAGAAAATCAAATAATATGATATTCCAACTATAAACTGACTATTTATGCACCAAAATACTGTGATGTTAAAACAAATCTGCAATTCCTCAAATAATAATATATTTTCTGAGAAAATGGAGTAGGTATGTCTATAATCAATTTAGACAACATAATAGTATATCACAATATCTCAATATATAATATGATTCCATTGAAAGACAATAAGTTATATTGAATTATTGCCCAGCCCTAATATATCTTTACATATGAGTGAATTTGATCTTTTCTTTCTTTCTCAGAGACTCTGTTCTCCTGCTCTGGTTTGTACTTTGCGTCTGTGATGAAATGTGTTCCACTATCTTTCAGATTGAGCCTCCCCAACCTCCTCATACAGATATCTATAAGCACTTCATACGAGGGAATGGCACTCGGAGCAAGACGGATGGGGCCGTTGGAGGGGGAGGTGACAAGGCTTACTCTACCTCCCCGTGTCAGGCCCAGGCCCAGGCTCAGGCGGTCACTCCCACCGCCTCGGCCCAGCCCTCTAAGGACCCGTCCGAGCTGTCGGACCCTCAGCGGAAAAAGGTTGCAAAATATCGAGCCAAGTTTGACCCCCGGGTCACGGCCAAGTATGACATCAAAGCGCTGATAGGCCGCGGGAGTTTTAGTCGGGTCGTTCGCGTGGAGCACAAGAGCACCCGGCAGCCGTACGCCATCAAGATGATCGAGACCCGTTACCGGGAGGGGCGAGAGGTGTGCGAGTCTGAGCTGTGTGTCCTGCGACGTGTCCGTCATACCAATATAATCCAGCTGATGGAGGTCTTCGAGACGGCAGAGCGCGTCTACATGGTGATGGAGCTGGCCACCGGAGGGGAGCTCTTTGACCGGATCATTGCTCGCGGCTCCTTCACGGAGCGTGACGCCACGCGGGTGCTGCAGATGGTGCTGGACGGCGTCAAGTACCTCCACACTTTGGGGATCACTCACCGAGACCTGAAGCCGGAAAACCTGCTCTACTACCACCCGGGCGCCGATTCCAAGATCATCATCACCGACTTTGGTTTGGCCAGTAGCCGCAAGAAAGGAGATGAATGTCTGATGAAGACCACCTGCGGCACGCCAGAGTACATCGCCCCGGAGATCCTGGTCAGGAAGCCCTACACAAACGCTGTAGACATGTGGGCACTGGGGGTGATATCGTACATCCTGCTGAGTGGAACCATGCCCTTCGAGGACGACAACCGTATGAGGCTCTACCGGCAAATCCTCAAGGGGAAGTACAGCTTCTCTGGAGAGGTGAGGAGTGATATTTGTCTCTCTCTCTCTCTCTCTCATATATATATATATATATATATATATATATATATATATATATATATATATATATATCTTCACCCATACTGGAAATGCATTCCTCACACCGCATAAGGCTTTGTCAACAGGTTTCTGAGTGGGGGACGTTGTTCAGACACACACACACACCTTCACAAGTCTAACTTCTCACAAATCATCCCACAGTTAACATCCATATCTATCTAAAGATCCTTTACGTTTACCATGCTATGCTCATTCTTGCGTATTTGTCCTCTCTACATCAATGTGTCCTCCGCGTGTGCGTGCGTGCGTGTGCGTGTGTGTGTGTGTGTGTGTGTGCGTGCGTGCACAATTACTTATGCTCCATCTGTGTATTTACTTGGAAGAATGCTAAGTAGTCCATTCCTTTGTTTCATGGCGTGGGATGTTTATGTTGCCTGTGAGCTTTACAAAATGGGCCCCTGGTTAATGTTTGACCCACATACAGCAAATAACAGCGGACTAGTTTTTTAATATTTAATTAGGAGCAGTTGAATCATCTGTTTTCTTGGAATCCGTCCAGATTTGAATTTCCCAAGTGCCTGACAGGCTAAGATAAGGTCAGATGGGACACATTAATAATTGAATTGATTTAATTCACTTACAGAGAGCCTATATTTGGGCTGAGGTTTGCAAATGGTATGCTGGATGAGTACTAGGTATGGACAGCAAGTCTTCCTTGAATTGGTGAAAGAACCTTTCACTGGAATGAACCATTTTGTATTATTTGTGAGATACAGGGGTTATTGAGTTGGTGTTGTGGTTGTAAGAAGATTCGTCATGAGAGCAATGGCAGAACAGTCTTTAGTCTCTAGCCCCTTTCACACATGCACTGCAAACCGAAGTTATCTAGACCTTACCCGGAGGAGCTGTATGTGAGATGGTAATTGTCCGAATCAGTTGGACCCGACATGAAATGGACTGTACCCTGCGAGTAGAGCTGGGTGATACCGAGAAAATCAAATATCACAATATTTTTTACCAAATACCTCAATATCGATATTGTTTGCGGCCATATTGTAGGGTTGACTCTAGGTGCTTTCACAAAATATTTACACAATGAGATTTTTGATAAATGATCATTAGTAAAGTGGATAATGACTAAGTGGTTAAAGGCAAATTATAGAACAGCTAGAGCAATGACACCATTGTAATGCAAGACAACACTTGTTGCCATATTACGATATCCAAAATTCAAGACGATATCCAGCTTCATTTATCCATATCAATATAATATAGATATATTGCCCAGCCCTACAAAATCTGTGTGGTATCTGATTGAGCCCATGTTTTTTTTGTTTTTGTTTTAATTTATAAAATATTATAGCAGCTTTAAAGGCACCCTGTGGAGTTTTTTTGTAAAGAAAGTTGAACATTACCTTACATCCTCACCAAAATGCATTGTGTGTAGCCTTGAGTCCTGACATTGCCATTTCTTAAAAGTATTTTAGATCTGGCATAGTTTATGTGCATGTTTGCTAGCTTCTTCCTTTGTTAGTGATACTTTTTTGGGCACATTTACTGTCTATCATTGGAATAGCTTGTGCGTCCTGGTGTGAATTATACAAACAAAACATGGATCCACTCATAATAAAAAACATTGCTCCATAGTGCTACTAGTGGTTAACAACTCCACAGGATACCTTTTAACTGCTAAACGTCAAATGGCTACTTGCTTCAATCAAGCACAATATACACTTTTAACGTAAAGGGGACATTTTATTTCTTTCATACCTTTTTTATTTTGGCTTTCTACTAGAACATCTACTTCTACTATGCTTTAATGGTCAGACAGACGGACAGCGCCTACTATGGCTAACAAGCCATCACCCGCCGTTTGCATTCAATTGACTGCCATTCATTTTGGCGCCACTTTGACAGCGAATTACTTTACATCTGAAGCGTTTAAAGACTCTATTTGTCCACTGTTTATTTTTAAAGAATCACGACAATGTATAAAAGGCTCCATTACCTTGTGTCTCAATTTATGGTTCTGTAGCAGACGTTTTTGTGAAAATAGGGTAACAATTGTGTCATAACCACACAACTTTCTGTTCCATAATAGACAATTATGTTGCACAGTTTTGACTTCCATTAGCTGTTTAAGTTTAATTACTTATTTTAACTAGCATTTTAGTTAGCAATAATTAGCCTGTGTCTATGTTATCTCCTAACATACAGTATACTGCAGGAAATCAGGGGAATGAAATGTTTTTTCCTGACTTGTTTTTTTCACTGCGATTACATTCTAAAGCACAAATAAACACACACACACACACCTCGGTACCACCCCATTGCCGGATTTTGTATGAATGCATGCAGAGAGCTTCATCCATTCACTTCATGCGTGTGTTGTTCAAACAGACCCACGACGACCGCACACAGTAGAGGAGAGAGATGAGGAGCAGGGGAACACCGAAGCACAGAAAAAAACACACCGATGTAATAACCCGTTTCTCAAATACAGCTGCTTTGTATTAAAATACGTTAAAGGATGCCTTGTGTGTCGGCATCAGATGCTGAGGGGCGTGGCAAAGCAACTGTTTTGGGAATGAGAATTGGCTGTCCACCAGACGCGCTTTTTATTAGCTAGGGGTACAGACTCGGTGGGGCCCAAAGGCTCTTATAAAAGTCCCGCACACAGCAAAATAAGAAGAAAAGAGAAAAAAGAGGCGGAGTGCAGGGTCCTAGGCATCCAGTGGCATAGTGGTTAAGATGCATACCATATAACTGCAACGTCCCCGTTCAGCCGGGGACCTTTCTTATCCATCGGTGTTTCTCATGTCGCTTAAATTGCCTCCTCGACACCACCACTTCCTCAAAATCATTGGAGGAGAGAGGCAAATGTGTTTTAGAAGGATGAGACGTCCTTTCCTCTGAAGCGGCACATGAATTTGTTCGCTAGCAACTCTTCCACTGCACGGCTTCCGGGAAGACTGCTCTCACGTATTGTCGCCTATAGCTCCTCAATGACCCCTCCTCGGTCCTCAGGGCAGACATAGGAGCTTTGACACAGCCTTCACCGTGGAGGGACAGAACAACTTCCGGTTTAGCAGAGGACCGAGGAGTCAAGGAGCTATCAAATAAGGGCCATGAGATGCAGCCCATGTTTCCTCTCTGTTGCGATCACATAATGCCGAAATATTTATATGCTGTGTTCTGCAGTAAAGCTTGTGCGTTGATTTACAGTAGCTTTAAACACGACTCACTTGACTAGATTTATTAATTTCATAAAGGGGTAATTTTGTCTCCCTGTAAGGATGCAATACAACAATTTGTATTACGTCACTTTGCCTGGTAGTGAGGCCTGTGACCCGTAGTTGGGACCCGGTACATGAGAGATGGAGCTACGGGGAGGCAGACTTTAATGCACTTCATACAGGAACATGTCTTTACAACTGCGATAAATAATGTTCACATTTACAGCTGCATTCCAAGGATTGTCTGTCTGAGGGTTATATATGGCTCATGTGTCTTTAGCCAACACTAGTGATTTACCTGTTGTGCAAAGTGGGGGGTTAGTTGTCTACTGGGAGACTGAAAGCACAACTGGTTGCCAAGAAGGACACCATGTACAAACTGTGTGTGGAAAGGCATGCAGCGTTGATATTCCCAATTCCTGTCTAAGTAGGGGGCAGACTCACTACCAGTCACTCATACTAAATAGAGTCTGTGTCTCACAGAGAGAACATATGCTTTAAAGGACAATTTGTGTTACATTAAATCTTTTGGAAACAAGAAACGTATATGCAAACAATCAAGAGGTACAACTACCCCACACCCATTAGTGAATCTGACCATGTCAAAAGACCAAGGAGACAAACGCCTAACATGGTTAAACTGACCAAGCTATTTGTTAGGTCAGTGAGGACTATCCTCAGACATTGTCACCTTTATATCACTCTGCTGCCCTCTTGTGTCCAGTGGAAAAACTGTACTGACACAATTACCATTAAAAGAGAAGTGGTTTATTGTTACTGCACTTGCTGTGTGTTTGTGTCTGTATAGGTGAAGAGTTTGTCACCAGAAGGTTGTTTTCACAATCTACTGAAGGTGAAAGGTTTCTCTGTACTCTCCTTCAGTCAGACTTTAACAAGTGTATGCAGTTTTCTTGACAATTGGTTTGGAAAACAATCATAGTCCAGTATGCAACTTACACAATAAACAATATTGGAATGAACAGTATTTGCATATTCATAGTTTTCAGATTTTCTTCAATGAAGGAGTATGAATTAAAACCATAGCCAGGGCTTGAAATTAACTTTTTGAGGCACTTAACCTTTGGGCAAGTACATTTACGTATCCCTTGTCCATGCACAAAAGTCACATGGTAAAGATTTCTCATGTTATTATTTTTTTGTGTTTTGCTAATGCAGAATTTAAACAAACATCCAAACACTATCAACATTAAAACAATAGAAACAAATGTGTCCCAATAATAGATTTCCCCTTCAACAAGAAAAAAGGATCTCCAGACTCCATAATAAAAATTAATACTTTGCACGCCGTTGTGCAGTGTATCACCAGATGTAGTGGTGACTAGAACTTGAACTTCTTACACTTGCCCTTCAAAAACACACTTGTCCCGGACAAGCCTTAATGTAGAGCCCTGCCATGTCCAATAAAAAGTAGTCAAAGCAGAGTATTTTTTATAATAAGAAGATCCTATACTGGAAAAGTAGTTTTCTCTAACTCTTTGTGTTGTCTTGTCTCCCATCTGTCTTCCTCCCCTCTCCAGCCTTGGCCCAATGTGTCAAACCTGGCCAAAGACTTTGTGGAGCGGATCCTGACGGTGGACCCCAGCGAGCGGCTCACATCTGGCCAGGCCCTCAAGCACCCCTGGATCGTCAGCATGGCCGCCGCCTCCTCCATGAAGAACCTACAGCGCTGTATATCTCAGAACCTCCTGAAGCGGGCGTCCTCGCGCTGCCACAGCACCAAGTCGGCCCAGTCCACTCGCTCCAGCCGCTCCACCAAATCCAACAAAGCCCGACGGGTGCGAGAGAAGGAGCTGCGTGAGCTGAACCGTCGCTATCAGCAGCAGTACAACGGCTGAACCAGCCTGGACCTTGACAGCCAGCGACTGTAGCAAACCTTATACTTTTGAAGAACACAGCACTACAATGACTGATTTTTTTGTTGTTGTTTTTTTACAATGACTACCACCATTCGAAGTTGCTGCCAGTGCTTCAAGTCACAAATCATTGCCTTAAAAAAATAGGACAATGGCCTGACTAATTCCACGGCTACCAGCTGAAGTAACTGCTACCAGTTGGAAATTCTTCTGGCAGCGTGTCTCCTGATGAGCACAAAAAAGGGACGCACCAGAAAAGTCTTGAACTCCAAAGGGTTACATCATCTCTCCATCCATTCCTTCACTTTTTCTCTGTCAGGACGGGACCTTCAAACTCGTTTGCTTTTGTTCTTTCAATCCCTGTGTCTCTACATATTTATTTATTATTGGTGACGTGATTATTAGTCTCCATTCAAATGGTCACTGGATAATGACCTTCCACGAGGATCTGTTGAACAGAATTCTGGGTACTGAAGTTTCTAAGAACAAAGAAATACTTTTAGAAGAGGAGGGAAAACAAATTCCTCTCACTCATTTCTGATTGAAAATTGCTGTGAATTTATTATTGTACTAATTGTACAGACTTTTGTCTTAAGATGTGGGTAATGCAAGCACACTGCAACAAAACCACACCCTCGACGGGCAAAATGAAGGCATATTTTTTATTAATCAATTCGAAGCTCATCTAATCTTGCCATTATTGCTCAGTCAATATCATTGTTCTAAAGCTGTCTAAAGGTTATGAAGTGGTGTTTGTGTGATAACATTTTATATTAACCATCATTAATAGATCATAGTTCATTAATCTTTAGTTGTCATTTAACTGTTAGCAAACTATTATTTTACTGTTAACAATTAAATGATATTAATGCAATTTTAGTAGTGCTGTAAATTAACAGTTTATAGTTACACACATATCGCTCATATACTATGTTAGGTATTGAGTAATGATTAAAAAAAATTTGTAAGCTTTAGTTTTTAAAACATACGTAAATATTACATTGATTCCTAACACGTTGTTAGGGGTTACTACTTGGTTTGTAAACCGTCTATAAACAGTGTCTTGATGGTTATAAATACTTTGCAAACCATCTATGAACATTATCTGGATGGCTATTGTAAAGTTGTGACTGATGTTTTTCATAGTTATTGGTTAGTAAGTGCCTGGTAATGCAATGATACATTTTTTTTTGCTCATTAAATGTTATAAAAAAAATGATCTACATATATGTAGATACAGTACTGTATCTACATATATATGTAGATACAGTACTGTGCTAGTACTGTCTTAGGCAGGTGTGAACAAATGCTGTAAACTAAGAATGCTTTCAAAAATATAACCATTGTTTATTTTTATATACAGTATTTACAAAATGCAAAGTGAGTGATCAAAAGAAAAATCTAAATCCCATCAATATTTGGTGTTACTACCCTTTGCCTTCAAACCAGCATCAATTCTTACAGGTACACTTGCAGAAAGTCAGGCAACGCTGAGGATCGTAGACGCCGTGGTCGGCCAAGGACATTAATGCAGCAGATGAAAAACACATCAAGCTTATTTCCCTTTGAAATGGGAAGATGTCCAGCAGTGACATCAGTTCAGAACTGGCAGAAACCAGTGGGACCCAGGTACACCCATCTACTGTCCAGTAGTCTGTCCAGAAGTGGTCTTCATGGAAGAGTTGAAGCCAAAAAGCATGACCTCCGACATGGAAATGAGGCCAAGCGACTCAACTATGCACAAAAACATGTGAACTTTGGTGCAGAAAATCGGCACCAGGTGCTCTGGACTGATTTGAAATTTGAAATATTTGGCTGTAGCAGAAGGCAGTTTGTTCGCTGAAGGGCTGGAGAGCGCTACAATAATGAGTGTCTGCAGGAAACAGTGAAGCATGGTGGAGGTTCCTTGTAAGTTAGGGGCTGCATTTCTGCAAATGGAGTTGGAGATTTGGTCAGGATGAGTGGTGTCCTCAAGACTGAGAAATACAGGCAGATACTTATCCATCCAAATTGTAATTTCCCCTTGTGGGATTAATAAAATATACATTATTATCATGCAAAACCAATAAAGAGGCGTATGATTGGCCCCAAATTCATTCTGCAGCAGGACATTGACCCCAAGGTCATTAAGAACTTTTTTCAGAGTGAAGAAGAACAAGAAGTCCTGGACGTGATGACATGGCCTCCACAGAGCGCTGATCTCAACATCATGGAGTGTGTCTGGGATTACATGAAGAGACAGAAGGATTTGAAGAAGCCTGCACCCACAGAAGATCTGTGGTTAGTTCTCCAAGATGTTTGGAACAACCTACCAGCCGAGTTCCTTCATAAACTGTGTGCCGAGAAGAATTGATGCTGTGTTGAAGGCAAAGGGTGGTCAGGATTTAGATTCCTCTTCTGGTCATTCACTGCATCTTGTTAATTGATGAAAACTATTACAGCACTTTTTCAGACCTGCCAAAAAGTTTGCCCAGTACTGTATATACAAATACATACCCACACGTATATATGTATATATGTATCATTTTTGTATGTTGTAACTTTATGACCATCCAGACACTGTTTATAGGCAGTTTAATAATATTAGTATTAACAATCTAATGTTTATAGATGGTTCACAAAGCATTTATTAGCTATTAACAAGGTATTAGGTATATAATTAAAGTATTATAGTCATCTGTTGCAACTTTATAACAACCATCCAGACACTGTTTATGGACTGTTTACAAACCAACTAGTAACCCTTAACGTGTTAGGAACATCTGGTCCATCTATTGATGTAATGTTTACAGATGTAAACATCTTTAAGGCTTACAAACATTTATTAATCATTACTCGATACCTAATATAGTATATATTAGGGATATAATGGGTGTAACTACAAACTGTTAAATTACAGCACTACTGATATTTTATTAATTAGAATTTAATTGTTAACAGTAAAATTACGCTTTGCTAATAGTTAAATGACAATTAACTCAAGATAAATTAACTATCAATTAACCATCTATTAATGAGGGTTATTATAAATTGTTACCGCCTTTGTTTCACCAACATCTGTCTCTAAGTGGGCTTTTCCCTGTCCTACATCGGTCTCATTAGCATTCAGCAACAACATAGTGAAATAACCATTACCATGCTGTCAATGTGGTAGTCATTTTAAAGGTCCCATGGCATGAATATTTCACTTTATGATGTTTTTTAACATTAATATGAGTTCCCCCAGCCTGCCTATGGTCCCCAGTGGCTAGAAATGGCGATCGGTGTAAACCGAGCCCTGGGTATTCTGCTCTGCCTTTGAGAAAATAAAAGCTCAGATGGGCCATCCTGGAATCTTGCTCCTTATGAGGTCTCAAGGGGAAAGGTTACCTCCCCTTTCTCTACTTTGCCCGCCCAGAGAATTTGCCCCTCCCCCCCCTCCATGAGAAAGAGAGAGACATCATGGATTTCAAATGAGCAAAGTGGCAGTTGGTCAATATAAAAGGTCTATTTAAAAGCATCCAAAACGCACCATGTCATGGGACCTTAAACAAACCTTTGCAGCAATTGTGAGTGGTAGATACCCATTTAGCACAGAATATGAAGTGATTGATATTGGTCCATTACAGAAAGTTTAGACAGAAGCTAGTGGAACAAAGGTTAAAGTCCGGGTTGGTAATGTTGAAAAGCTAGCAAGATGTGAAAGTAGTATTTATTGCTGTCAGGGTGTAAAGACCATTTTAAACAATATATAAAAAAGTGTATATTGGAACAGTTACCGACCCTGCCTTTAGGAGAGGGAGTGTGTCAGCATTTCCTTTTTAGTTTCTAGTGGTTGCATAGTATAGGAGCTCTTAGGCAGAAAAACATCCATTCTCAATATGTTTACTAGACTCGTGACCAAAAATAAAGGAAACCACTGAAGATAATGTTGAGCATGTAGAGGTAAATCAAATGATCATTAGTATGTATGATTACAAAAGATTCTGAATTACAAAACCTAGCACATGCAATTTTATGCTTATGTTTTGTTCTTAAGTGTGGAAAGGCTACCCTTTGTACGTGCACTTAAATCAGAATAAATTCCACAGGCTTAGCTAGAGATGAACCCTAGTTTTTATAAAGCTGCAATATTAATGCGATTATTCAATATTTCCCAAAAGTAGCACAACTTTCTTTAAAAAAAGTGAAAAGTTATTTGTCTTTTGTTGCTTTTTTTCCCATTTTATCTGATAAAGCACTTAATCTATACATTGAATTTTGGTTTTAAATTGCAATCTTGCTCTCTATCGGACCTGTTCACTGCATTTTTATGTATTCCCACTCCCAGACTCCCAGGTTGCTACAGTGTGGTCTTTTCTTCTGAATATGAGTATTTTGCTGTGATCTACCCCAGACTTTTGAAGTGTGTTACTGTTGTGAACTTTTGAACACATACTGGAAACCTAACCGAGCCATGTCAGCCGACCTCAGTTTTTCTGTCTTTTTGTCTTTTGTCCTTTGCTTGTTCCAGGATGCTCTGTCATCTTTCCAATTTCCTTGATGTAATTCAGATTTAAAATCTTATATTCTCTTGTCCTACTGCTGTTATCTGCCTGATGTCTCACCTCTTGGTGGGAGAAAGATTGTTTATAAAATATTTTAAATGAGGCTAACATTGGAACTGGTACTGCTACACTTAAATATTTACTCCTTCTACATTTTGAGAGATACTCCACCTAAAATGTGTCTTTTTAATATCAGACACATACCCCGTAGGCTTAAAAAGTTTCCTTCACAGAGAAAACCGGTGTGGTCATCTGCAACATACAGTATGATAAGGTGGCCTATGTTCTGGTAGTTAGTTCAATGATTGCTCCTAGAGCATATCATCTATTTGACATAAACATAGAAAATTAATGAAATATCAGCTCTAAGACTCACAGTCACAAAGTAATCATTTGGACTCAAAGGAATGGCTGTGGTTGAATTAGCAACATCACTGAGTGCCTGTTGTATACCATGTTCAATGAATAACCAAAACAACATTAGCAGTTTTGCAGAATGCCAGCACATTTGTAAAAGTGTTTTCTTTTTCATGTTTTTTTTTTTATATACAGTACCTGTGTGATTTTTATATAAATGCTGTCCTAAATGAAGTAGCCAACTCATCACTGTTACCTGAAAACAGTTGTTTTTTTGTTATTGTGTGTCTAAAATGAATGATAACACTTTGATTCTTCAGCCATTAACTTTTTTTATTTTTTTAAACGGTGAGTTGTATGTGCCAATAAAACACTCAAACCTGATTTGCCAGATTGAATTTGGATTTTCTTGTTTGGGACAGGTCATATACGTCAGACCAGATCTATTTTATTTCTCAGGAGTTGGTGGAGACCAAAACAGAGATAAAGGGAAAGTGAATATTGAACATATGTGTTGCCTCAAAATAAATGATAATGTTGCTCTGTGTTCATTGGAAGAGTACATAGGCAACTGTTAGCATGTTAACCACAGCAATGCACAGCATTGTATGTGTCAACTTGTTGTGTTTTTCTGCCCGCGAATGAATAAAAATGTAAATACAGCTTCAAGATTGGTAGACTACTTGTTAGCACGTGGACAAAGACCTTTCTGGCTGCCACAAGCTGTAATGTGCGTGTTGTCAATGTTTACTTGATGCTAAATGCAAATTAGCACTAGCGCCACATCTTTGAATCATTTTTGTTCATCAGCATAAACAAAGCGAGCATCAGAAGACAATGCTGGAGGCTGAGGGTAAGTAAATCTGAGGACAATTATTATGTCGACAGTAAATAAGTTATTTGAAAACCACGAAAGCACGTATTACATTACATTACCTAGTTTATTCACAGCTGATGAAAGTAAGGCTGAGTGGTAATGAAAACAACCAAACTGCTTACAGCGTCCCATTGTATTTTATTGTTAATAAACTACTGGAGCAATAACCATTTAAATGTCTAATATACTTCAAACTATTGAAGTTGAAGTACTAGCTGCAGAGCAGCTGGCCATACCGCCACAGTTCAATCCACACACAAAAAACTAGTGATAGTGACTACATTAATATATTGGGTTTGTATCTTACATTACAATGGGTGAAATAAGCATGTTAAATCGAGTTTAAAATGATGCACTGCAGCTGTGTCCGTTTTATTTACAGTGCTGTTTCCTGACAGTAAACAGCGCCCACTGCTGGCAAAACCGCAGCGTGACCGGGAAGGCTGGAATAAAGTGGTAGCTGGAGGCCCAGTGGGTTGCCAGGTGTCTTACAAAGCATTAGTTCACACACTATGCTCAAATGTGCCTTTGAAAGGCAAGAGGAAGGTCAACATGATTACCTGAGTTACATTTTCTACAAACACATTACGGGGAAAACTGCCAACTCGTTACGATATTATCCGAAATGTATGGATGACCTGACTGTGTCGGCGGTTTAGGAGGATAAGTTATCCAAACCTGGCATCCCGTCACAAGTAGACGTCAGTGCTTGCTCTGGTCTGCGGCTATAGGTTTAGTGAGTTTGCTGCTAGCTTTTGTTCGGTGTAGAATAAAGTATCTAGCGAGTGGCTACCCGCTTATCAATACGCGGACCAAGAAAATACATACAGAA
Organism: Percina caprodes; assembly: GCA_013375575.1. NCBI lineage: Eukaryota > Metazoa > Chordata > Actinopteri > Perciformes > Percidae > Percina > Percina caprodes. The sequence continues at coordinate 1,185,019 of JABXJD010000136.1, forward strand.
AACTGTGACGTGTGAAACGTTGTTCCGCTCGGTGAGTATAATCAACACAAACCACCAGCAAATACTGTAAAATATTACTAAGCTAGCTAGCTAACGCTCTTACTGTTACATGCGTAAGACTGCTGGGTCTAAAAAAATGCCCAAAGCATGTCTTGTTGTTTACTAAACCTATTCGAGATGGCTAACGTCAAATGTAGCTTTTGCGACATTAATACGTGCTTTCGTGGCTTTCAAATAACGTTAACCTTATTTACTGTCGACATATTAATTGTCCTCAGATTTACTTACCCTCAGCCTCCAGCATTGTCTTCTGATGCTCGCTTTGTTTATGCTGATAAAGTCGTCATTTCTATGTGGCTACGTGGATTTTTTTGACATTGTTTTGTCATTTTGGTTTAGTTAGCTATCTAACGTCAATTAACTAACGTGTTTTTTTCAGATTCAGTCTTTTTTGATAAATGTGTCGCGTTGTAAAGCAGTAACGTTAAATTGGCATTTAATTTCATGGCCCTACCGACGCTGAAATTAAGTGTTATGTTGCGTTAAATGCTTGTTACACTACTAGACCTTGAATGCACCATCTAATGTAAACTAAAGGCACTCAAACGCGTGTGTAGTGTGTTGGGTTTGCTCAGGGAGTTGACCATGAACACTAACGTTACATAGAACAAACCGAAGTCTGTTTCATTAGTGAAAACAGGAAGTTAGGCTGTTTCGTGCCCTGCAAACCAAGGACCCTTAATTGTAATAATTAAACACTGTTACGTTACTAAGCGACTCTTTTCCTCCTGTAGTCTCTCTTTCTAATATTTTTTTCCTGTTTTGGTGTCATTGTTTTTGCCGGGGAGTCTGACCAGAGAAACTGGTTCAATTACACCAAAGTTCTACTAAAAGTAGTTTTTCTAAGTCCCTTCTGCTAACCTTTGACGAACCAACTCTACTTTTCTCCCTGAGTATTGCTGACACTCCTGGGGATCCCTCCTCATTCCTCCGATTGTGGTGGGGGTGTTTTCCTTGCTACTAATGTATATTTGCCTGGAGAATTGATGCCACATTTGTGGCTTGGTGTTATGTTGACACAGGTATCCCCAGCCTGGCTTTTACAGCCCTACCCTAGCCAGTGGGGCTATTTTACAACCCCTGGTTTAAACCAGTAGTCGTTAGCTGTATTGTTGTTTCACATGGGCAGAGATCCTGCCTGGACTGGTGATTAAGCCCCCTCCTGTTAAACTAGACCAGCCAGGGGCTTTAAATGACATCATCTACTCGTCTATCACTTGTGTAGACCCATATCTGCAGATTTGATCTACCGATGAATCATTAATTTTGAGCACACAATGTGACTACACACACAATGAAAGTAAGGATGAGGATTTTGTGTAGCCTGATTTCTTGTGTCGCTTTGCCAGAACATCCTCCAAGGTGCTGCTGCTGCAGAGGGTCTGTGTAGTCCACACAGCATTCCGGGATGGGAGAAAATCATACTCTGGTCTATTGGCATTTCTTTAGACCAATCAAAATTGTCATGGGTGGCACTAAGTGTCGCTGCAAAATAGCCTCGGGAAGGAACTTGTTTTGGTGGAACGTGCGCACGTTCAAAAGTTTTAGTCACGCAACAGACTGGCCTCAGATTGGACAAATAGTCTAGCTAGCTGTCTGAATTCACCCTGCAGAGATCTGAGGTGCAGTAAACCATAGTCCTCAAGAATGCAACGGCGTTTAAAATCCCGGCACAAAGAAAGGGGAAAGAAACAGACATCGGCGAAAAGACATCCTGCGGCGCCCGAACAATCCCGGAAGCGTTCCTGCTCATTACTGGACTGATTTCAAAGACTCTTGTTCACATTAGTCACTTAACCACCAATGCATAGAAAAACAATTTACCTTTTTAAGTATGTTTGCTAGTGTTACAGTCTCCATAGAGAAGACAAAGACATCAACAGGACAACCAGACGGCTTACATTACACTCATGTGAGTCAATAGTTAAATGCAGGTTTGGATATTATCACCATACATTGGGCAGGAACAGAACCTTCACTTGTTTAAACACTACTGTTCCGTGTTCTGTAAATCTGTTTGTTTTTGCTCTTGTCCTCAAACTGTAGCAATTGCCGCTGTTAGCTAGCACACACATATATTAGTTGATGGGGTTGTTAACATGTTTCCGTCCTTTGATGCTGGTGTTTGATTTGTAATGACAGCCTGACAATAGAGCCCTGCCTGCTTGGATAAAATAGACTAAAGGAATACACACACACACACACACACACACACACACACAGAGCTTACTGCATATCGGCACACTCAACTCTGGAACATGTTGCCCAGGTGCTCTGTGCAGCAATAAAGCTCAGCAGTCAGAGAGCGGCTGGTTCAAGGCACACAGGTTTTGTGAATGCTAATCAATCAAATCCAGAGAATGAATTCTTTTCATTACAGGAAAATGCAGATGGGTGGGTACTTAAATGTAAAAGAAAGTATGCGATGAATGACAGAACACAAGTACTGGTATACTGTGGGGGTGGGGGATGATTCTTAGATGCATCACAATTCTTTTATATTTTATATTTAAAAGTTACTGTCTCCAGACATGTACATATCAAAAAACAGAGAGACTGAAAAAGGATGGGATGATTACGCCTCTGACATAGAAGATTACTGAGAGAGAAGGTGACTTTCACAAGATTCTTTAAGGCTTAAGCATGCAGTGACTACAAAATAAAACCCCAGGAGACAAAAGATTTCATTAAAACTTGTGTGTGACAAATACTGCATGTGTCAAAATCCAACAAACTCAGATTTATATGTATATTTCTTTTTAAATCTCGCATGGAAATGTGCATAAAAAAATTGTGGCATGGAGATGCATCGATAATCTGTTTCTAATGGAATCGTTGGCCTCATCAGAATCATGAGGTGCCCAGAGATTCCCACCCCAAGTACGCCGTACTATAAGACCTGAAAGCCCATCTTCTGTGTCCCTCTGGTGTAAGGTAGGAGGCAGTTCCACGCTCTGCAGGAAGGGAGGTCCTCTTATGTAACCTGGGCTGGACTCTTATTCAGCCCTGAGCTGGTTCTCATGAGCTCTGGTGTTGAGCTTGGCAAATGTTCCAGGTCATTTCAGGCGGATTCTTTTTGTGCTGGTTGGTGTTTTTGTCTGTCCATAGTGTGTATGTGCGATATGTATACGCCTACCCGGATGGGTTTCATTTCAGCACGAAGACGTTTTTGATGAGTTTGTTTTTAAGCAGCTCAAAGTTATCCGTTTAGTGTTAGGTTTCTTCACTGACCTGCAGCTGAGTGTTGTTGGCTGCTTCTGTATAACTCAGTAAGCCATGTCCTCCTTGCAGTGTGTCCTTAGTGTACTAGGGCTGCCAGTGAATATTGTAAATACAATAGACCTTTGAATATAAAAATTAATGTTTTATTGTGAAAAAAGCAGCACTGCAGCGGCTGTCTGCTCTGCGTGTTCTCGCCCTGGCCTCTCCTCCCTGAACTACTTTCCGCTCCCTACTAAATCTGTGTATTGTCCGATTGTACGTGCTCTATCTAGTACCAGTGGTGTTCCCCGAGGGCAACACACACTCTTTGAGTGGCTTAAAAAGGGAGAAGTGGTTCATACAACACCTCCATTTCTTCCACTTGGCAGAGAAGAGGAAACACTCCTTTCTCCGAACACTGAGGGGATAGAAATGCAAACACCTAAACACTGGTGTAAGAACATATACAAATGTGTTATCTCTGCAACAAAGGTGATGTTTTTGCCTCAACGAACGACAGACTAGGTTTGGTTTATAACAATTTGGATGGATGGATGGAAGACCCAGCCACAACCCATCTTCAATGCTCTTACTGAGGGAAGAAGGTTGGTGATACATGGCCCCATCCATTCGTCCTTCAATATGATGCAGTCGTCCGTGTCCCCTTTGCAGAAAAGCAAACACTTCTTTCTCCAAACACGGCGAGTGAAGTTTAGACCAAAAAGGTCAATTTTTGTCTCATCAGACCACATGACCTTCTCCCATTCCTCCTCTGGATCATCCAGATGGTCATTGGCAAACTTCAGACGGGCCTGGACATGCGCTGGCTTGAGCAGGGGGACCTTGCGTGTGCTGCAGGATTTTAATCCATGACGGCATAGTGTGTTACTGATGGTTTTCTTTGAAACCAAAGAAACTCAAACATGTACTGTATAAACTGAGAAATGTCTCAAGGTGTTGCTTTACTTTGAATCACTGCACTAATTGTAGTTGCATAACCATTATTTCTGAGAACTGCTTCACATCTGTGTTGCATGGAGTCAACAAACTCCTGGCACCTGTGAACAGGTATTCCAGCCCAGGACCATTGAACTACATTCCACAATTCCTCTGCATTACTGGGTTTGGCCTCAGAAACTGCATTTTTTAGGTCACCCCACAAGTGTTCAATGGGATTGAGGTCCGGGGATTGGGCTGGCTGATCCATAACATCAATCTGGTTCATCTGGAACCAAGACTTTGCTTGCTTACTGGTGTGTTTTGGGTCATTGTCTTGTTGAAAGACAAATTTCAAAGGCATTTCCTCTTCAGCATAAGGCAACGTGACCTCTTCAAGTATTTTGATGTATTGAAACTGATCCAGGTATGCGGTAAATAGGCCCAACACCACAGTATGAGAAACATCCTCATAGCGTGATTTTTGCACCACCATGCTTTACTCTCTTCAGCCCCAAGACCCAAAAAGAACAATTTTGTTCTCATCAGTCCACAGAATGTTGCGCCATTTCTCCTTTGGCCAGTCAATGTGTCCTTTGGCAAATTTCAACCTATTCAGTACATGTCTTTTTTTTCAGCAATGAGACTTTTGCGGGGTAGCTGATAGCTTTGCTTCACGTAGCCTTCTTCTGGTCGGAACAGTACTCACAGGTAACTTTAAGTCTTTGATTTTCCTGGAGCTGATCATTGGTTGAGCCTTTGCCATTTTGGCTATTCTTCCATCCATTCGAATAGTTGACCGTTTTTCCCACGTCATCAATCGATCGCCTCACTAATTAAACACAACACCGCTATTATTTTTGAACATGCCCCTTTCAATTACAGATTCAATTCCACAGAATGAGCAGCATGCATGTCATGACTGTTGGGTCTGTTGGTTTTCTATGACTCTACAACACTTACTAGTAAATTATTTGCCATGTAAAAATATCACTTCTACCCAAAAATATGATTCATGAGGTTTATATATATATATATATATATATATATATATATATATATATATATATATATATATATATATATATATATATATATATATATATATATAAGGTCTAACGCAGTCATATCTGCATTGCATGAAAGCTGGCAGATGTACAACAAGAAAGTGTAGCCATTGTCTATGTTGCTGCGTATATATTTTCTTAAAGTGTGACTCTATTTTTAAAAGATAAAACACAATTGATGTCTTGTTTGTGTAAAGTTGACCAAATAAGATATTAAACCCTTGCACATTTCAATAATAGCTCAGTGGTTCTGCTGTTCCAGCCTTATGCTGTTATACTGGTTGCTAATGTTAAACTGATATCACTGATTCAATTGGCAGACTCTTTTAATACTTGTGCTACTGTTACACTTTGTCTGGGCATGTACTATCCTGTAATAGCCACTTGTGTTTGCACTTTGTTTATTTTTAGTTAGTTTAACACCATTGTTAAAGATTATCTTTGTGTCCATTTTACTGTGACATATTTTCTAAAAAAACAAACATGTAATCTGTTTAAAAACCTGAAAGATTCATTGCAAAGATTTTTAGTGTTTGAGTTTTTTTAATGTAAAAACAAATATCCGATGACTAAGGGTTATTATATTTTATATTTGTGGCATTTGTAGGCCTTTATTTGACAGGACAGCTTAGAATTGAAAGGGGAGAGAGAATGGAAATGACATGCAGTAAAGGGCTGCAGGTCGAAATTGAACCCGCAACCGCTGTCGCAAGGTCCGAGCTTCTGTACATGGGGCGCACGCTCTACCAAGTGAGGTAACTAGGCGCCCCATGTTTTCATTATTATTCTTACATAAGTATTGATAGTGGGGTACTGGCCTCAAAACGACAGTTTTATCAGGCTCTAATCCTCCATTCATTTCAGATGTAGTTTTTTTGCAGCCGCAGCTGTAAAACTAATGGAGAATTGATTCCATATTCTGAGAGGATGTTGAGTTTGCAGGATCACAAAATCCATTCACCATTAATCTAAGGTGATAGAAATGTGTTCATGTTTGTATAAAATGTACATTGTGTTTGCACTACACTGATGTACTTTCAAAAATGTCAACAAGCTCTGTCCTTACTCCTGACTTCATTTTGGTGTGTTTTTTTTTTCTTTTTCTTTCAGATATAAACGGGGAGGACTGCCGTGGAACTCTAAACTGATACCAGCATCTTCCTCCATCACTGCTCCCAGCCTCCTCCCATCCATCCACTGGTCTTACTGGTCGCCTCCTCCAGTTCTCAGCATGGCGACTAGGTTCCTACTCTGGCTGTACCACTGACCACCACCCTGGACTACCACCATGGAGAGAAAACGCAGAAAGAAAATAATCTAGCTGCTCAGGCCGTTTGCAGTATGGACTCATTTTTGGAGCTCTGGACCTGAAACACTGTCCTGACCCCGAAACCAGCTTTCAGCTTCTCATTGTTCCTCTGAAACGGCCCACCCTGCTGCTGGAGTTTCCAAGGGCCTGGTCAAACTGATGGTTTGCGCTACAACTTTACAACTTAAGATGCTCCTGCTTCCTGTGTGGGCATCCATGCTTTTGGGCCTGCTGATGGGCTTTGTGCCCGTGGTGGGGATGGAGCCAACGGAAGGAGCCAAATCTGACTTCCACCACACCCCCAACACAGAGCCTCTCTCTTCATCATCTGGCTCCAACTGCTCCCAGTTAACCCTCAAACTGGAGTTCTCCTCCAAGGTGGTGGAACATGGTAAGGGAGGGGGGGGCGTATTATAGATTCTTATCTTCTAAGATTCTGAATCGATTCAAAACATCCAAAAATACAAATATATAAAGTAGTATTTTTAAACTTTTTTTTCTACAGAAGAACCCTCATTATTGCTTCTAATAACCGGAATAATCCCAGGGTTTGGGAAACAAGTTGTGAAGGGGGTTAGCCAGGTAGATAGCGTCAGCTCCCACTCACTTAAGATGGGCTGACCTTTAAAGTGGACCAGCTATTCTCTTTTTAGTGAGAAGCCACTCCTCTAAAGTTTTGCTCAGCAGAAGTTTTTTTTTTTTATTTTTTTTTTATTTTTTTAGTTTTTTTAAGCAGAAAACTTCTGAATCCTACACACAAAGTCAGTGTTGCGTAATGTTGTGTGGTTTGTTTAAAAATCACACAAAATACCAATTTTACAGTGTTGTTTTGTCTACAGTTCATTTTTGAAATTAGTAAGTTTCTGAGAAATTAAAAGGCTGCTAGCCTAACGGCTCAGTTATATTCTGGAATGGACATGTACACGGACAGCTGTGGACACCACAAACGTTTAGTCGCTCAGTTTATGTATGGAGGACGTGTCCCACACATGCTAATACGTGTCTACACTGTCTGATGATGACATTTACGTCCAGTGTTGGGCAAATTACTTCCAAAATGTAATACATTATAGATTACTGGTTACTGTCATTTGAGAGTTTTGAGTTACTTTCGCCAAAATAACAGCGGAAGTTTGACTTTGCAGCTAGCTGGTGAATTTCACCACCGGATCAATAAAGTCTCCTCTTTATGATCAAATTCATAACAGACATTTCACAATTGTTGCTTGGAAAACATGTATTGCATTTTTTCCCTCTTCTCATAGATTATTCATAATATTCTTTTATAAATAATGAATATGCAAAGTAAGGCAAGGCAAGGCAGCTTTATTTATAGAGCACATTTAAGCAACAGGGCAATTCAAAGTGCTTTACACAAAATCAGTTAAAAACAATAAAAACAGTTAAAAGAAAATAAAACCCATAAAAAAACAGAAGAAACATTTCAAAAATAAAAACAGATAAAACACAGGAATAAAAGTTACAGTGCAGTATATAAAAGAATAAACAGTAAAGAAATGAACATCATTTAAAGGAAGGCAACATCAAAAAGAAAGGTCTTCAGCATTGATTTAAAAGAACTGAGAGTAGCAGCAGACCTGCAGGTTTCTGGGAATTTGTTCCAGATATGAGGAGCATAGAAACTGAAAGCTGCTTCCCCCTGTTTAGTTCTGACTCTAGGAACAGACAGTAGACCCGTCCCAGATGACCTGAGAGGTCTGGGGGGGGTCATAGTGTACTAGCAGATCAGAAATGTATTTTGGCCCTAAACCGTTTAGTGATTTATAAACTAGCAAAAGAACTTTGAAATCAATTCTTTGGGGCACAGGAAGCCAGTGTAAGGACTTCAGAACTGGAGTGATGTGATCCAGTCTCTTGGTCTTAGTGAGGACCCGAGCAGCAGCGTTCTGAATCAGCTGCAGCTGTCTGATTGATTTTTAGGGAGACCTGTAAAGACCCGTTACAGTAGTCAAGTCTACTGAAGATGAAAGCATGGACTAGTTTTTCCAAATCCTGTTGACACATAAGTCCTTTAACCCTTGATATATTCTTAAGGTGATAATAGGCTGACTTTATAATTGTCTTAATGTGGCTGTTAAAGTTCAGGTCAGAGTCCATGATTACACCAAGATTTCTGGCTTTGTCTGTTGTTTTTAACATTGTTGTTTGAAGCTGAGCGCAGACTTTTAATCGTTCCTCTTTTGCTCCAAAAACAACCACCTCAGTTTTTCCCTCATTTAATTTCAGAAAGTTCTGGCACATCCAGCCGTTAATTTGTTCAATACACTTAGTCAGTTTTTGTATTGGACTATAGTCCCTGGCGATAAGGTTATGTAAATTTGTGTGTCGTCCGCATAACTATGGTAACTTATTTTGTTGTTTTCCATAATCTGAGCCAGTGGAAGCATGTAGATGTTAAACAGAAGAGGCCCCAGAATGGAGCCTTGGGAACTCCGCACGTCATATTTGTACGTTCAGATGTAGAATTACCTATTGACACAAAGTAATCCCTATTCTGTAAGTAGGATTCAAACCAGTTTAGTACTGAGCCAGAAAGGCCAACCCAGTTTTCCAATCGGTCTAGTAATATGTCGTGGTCAACCGTGTCAAATGCAGCACTGAGATCAAGTAATACTAAGACTGAAATTTTGCCATTATCTGTGTTAAGGTGGATGTCATTAAAGACCTTAACGAGAGCCGTCTCAGTGCTGTGGTGTGGTCGGAAACCCGACTGAAAGGTATCAAAACTGTTGTTTAGTGACAAGAAATGGTTGAGTTGTTGAAAAACTGCTTTTTCAATGATTTTACTTAAAAACGGAAGGTTTGATATTGGTCTATAGTTGCTCATTAGTGACGTGTCTAGATTGTTCTTTTTTAAGAGTGGCTTGATTACTGCAGTTTTCAGGGCCTGTGGAAAGATTCCTGAAAGAAGAGACATGTTCACAATCTGTAGAAGATCAGAAGCCAAACAATTCAAGACATTTTTGAAAACACCCATTGGTAGAATATCAAGGCAACAGGAGGAGGTTTTCAGATGTTGTATAATGTCCTCCAGGTTTTTATGGTTGATCGTATGAAATTCTGTCATATTGGAGCTAGTTTTGCTTGAACACTGTGACAACACATATCCTGTACTTGATATGGAGGCACTGACTGTTTGTCTAATCTTTTGAATTTTGTCTTTGAAGAAGGAGGCAAAGTCATTGCAGGCCTTGGTAGATAAAAGTTCAGATGCTACTGGTACTGGAGGGTTTGTTAACCTATCGACAGTAGCAAACAAAGCACGTGAATTATTATTGTTTCTAGAGATAATATCAGAGAAGAAGGACCGCCTTGCAGTCCTCAGTTCCAAATTATAAATGCGAAGTCTCTCTTTATAGGTGTTATAGTGGACCAGGAGATTTGTTTTTCGCCACCTTCGTTCAGCTTTCCGACACTCTCTTTTTTACAGCTATAAAAATAGATAAGTAAAACGTACAATAGACAAGTAGGAGAATGAAAATACTCAATCAAAAGTACCTTACAGTTGTATTGAAGTACGGCATTGTTGTAAAATGTTTGTTTAAAGCTTTTGAATAAGAAATACATGTTATTTAGTTTAAAACAGTCTAAAGGAAATGGTCAATTATAGTGTGATTGAAACTCACTATCTACATTATTTACAGTACTTGATTTACAGCTGATATGTGAAAAGGTACACAACCCTATTTGTTTAACAGTAATTTAGTTTTACTGGGAACCGTCACAGGAAGTGCTTTTATTTTGAAGTAGCCTACCGGGAAGTTGTCTGTGTTGTAGTCTTGCTAGCTTACCCAGATGAATGTGAGCCGCTAGATGCAAAACATGTCCGTCTGCTCACTTTGTTTGTAAAACTGTACCATATTGACCAGTAAATGGTTACAGTAAAAGACAAACGTGTTTGGTCGTCATTCGAAGCCATTCCGCTACAAGCAGAGTTACTCTCCACGACTGATAAAGTGCAATGGTATTTACGGTGTAGCAAGCCTCAACATTAATTCCCGACATGTTTCTGTGTCAGCAGCTCGGACACACTGCTGTCCGTGCTGATGTACCGTCACCTGTTACCGTCTCTGGTTCTGGCTCGGACTACGGGAACAGAGACGGGACAGCTCGCTTCAACGCAACGTAACTCCTAAAAATAATATCCATCTCACGAATGTATCTGCAGTCACCTCAACCATCCAATACAGCAGCAGGAAATAACACGGCTTTTTCCGCCTGAGAACAAATGTTTCGCAGTGTTCATGAATTTTTAAAAAAAACTGTTGCGTTAAAATGCGTTGTAACTCACATTACTGAGATTGTAACGAGTATAATATTACTGGAATCTAATTAGTAATGCGTTATATAACTGCGTTACAGCAAAAAGGAATACATTATTGTAATTGCGTTTTCTTTTTAGATTATTATTTTTGGTCATTTTAGGCCTTTAATAACAGGACAGCTGAAGAAGTGAAAGGGGAGAGAGAGGGGGAATGACATGCTAGTAGATTGTATAATTTTGCCTTAAGTCTACCAATTTTCTTTGTTACAGGAAGCATTTTTTATTTTTGTATATTAACTTAGGGCTTGCAGTAAACTGGTTGAAACCCTGCATGTGACTGAAATTCTTTCAATAAGAAATACTTTTATTTATTCTTGCTAAAGTTCTAGAGATACAACAATGATGCAAGTGAGAGATAAAGATCAAATGCAACAAAGGTCATGAGCAATTCAAACTGAAAATGTTGCAGGTACTTAACATGTGCCTTTGCTCACTGAATATAAAGATGCAGCCCCATGTGGAGTATAAGGGCATTAAGACAACCATAGTTCAGTTACATGCAATCATAACAGTGTAGGTAGCACGCACCATCCAGCTAGTTTGCACAACTATTCAGGCTCTGTCCTCGTATTATTCTGACAGATTAAATACATAGTGACAAATCAACAGATTCTTTTGTTCTTTATTCAATCTCAGGGACTTTAAATGGAATCAGAAACTTTAAAAAAAGTAAACTATCTGATTGTTCATATTAACTGACAAAAGGGACTTCTCACACTGTCCTTGTGTGTTTCACCAGGCCTCTTCAGTAGGTTCCCACCAGCTAGCTAGCTTACTGAGTCATTTTATGTTGACGGATTTTCATTTGGTTTTGTCGGAGGCCAAATATCTTCTTAATATGAAATTGGGTTAATGGGCCTACTATGTCACTGCCTGTCCCTTTACTAGGCAGCAGAGTGAGACATTAGTGGTGGCCAGCGTTGTCAACATAAAACAGCAACATTTTTCCACGCAGGTCTTTGAATGAAACTTGAATGTTTTGCTAATGTCTGGACGAAAACACTGGGTCTTTTGTATTAAAATGACTTAAGGACATGTACGGTAAACCCAGACGTCTCAACTCCAGTTAGCTCCGAGAACTGTCAAAGACGCAACCAAGTCCTGCATGCGATAAAAGATTTCCACCTTGAGGCACTTTTTTTTTTTTTTTTTTTGAGGAATTTCACAATATTTTAGTTTCAATATATTGCTATTTTCTGTCACTTAAGACTGGACATATGTGTAAGCTGGATAGATGAGGCTAGACAACCTTATTGTACAGTTAGCAATGATGGGTGTAACCCTCGCCTGTAATAAATCTTAATCACAAAGAGGGAATAAAACTGCTGTTAAATGTGCCAATACTCAGCCCATCAGTACATTTTATGACTGTTTCTAAGGGCTGTGCTTTTTTTCCAGAGAATTTCCTGGAAAGTTTCTAGGAGATGACTCCTTGAATATAGTGGAGACTCTTGAGTCAGCAGCGTGGCTGTGGGCTAAACAAGTGCTTGAACCTGCTTTAATTGGGCTGTGGGTCCAATAAAATGCTGCACACTTGAATACACACATTTGTTTTTATCTGCTTTTTGAAATGTTCTCTCTCCTCCCTGTCTCTCCAGAGTACATCATAGCGTTTACTGGGTATTTCTCTGCCAAAGCTCGCAGCAAGTACATTAGCAGCGCCCTGCGGAACTCCAGGGACGGAGCGCTGGAGTGGCACATCGTTCCCAGACAAAACCCAGCCTCCGACTTCCCCAGCGACTTTGAGCTGGTCCACATCCGTCAAGCTTCGCCCAGCAGCCTGCTGACCTTAGAAGACCACCCTTACATCAAGAGGGTGACGCCACAACGCAAAGTGTTCCGCATGCTCAAATACATTCCCTGTAAGTCTGTCTATCTGGTGTTCTAGTGTAGGAAAACAGGATAACAGTGTCTCTAAGGTTTGCACGAATACCCAAGAAATATAAAACTCTGAAAGATACAGAAAGCTGTTTGTCTGCCACAGTTCACAGAATGCTTCTTTGTTGAGTCAGGATGATGCAGTTCGTGTGTGTGTGTGTGTGTGTGTGTGTGTGTGTGTGTGTGTGTGTGTGTGTGTGTGTGTGTGTGTGCGTGTGCGTGTGCGCACACCCTAGGAGGGAGTAGGTGATTCTGTGTGGTAGGGCTTGCCTTGACGAGATGAAAGACTTCACTGTACCCCCATCCTCTGTATAACCACGCAGTATCAGTACGGAGGCCATGTGTCGCGCATGAAACCTTTTACGTCCTAGTTTACTTGATGAGGAACGACAAAGAACTTCTGTATTTTACAGATTAAAATCTCTGTTGAAAGTTGATCTACGAATAAAATTTAAAAAAACAAACAATTATATCTGTTAGTTTATTAGTATAGTTTATCCGTTTTTATTCATTTCATTGGCTGTGTTTCAGCCTAGTTAGGACACACGGAATGTTGATTTTTTTTAATTTAATTTAATTTATTTTTAAACCCCTTTTCACTTTTTGTTCTTACCTACAGGCTCAAACTTCAAATTTCAGCATCTACTGTTGTTTTTGTCCAACTTTTAAATGACATTCATACTCATGGAAGTAATTCAAACCGTTCATGACACATGGCCTTTTATGGATTTTCTGTTATCTCAGTTCATCTTTCATGCTCGTTGAGACGGATCCGATTTATACATAGGACAGATTGTGTCAATACTGGTGTGTAATTAACTACATTTACTACAGTACTGTCCTTAAGTAAAAACTTTGGAAGCACCTACCTACACACACCTCCGTAGGAAGGTGCCGCATTGTCAGATTATGAGTGAATAGAAATTCATCTTGTATCTTTATGGGTGTTATGAGTGTTTGTCAGTTAGACATGCGCATCAATATGAGACGCTGAGGGGCAAAGTGCCGGTTGCACAACATGGACACTGTTATTGGCTGGTGTGTGTGTGTGTGTGTGTGTGTGTGTGTGTGTGTGTGTGTGTGTGTGTGTGTGTGTGTGTGTGTGTGTGTGTGTGTGTGTGTGTGTGTGTGTGTGTGTGTGTGTGTGTGTGTGTGTGTGTGTGTGTGTGTGTGTGTGTGTGTGTGTGTGTGTGTGTGTGTGTGTGTGTGTGTGTGTGTGTGTGTGTGTGTGTGTGTGTGTTTTCTGTCATTTTAGCAGAGCACTGCATCTTGTACCTTCTAAATTTATTTTGATGCTAATACTTTTGTAGTCAAATGTTGACTTTTACTTGTGACAGAGTATTTTTACACTGTAGTATTACTACTTTAGTTCTGAATACTTCTTCCCCCACTGCAAGTGGTTGACATCACACACACTCTGGAGTTCATCTGTGTAATTTTTAACAAAATTGTCACCTCAACAATTTTTATATGCAGTAGAAAAGGCTATGTAAATAATGCTTTGGACTGCACAATGGCTCACATAGACGCAGATGGTTAAGGTTGCTAGGTGACTGTCTCACTGGTTAAACATGTTGTTCCACCCAATATCGTCCCAAATCACTTATCTGCCAAGGAAATCGTTTAGTCTTAATCTGCATTGCTATTTGTACTCAGGCCATAAGAAGTAATTAGGTTGTTGTTTTGTTACTTTTACTCACAACATGCTAACCGGAGACATAGGATTCCATTCACTGCGCTAAGCTAACTAGTGGTGGCGCTGCCGGTGTTGCACCAGACTAAAACAATGCATTCATTGAGACAAAAAAATGCGTTGGCCCACCTATCTACAGCTAGGGGAGACCATGATAAGCCCTAGTTCAACAAACGGTGGAGTGTTCCTTTTAGTGTGTGAATTGATTCTGAATGCATGAGAGCGCATGAGTGCATGTCAGAAATAAGCACCAGCTTTACATTACATGTGTTGAATCAATTAATTCCAAGCTAATACTGAAGGCTGTATTTAAGGCTGTAGTGTTGAGATTTTTGAGTTTTGTAATTAGTGGAGATTATTTGGATTGATTCATTTGAAAAACAAAATAGAAACTGAAAAAAAAGAGTGATGTCTTGAAGCAATGAGTGCTTATAGAGTGGAATACCTGAGAAAGGGAAGCACACATGTCCTGGGTTTGTGTTGCATGAGTCAATACAGAGTCCATGATCCAGCTACCTAGAGAGGTAAATGAATTAGTGGGAAAGATACGAGAGAAGACCTCAGCTCTGCTTTTTACTCCTACATTAAAAAACACCCTGCAGGACTCTGCTGCTCATTTTGCTAATGACCTGGTGCTATTTTTTTCTTTTATCCAAGTGATTCAAATTGGGTTGAAAAATTAGAATTGGCCTCGCTTGTTCAGCCTCACGTCCCAGCTAAAATATGGAAGGAGCGAGAGAGACAGAAGGAAGGGAGAGAAAGTAAGCGGGAGAAACAGACAATCAGAAATTATGATTAATTTAACTGGAGGATTGGGTTACATTTTATTGATATAGCGCTAAATCACAACAGTTATCTCCTTGCGCTATTCATAAAAGAGCAGGTCTAGACCGTACTCTGTGATGTTAAACCGGACTCTGTGATGACAGCCAACATTAAAAAGAAGAAAACAAAAACAGAAGTCAAATAGGCTGTCCAGTTTGTCATTAGTCTGCAGCAGGGGCTGTAGTGGCAAACAGCAGGAACAGGGCATCTAATTATTCCTCCAGCCCTTCATGGAGGATGAGTAAAAAATATTTCTGTGTCAAAGTAGAATTTAAAATCCTAAAGTCTTAACAGAAAAATACATTGATCATCTATTATGTGAGACAGGTACGTCGGCGGGGGACAGATAGGTCAAACGTTGCAAAAAAAACTAGAATCTAGTACCCAAACATTGCCAACCTAAAGTCTGAAATACAAACCTGTACTGTAGTCACATGGACACAGTATGTAGTACACTTTAGTTTTTAGTTTTACCTTTGCTTTAACACAGTTGCCTTTGTTCTGTCTCTGTAGCGCCTGAACCTGCGGCCCCCTGCAACGCCACCCGGCAGTCATGGCAGTCATCCCGCCCTTTCCGACGAACCAGCCTGTCCCTAGGCTCGGGCTTCTGGCACGCCACGGGTCGCCACTCCAGCCGGCGTCTGCTGAGGGCCATCCCCCGCCACGTTGCACAGATCCTGCAGGCAGACGTACTCTGGCAGATGGGCCACACCGGTTAGACCTTGCTCCTTTGATCTAGAGAGGGCCAGCATAGAGGGGACAGGGATGAATGAGGGAATGCTCATGACAGAACTAAGAGACATCTTTATTTGTATTTATTGATTTAATCTCTCCTGTATGTACAGGTTCTGGTGTGAAGGTGGCAGTGTTTGATACAGGCCTGAGCGAGAAGCACCCCCATTTTAAGAACGTAAAGGAAAGGACCAACTGGACTAATGAAAAGACACTGGATGACGGTGAGGAGGAGAAACCTAGTGATGATAATGTTAATGGCTGATGCTCATTACTAGCAATCTAAATGATAAAGACAGCCATGTTAATTATTTTATTGATGATATTTTTGGTTTTTGGTCTTCATCCACACCGTTCCACTTCCGGGACTGCTCCGTTGCCGCCAGAAATCCCACCAGATGTCACTCCAGATGTCCATTACCCTCCGTTTTGTTTGTGTTGTAATTTTAAACTCCGGTGGATTTCTGAGGACTATGGTTAACTGCTCCTCAGATCTCTGCAGGGTAAATCCAGACTGCTAGCTAGACTATCTGTCCAATCTCAATTTTCTCTTGCACGATCAAAACAATTTACTTCCCGAGGCTATTTTGCAGCGCCACCGGGGCTCAGCCCGGTGCTGATTGGTTTAAAGAAATGCCAATAAACCAGAGTACGTTTTTCTCCCATCCCAGAATGCTGTGTGGACTAGCCAGACCCTCCGCAGCGCTGTGGAGGAAGGTCTGGCAAAGCAAGACTAGATGATAGAGCCCATCAGATAAAGGATTTTTAAGGCTGATACAAATATTTTATTTAAAAATCTGATATGCTGTATAGTTTTAAAAGAAAATGCAGAAACACGTTACCAAACATAAACCAATTTCCCTAAGGTGAGTTATTTGTATGAGTTCTCCCTAAAATAATGTTTTGTCTCAATAGAAAACAAAACAATCAAAATAGTTCAGATAAATGAAATGTATAAAAATATAAACTTAAGATCCTTTGAACAAAAACACATTAGCAAAAAAGCACCCTCTGGTGGACAAACTATGCAACGCCAACGCTCATAACATGGTTGACAGTCCGTTTTTATGTTTTATATATTATCAGAATCATTTATTTGTCGTCATAAATGTTTTTGATGAATGAATAAATCTTCCATTATATATGCCTATAACGATAGATCGTGATAATATCCGCCCGCCAATATATCGGTCAGGCTCTACTAGATGATGATCACATTCTTGTTCTGTGTTTCAGGTCTGGGCCACGGTACATTCGTAGCCGGAGTAATAGCCAGCATGAGGGAGTGTCAAGGCTTTGCCCCCGACTCAGAGCTGCACATCTTCAGAGTGTTCACCAACAACCAGGTACATACATGCCCTCAACATACCGCTGTGCTTTAGCATTGTAGCAGTATAGTATAACCCAAAGCTAAAAGAAATACATGTGCTAGAGAAGATGATGATTTGTGTTTTGGTGACTTAAAGGAAAATTCCAGTTGATTCCAACACATAGCTCTGTTTGTAAATTTGGAGAGCTGTCAGTAGAGAGAAAAACAGTCAGTGCTGCCTACACCGAGTTATCCTCCTGCTAGAGTTAGCATCCAACAGGCTTAGACAAGGCAAGTTTTAAATGGGTTTTTAGCCTCTAAACATGTTCAAAATGTTCTTAAAAGTGCCTACCCATGTGCAGTGATTCATTCAGAGTGAACACAGTGAATCTGACTGCTGTAGAAAGTTGTCCTAATTCAGTTCTGTTTAGTTCCTGTGTTGATACTGTAAGGAGTGCTTCGGGACCGTCTACAAACTACAACACCAAAAAGAGATACAAACATATTTTCAAAAGTAAACATATGCTTATTTTTTAAAAGTGCTGTATGAGACAAGTTAGAATTGAGTTTGTAAGTTTGGAGACACTACTTTGGAGACACTTATTTAATCAATAAATTGATAGCTTATTTCACATATTTTTGTGTTATCTCTTGTCTGTGTTGTAGTTTGTAGGTGGTCCCTAAGCTCTCTAACTGCCGTCTCAACACCTGAACTAAACAGTGCTGAATTAGCACAACTTTCATGCTTTCCTTAAACATCTACTGCAGTCAGATTCACTGTGTTCACTGGGAAGGAATCACTGTACATGTACATTTTAATGACATTTTGAACATGTCAACATTTAGAGGCTAAAAACACATTTTAAAACTTGCCCCGTTAAAGCCTGTTGGGTGCTAATGCTAACAGGAGGATAACTCTGTGTAGGCAGCACTGATTGGTTTAATTTTTCTCTCTACTGACAGCACTCCCAATTTACAAACAACAGAGCTACGTGTTGGAATGGACCGGAATTCTCCTATTAAAGGACTGGTTAAATATTTATTTTATTAGTACACTATGTCGAACATGACCTCCCTAAAACCACAAATTGCTATTTAATATTACACTAGTGTTTGAATGGATTCAAAAAAACATGGTACATGACATGTTAACAAGTGAGCTTTAGAGCTGCTGCTAGGCAGACTGTTAACCTTCAGCGGCTACTCCCGGTTTTTGTTCTTTATGCTAAGCTAAACTCACTGGTTGCTAGCAGTAGCTTCATGTTAAATGGGCAGACAGAATGGTTTCAATGTTTGCTTCCAACTCTCAACAAAAAAAACAAGTAAATGTATTTCCCGAAATGTCAAACTGTTCCTTTAAATAATATTGTAAAGCAGTGTTAGTTATTACTAATACAATGTACGATTCACTGTTCTATTCAAGTGATGTGAATTCCAACTTCTTTGTTGTATGTCAAGACTGTGGTTTATTTAATTGTTAAATGCTCCAGTACAGCTTTGTGCACAGTAGTTATACTGTCTGATCCAATGATGATGACTAACAAGAAAAGATGGTACTATAGTATGTGATGAGTATGTAATGTGTCTCTCCTCACCTCCCAGGTATCGTACACCTCGTGGTTCCTGGATGCTTTCAACTACGCCATCCTGAAGAAGATTGATGTTCTCAATCTCAGCATCGGGGGGCCTGACTTCATGGACCACCCCTTTGTCGATAAGGTAAAAGAGAAAGAGATACCCTCAGGAAGGCTACAGTCCCATGGGAGAAGTTGGCCAGCTTTGACTGACAATTAACCAGATGAGAACAGATGGCAGGTGCATGGATTTTCCGGCATAGAGGACTTCTTGGCTAATCTGAGTTTTATCTCCAGTCAGGCTGTACCAGACTCCCGGTGATTCATTGAAAATAGTATTGCTTTTTAAACTTTTTGTTAATTAGGGTTTCATTTACTCAAGCATGATATGCATTTTTGTTTGGCAAATTGTCAGAAATAACAGATGCACAGATTTCTGTTAAATAAGTTAACACAGACTCATTGCCTTTACTGTACGAGGTGCCACCCCACCACCCCAGGCAAAAGCCCAAGATGTTTGTCTAGGCATAGAAATAGTTACCAAACCGTTTCTCCCTCTGAGTTACACCCATTTCACAAAGTGTTAATGAGATGGAAAATAAACTGCACAAACGGGTCAAACCAGGTGAGTTGACGCGTGCATGGCAACAATTGAACTCAGCTCTGTAACATGTTGAAAGCCCAAAGATGTTTGCCCACTCACAAGGCCTTTTGTGAAACACGTAAACTTAACCGTGGGACCGTGGATCAGCATATTGTTAGGAATAGTGTAGCGTGTGAATGAAGCAGTCAGTTGTGACAACAAGACCCACTTGTACTATGTTCTCTATGTGACCTTAGTGCAGTCCCAGTAAAGAAAAATCAAAAGTAGTAATTAAGTGAAACCTATCGGGAAAATTCCATCTTATTCCCCAACCAATTTTCTTGTTTGACAGGTGTGGGAGCTCACTGCCAACAGAGTGATCATGGTCTCTGCTATTGGCAACGATGGACCTCTGTATGGGTACGCAAATCACTTTCTCTTGTAATTATTCTGCAAGTCTTTTAAAAAAAATCTTAAACCACATTGAATTCAGTTCTCTTAAAGTGTTTCTCTTTTAAATTTCATTTACAAAGCTCTTGAATATTTTTTCTTGCCTGCTTTAGACAGTGACATAAGTACTCCTTTTTTATCCGGTTGCTATCATTCTACCTGTATTGTTTTGAGGCTGCTCCGGCTGGGCTGGTCTGATCTGATCTGCCGCTGCCCGCTCTGGCACCCAAGGGCCGGTGCTCTGCGAATTTTCCCGGTAGATTTTTTTTTTGTCCTACTCCACCGCAACACTCACTTAATACAGAATGTATTAAGATAACGTCTGGTCCTCCACGTTTCCTCCTTCAATGTTGCCGAGGCCAGGAAGCTATGATACCCATTTGCAGCACCTGTGAGTTTATCGTGATGCAGTGGGCGCAGCAATATATCCTGTATGTCCCGTATTTCAAGATGGCGCACAACTGTGGAGAGTGTACCCAAAGGGGTTAGCTTCTCCTCTCTAAGCGTAGGTCCCATGGTGCCATTTTAATGCCAGGAAGCCATCACCTGCAATTAGCATCCCATTGATTGCCGTTCATTTTGGCGCCACTTTGACCGTGAATAACTTTACATCTGAAGCGTTTCAAGACTATATTTGTTTATTTCTAAAGAAACACGACAATGTGTAAAAGGCTCCATTACCTTGTACTTCACGTTATGGCTCCGTAGCAGATGTTTTTGTAAAAATAGGCTAACAATTGTGTCATAACCATGCAAGATGTTGTCGCATAGTCGACAAATCACTGTATTGTCAGGAGAAGCTCGCAGACAGTTTTGACTTACATCCGCTATTTAGGTTTTATTACTAACGTTAACTAGCATGTTGGTTAGCAGTAATTAGCCTGTGTCTGTGTTATCTCCTTACTACGCTCTTCGTCTCTGCTGATTGGGAATGATTGTGATTTCTCTTGGCACAGCTGAGCTGCCAGAAGACTTACAACTTTCAGACAGGTTGCCCACGTCACATCTACGTCGTCAAGCTCAGTTGGAGGCTGCGCATTAAGGCCTAGCCATCACCAGAAAAGTGCTTCTGTTTTCCTTTAATGGTATCCGTCCAGAACAACGGGATCTGTTGGTCCACTTCTTTAACTGTCTATAAGTCGACCCCAGTGCATGCAGGCGCAAAAGTAAAATTTCAAGCCAATAGGAATACTTGAAATTGATGGTGGTGGTCAATATTCATAAAGGACAAGTTTGTGAAGGGCATTACAGATTTTGACTACAAAAGTTACACACTGGCCCTTTAAACACTGTTGCTACTGCTAGCTACGTTAGCTAGGAAAATCATTGACTCATAGTGGGCAAGTGTTGATTTAAGCAAAGACTTACTTAAATTTATGCTAGGTCACATTAATTTAATTAATGATATCATTAGCATTATTACAGTATACTGCTTGGAGCTACTGAAAAAAGTATAATAATTCTACGCCATATCGTCCCTACTGGTTTTCCTTTGTAATTTCATACTTGGAACCCCTGCAGAAACCTTTTTCAGTTAGCACAAGTGTTGCACACATCTCTGAATAGTTAGTGAGACTGCAACTTTTGACAGAAGAAAAAAATGGTTGAATTCACAACACACACACACACACACACAATACTATGGGGGAGCCCTGCAGTGAAAAGTCCAGACTGATTCAACGTTTGAACCAACCCAACATCCCGCTGCGGTGACCAATTGTGTTACAAGCGATTTGAGGCGCTGTGGGAGTCAGTACAGTCAACAGTGAACATCGCTGCCTCTATCTCTGCCACAAGAAAGTTTCAAAACACTGTGAGAGTAAAAAAACTAAAAACAAGTATGCAGCAAATGGATATTTTCCTCATTTTAAATATTCTTTGTGTGGAAGAATCTCTCTGTTGTTGAATGCCATCCATGTTTATCTGCATACAGTGCTTACATTCCCTACACCATTTAGACTTTAATTATCCAAATGAGTCTCCTGGCCATCTGGGTTTTATGACCCTGCTAAACATCTCCTTACTGTTCCTTCACAATAAAATACCATTAAAAGTACAAAACAGGAGAGAGGTGCTTAAGAGAGACACTTTTTTTCTGAATTACCATATTGTTGTGCTGAGATGGAACAGGGAACTGTTCATTGATGTCCTGTAAACAACAAATTAAAGAAGTTTCTCTCTCTCTCTCTCTCTCTCTCTCTCTCTCTCTCTCTCTCTCTCTCTCTCTCTCTCTCTCTCTCTCTCTCTCTCTCTCTCTCTCTCTCTCTCTCTCTCTCTCTCTCTCTCTCTCTCAGCACCCTGAACAACCCAGCAGACCAGATGGATGTGATCGGGGTTGGAGGCATCGACTTTGAGGACAACATCGCTAGGTTTTCCTCCAGAGGCATGACGACCTGGGTGAGTTCCTCCAGGAACACACACTCAGTCCCTCACAGACATAAAAGTTCTAGTTTTAGAGCAGACATCTAACCTCTGCTTTATATGCTGGTCAACCATAACGTGAGCTCCTAATCTCTCATCCGTATCCCATCAGCCATTCTCACATGCACACTTGCACACACCACTTTTTTTTATCAGTGGGCAGACATCTGCTTTGGGATATGATTAGGACTCTCTCTGATCCAGTCTGTCTGTACACCCCCTCAACTACTGTCAGCCAGCCATGAAGAGGCCAGAAGGAATAGACAGCACTCACTCACTCACTCACCCACTTACCAACAAGTTATGTGCAAATTTTTCAAAATGCTGCCTTTTTTAAATGCAGTTTTGTTCATTTTCTACTCAGTCCCTTCCTTTTTGTCTCTGTGTTTGTGTTTGTTGGCCTTGAGTGTGAGGTAGAGTACATCTACCTCTCAGTACTACCATATTTTCAACCGTAGTGGAGTTTTGGAAGAGTTGTAGAGTGGCTTCAAATTGCCTCTCTGACCAGTGTGTGACTTTATGGTGTAGGTGCAATAGCATGAACTGAGAAATGCATTTTAGTGTTGATTAAGAGCTATTTTAAATTTTGAATGGTGTGTGTGTTAGGTGATACAGCATTTCAGTTAAAAACTATGGCCTGATACACTCTAAATCGTGTGTCACACTCGAGGCCCATGGGCCAAGTGTTTCTGAATTATTTTTTTTGTTTATTGGTGTGTTTTCTGACATTTTTCCCAAGTTATTTTGGGGCTTACAGCTTGTAAGTGAGAAGACCTGTTTTATTTTTTTGTAATGGCATGTATACTATCACATGGGAAAAGTAATTACATTTAAATACGCAAATTGTTTTGAATTGAAAATCGATTTTGAATCGAAACTTTAGCCTAAAAATCAATATCGAATCATGACATTTTCTGAATCATGCACCCCTAAAAAGCATGTTGATAAACTAAACATGTCTGGCCCTTGATGTGATTCTTTTTTTCAGTGTGGCCCTTACAGAAGTTAGGTTTGACACCCCTCATCTAAACGGATCGACTGCAGTAATGTTTGTGCTTCTTCAGAAACCTTTTAAAGCCACTTTGAACTCCTTTTCAGTCACTCTGTCAGTCTCTGTCTGTATCTCATGATCTGTGTCTGTCTCCCATCTCTGTGCAGGAGCTGCCGGGGGGCTACGGCAGGGTGAAGCCCGACATCGTCACCTACGGTTCTGGCGTGCGTGGGTCAGGGTTAAAGGAGGGGTGTCGCTCTCTGTCTGGCACCAGCGTGGCCTCTCCCGTGGTGGCTGGTGCCGTGACTCTCCTGGTCAGGTCAGTAGACCGGACTACGTTGTCATTAAGTGACTGGAGTTTGATCTTTTAATGCTTGCTACAAAGGAGTCTCAATCCGTTGAAATTTTGTCAAGATATTGTTGAATTATGTGTTTATCTGTCGAGGTCTCTGACTGCTAAAAAGAAGCTTTTTCCTCGCCGCTGTCGCACCAAATACTTGCTCTTGGGGGGGAATTATTAAAGTTCTCATATTATGTACAATCATTTTATTTAGAGGTTGTACCAGAAAAGGTTTACTTGGTTTAATTTTCAAAAAACATCATATGTGCTGCAGCTCCTCTTTTCACCCTGTGTGTTGTGCTCTCTGTTTTAGCTACAGAGTGAGGCATCTCACTTCTGTTTGTTGGGAGTTGCATGCACAGTAACTAGGTAATCAGTTGCGGAGTACGACGGCGTGCAATGCTAGCAGCTAGGCGAGCATTATAATGTGTGTTACAAAGTCACGAGCATTCGTCACGGAAGTAAAGCCTGGACTACAATAGAGCTGTTTGAAGCAGTTGGTGAACAGTGTTTTCTCTGGAAGATGGTAAGTCCCTTCGGGGTGGACTTTGGGCTTTTTCACTAAGTAAACTTTGTTTTCCAGACTCAGTGCTACAACACACATTTTAGTCCGTACAAAAAGTATTTAGGTTGAATACCTGGCCTTAGTCAGCTAAAATATATGTGAGGAAATATCTCTGCCTTAGCCCCCCTACCCGACAAAGTCAGAGACCAGGGTCAGATACAGAGCAGCAGCACTTAAGGCAGTAGAGACATAGTGTGGCAAATAATTGGTACACCCAGCTCTCTACAGTCTTGTGGAGTTCTAAAGATTTAAAAGGTAAATAGTTTAACTGTAAAGCAGCCAAAATGTACAGTATATGTTTTATTATTCTGGCAATCTAATCATGAAAACATGTCTCTTTTACCAGGAGAGTCACTGGATGTGACTAGTGTGTGGCGTAGTTTTAGAGGAAGTCTGGAGCTCTCTGAGGTTGAAGTGATGACACTCCAAGTAAGAGTGTCCAAGTGAGGGCTGTAGATACAAGTTGACCTGTAGAGGAGTTTGGAGGAGAGAGAATACATGTAGCTGTTCTAAAGCCAGAGTGGTGTAATTATACCTCTATGCTGTAATCCTGAATTGGTGGAGGTGATGGTGCACTGGATATGACACATGCCTTGGGTGTGCGAGACCTAGTTTCGATTCCCTCTGCGATACAACAACATGATATAGTGGTTGTAAGTCGCTTTGGATGAAAGCGTCAGCTAAATGAGCAGTAACATGAGCAGCCAGTGAAATGTGTCCCAGAGGGAGGAGGTGTGACTGATTAATGTCGGGTATTATCCTCACTCTGTCACTATACCTCCTTTACATGTGAAAGCCCTCCTGTTCCATAGCTGTAGCTAAGCCGATTTTGTGAGCTCATGTTGCCGGGTTAAACATACCACCCTTGTTGACAACGGGCACCTTTCCCTTTTCCCAGGAGAATGGCACACGCTGTGCCATTCTGTTCTGAATGAAACACTGTTGAAATCGGACACCAGCAGACTCACAGCTCCACACACTGACCCAGCCTGTGATCTTTTGTCCTCCAGCACCGTCCTGAACAGGGAGTTGGTGAACCCAGCCTCCATGAAACAGGCTCTGATCGCCTCGGCCCGCAGGCTGCCGGGGGTCAACATGTTCGAGCAGGGCCACGGGAAGCTAGATCTGATCAGAGCCTACCAGATCCTCAACAGTTACAAACCTCAGGCCAGGTAGATATTTCCGTTTCAATGCACGCAAAGCCTAAAGCGCAGATGCTAGTTCCTAGATTCAGAAACTTGTGTACAGATAAAGAGACGCAATGTCTGTTCCTCAGCTACAGTACATGGATGTGTTTACATGCAGTTTACAAAAACAATTAAAGCCATACCCCGATTTCTCAAACGCCATGTAAACACCTTGCCAATGAAGGTAAATATGGTGCAAAATGTGAGAGCTTGTAGAATACGATGTGAGAACTTGCAAAACAAAAATCTGAAGATGTAAATTGAAATTTGCACTCGTAGAAAATGTTCACACACCTGTAATCTGAATGTGAAGTCACAGAAAAAATATTGATTGATTGGTTGATTGATATTTACATGAACACAATGACAGCTGCAAACATGTAATGCAACATTTACTTTTTTTTTTTACTCTGGTTCATTTTCCATCCCAACCACATCACGGTGATTACAACCTCTCGAATCTGTCACGACAGCTTCACATATACTATATGTGTATATACACCTTTGGTGATACATTTGGTGAAAATCTAATTTGTATCTGTGGACCTAAGCTGCGGAGCTCTGAGCCAACAGAACGGCGGGGAAAGCAAGGTTCCTCTCTCCAGATGAGGGTCAACTCTGTCCATCTTATTAATAGCATGGAAGCTTGGTGAACTAACCAGCCAGCCCGCTTCTTAAAAAACACCTTTTAATTATCTAAACACTTTTTAACACTGAAACACGGGTGGTGAGCTCCAGGTCCTGCAGCCGCAGACGGACCGTCATCAGTGGGTAAAAGGTGCCAAGATCTGCGTTCCTGTCAAAAATTGCATCCACAAGGGAAAATAATGACTTTTAAAAGACAAAGTAGGCCTGCTGTTTAAAAATTAGGCTATAAACATGTCTTTGTCTTCTTCATCAATGCTGATTATAATTTTAGAACAGTGAGAGACGATGTTTTATCAGACTTTGCAGTAGCATTTTCTTGCTACCTGGTTGCGATTTTTCGGCAGCAGTTAAGGAACACTCATTCTGCAGAAATTATTGTTGCTGCCCAAGCGGGGGAAATTCTTGACAGGGATGTAAAATGTGGGCACAACATCAGCAAAGCAAGCTCTGGTCATGGTTGGGGGATGGACCGCTGCTACCGGGTGTGGGGCGCTTCATGTCCCGCTGGAGCTCCAACTGCAGGTCAAGGTCATCGGCAAAGCTTTCTGGCAATAGCAATGTTGCTACGCTGGCTGATACCCACTGATCCCCCGTCTGCAGCACCTGGAGCTCACCACCAGTGTTTCAGTGTTAAAGTGTTTAGATAATTAAAAGGTGTTTATTAAGAAGCGGGCTGGCTGGTTAGTTGGCTAACGCTAGCATGCTAGTCCACCAAGCTTCCCTGCTACATTAATAAGCCAGACAGAGTCATCCCTCATCTGGCGGTAGAAACCGTGCTTTCCCCAGCCGTTCTGTTGGCTCAGAGCTCCACAATCCACAGGTACAAATTAGTTTTGTAGCAAATGTATCGCCAAAAGGGTTAGTTTTGTTTACAGTTTTTCCCCATTATTGTTTGAGTCACTGTCCTCTTGTGTAATCTTGCTTCTGTATGTCTAGCGTTTTGTCTCAGACAGAAAGGACATTATAGGTTACACATAGTACATATAGTACGTGATGAAAATTTCTTTATTAGGCGTAACCCCTTAAATGCAGCATCAATCATAATCAGGGTTACACACTGAAATTTGTGATATCCATGAAATAAACATTTCTCGTTACAAACAATAACGGAAGATGGGAATCATTTCAAAAATGTTTTAGCTATCAATGATTGTTTGATTGCTAACGTTAGCTCAATACGCCATTTAACTGACAGCCTTTGTTGTGTTTGATTGCTAACTTGTAGCCAGCAGTGAACAAACTTTGTTATGTAGGTTAATTTTTACTGTATTGACATTACAGAAGTCTCTGGTTAGTTATCTTGTATGCTACTTGTCACAAATTGACTCATGCGCAACTCACTTCTGCACTTGACTTACATCGGGGAGTGACAGACACAAAAAACATCATAATCAGTTAGTCATAATCAAGTTCGAGGCAGACTAAGAATGAAACTGCATATTAATAATGGAAGAAGTGTTATCATGGTATTGTACAGCATTATGGACAGTTAGCGTTGGTACTGTAATAGGAAAACAGGGCATTTTTAAAGGAGTGGGGAGATAGAATGTATTGAATGTTTACAGGTAGATTATTCCAATGGGAGGGGGCTTTAAACCTAAAGGTAAACATATAGTAATACAGTATCCTTTCCCGTCCTTGTCTCCTGCCAGTCTTTCTCCAAGCTACATCGACCTGACAGAGTGTCCGTACATGTGGCCGTACTGCTCCCAGCCCATCTACTATGGAGGAATGCCCACTATCGTCAATGTGACCATTCTCAACGGCATGGGTGTCACTGGCAGGATTGTCGACAAGGTGCACACACAATACATATATCAATAGGAATATTTTTTTCAGTCTCTACTAAGTTTGATGTTACTGCACAAACAACACACTTCTAAATACTACTTCAAGTTCTGTAAGAGGACATGTGATGGACTGAGCTGTTTTTTACATCATAATAAACTCCAGATTTGTTGAACACATCTTCCCCGTAAGCCTTCTGAAAGAAACTCTCTTCCGCTTCAGCCCATCTGGCAGCCCTACCTCCCTCAGAACGGCGACCACATCGATGTGGCCGTCTCTTACTCTCCCGTGCTGTGGCCGTGGGCCGGCTACCTTGCTGTGTCCATCTCCGTGGCCAAGAAAGCGGCATCGTGGGAAGGGGTCGCTCAGGGCCATGTGATGGTCACGGTGGCGTCGCCTGCAGAAAATGATGTGAGTCTAAGAACCTTTAACCTTTACCAGACCACTGGTCCCTGAACCTTTTTTGTCTCCCATACCCTCACATCCCTGTCCGATGACCTGAAATGGGCAGCAAACATTCCACGTAAGAGTAAAAGATTACATAACAGTATTTATAATATGTTTTTTCACAGCTGCTACATATAGTGTTTTGACCTACATATAGTGTTTTGACCTTGACAACCCAACTGCATTTTACCGCACACTTGCTCCCTCATGTACCTTCTAAGTTTGTGTGTGTGTGTGTGTGTGTGTGTGTGTGTGTGTGTGTGTGTGTGTGTGTGTGTGTGTGTGTGTGTGTGTGTGTGTGTGTGTGTGTGTGTGTGTGTGTGTGTGTGTGTGTGTGTGTGTGTGTGTGTGTGTGTGTGTGTGTGTGTGTGTGTGTGTGTGTGTGTGTGTGTGTGTGTGTGTGTGTGTGTGTGTGTGTGTGTGTGTCAAGAGACGGGGGATAGTAGGAAGTGTTTTAAATAGCATTTTAAAAAATAAGACACGATGTGCGGCGGCCACATTAGTCTATGTATGGGGAAACACTGGATTCAGGTTGATGCAAGGTGTGTACTGTGGAGTCAGCCTATCTTAGCTGGCAGCTCACTTTTTAATACTATATTTACTCCTGATCAGCATATCACCAATTTGTAAGCCTATTTTTGTT
This sequence comes from Percina caprodes, assembly GCA_013375575.1. Classification (NCBI taxonomy): domain Eukaryota; kingdom Metazoa; phylum Chordata; class Actinopteri; order Perciformes; family Percidae; genus Percina; species Percina caprodes. The sequence goes on from JABXJD010000136.1 coordinate 1,214,011, forward strand.
TAAACTTCTTACTAGAGCTGTTTTGCAAACCCTGCATGAGAAATACTCCTCTTCAGTTATAACCCACTGATCTTCATGACATTTGACCCATTGCAGTCAGAGGCAGGTGGTGAGCTGACCTCCACAGTCAAACTGCCCATCAAGGTGAAGATCGTGGCGACCCCCCCGCGCTGTAAGAGGGTGCTGTGGGACCAGTACCACAACCTGCGCTACCCGCCCGGCTACTTTCCCCGGGACAACCTCCGCATGAAAAACGACCCACTGGACTGGTGCGTGTGTGTGTCGATGTTTACCTGATGTCTGTAGTCTCTTTCACCGCACCCATCTTGTCTCCAATCTCAGATTTGGTTGCTTTTTGTTTTTATGTTTAATCTTTGTTTTAATTCTCTGGACACTCTATATTATAAAAATAATAATATTGCATTTTATTTATATAAGGCTTTTTGCAACACTCAAAAACACTTGACAGTGTTGAAAGGACATACATATAGTTTGAAAATTCACACACATTAAACAAACTTTTCAAGCCGCTCTCAAAAGGTGAGTTTTGACCTGTGATTTGAACATTGACAGATTGGTGCAGTCGCGGATGTGTGTTGGGGAGAGAGTTACGGAGGGAGGGGGGCCGCTATATAGAAGGCTCTGTTACCCCAGGTCCAAACATTGCATGCGTTGGCCTTCATCAACTGAAATGTGAAATGTTATTGCTTATTTAATGTTTCCAGGAATGGAGACCACATCCACACTAACTTCCGGGACATGTACCAGCACTTGAGGAGTATGGGATACTTTGTTGAGGTGCTCGGAGCGCCCATCACCTGCTTTGATGCCAGCCAGTATGGTAAGAGCACAGAGTTTAAAAGGACTACCACAGCCTCTGGCCTCTTAATGAAGCTTTTTCCTCAGAGTGCGGTTTGCTTATGGTTGAGCAAAAGGTACTCTTGCTTTGCCGAGACCTTCCTCCACAGCACTGTGCAACAGAAAACTCCGATTTACCCTGCAGAGATCTGAGTCCTCATAATTCGACTTTAAAATTCCATTGGATATAGACTAAGCAAAAGATAACTTGCTAAGGTTGCGTTCAGACAGCAATCCAGTGATTTGCCACAGGGCTGTGCAGTCAATGAAACGGCCCATATGTGTGACGTCCTGTTGTGTTCTTTAACCCCCTAATGTAGCACAAGTAGACTTTATATTTTACAACTACTGTTTCCCGTCACATGGTTATAGATCTCACTGTTTCCGACCACACTTGGAGGCAGTTTTACGGAGAAAGAAAAGACACGAGTGAGACAGATTGACTGTGCTCTGTTGTTTGGCAAACAGATCTAATGATGCTGCTGATTGCCTGTCTAACATTACACGTCAGAGCGATACACACACACACAGTGACGGGACTCTAGTAGAAGCTGAAAAAAACAAAATTGTGCCGTAATGTTAAACTCTTTGAACGATACCCAGCCCTAGCCGCACCGTGTGACGGCCAACGCATGCTGTGTTAATGCTAACTAATGGGTTGTTTGTTGTTGTGTGTCTGCAGGCACGTTGCTGATGGTGGACAGCGAGGAGGAGTATTTCCCGGAGGAGATAACCAAGATGAGGAGAGACATCGACAATGGCCTGTCGCTCATTATCTTCAGTGACTGGTACAACACCTCGGTTATGAGGAAGGTCAAGTTCTATGATGAAAACACCAGGTATTTAGCTGTCTGACGCTTTCCTATTATTGATATCATAGGAATAACACTGGCTAATGTTAAAGACCATTAAAATCTCTTATGTTTAAAAAAATGTATAAGAGATGGGGTACTGCTTTGCTTTTCTCTCTGGTTTGAAGTGGCCAGACGACTCAGTGGTAAAAAGATGACCCTGCATACTTTTTGGCCACAATCCCAATTCATCAATTTTTGCAGCAAAGTCCGATCGTTGTGGTGTTGTTTTCTCATGTTGCTCGTAAAACAATCGCACAATCACACACGGTGGATGCAGGAAAAAACACAGATGAGATGTACAGGACGACCTAAATTGAGGACAGCTACATTATTGTAGGTGCAATGATAAGTTAAAGTGAAATGATACTTTATCAAACTGTATGAATGTGTGTCCCAGGCTAGGATAAATGTCCACGAGTAGGCTACTATGAATAGGACAGGATAGGATCAACGAGACACAGCAACTCCTGTTTTTCACCTTTTTATGAAGTCAAAAAAAAAACTGGTAAAAAGTGACTGTGGCAGGTGGTCAAAAATGTTAACTTCAGGCCCTTTTTAAGAAGTATAAAAGCGTTCTCACTCTGCTCTAAAAAACAAAATTCCATAAGTAAGAGTGCTTCTTTGATTCATTGTGTTTTCTATAGAACAAGTTGTAGGAACTGGAACTGTATTGTTGTGCATCAATGCTCCAAAGTCCTCTCTGACTGCGATTGGTGCCTGTATCTGTTTCTCTCAAATGATCTGTGGCCTCTTGCTCCATGATAAGACAGTTCGGCTATAAACAACTATTACTTCGAAGCTCCTGCTTTCACCAGCAGCTTCACCATCTTCTAATGATCTAGCTCCCTTGCTGCAGTGTTGGACACTATTTATACCTCCTCGTTCTGTAATAGATGTAATATATCAAGAATTCTCAGTCTCCTATCAGAGCTCCTCATGCAGAGCTAGAAATTACTCATGACTCTGTGCTGCTCCATTCATGTCCCACCCAAGCTGTTGCACAATATCCACAGGATTAAAAGTCTTATATTCAGTTAAATATAGTCTGTATGGCTTCAAAATATTATGCTGAGGAATTCAGTTTTAATTGAATGGCGCTGCTTCCTTTCAGATTTATTCATTCACTGATGCCTGTTCTAAAGGAATCAACACACAAACTATATAAGGAACACAGCATTTTTACTTCATTCAAATTGAAAGCTAATTTTTTTTTAAGTTGGCGTTTTTATCCTTTATAACCTGCAGTCATTTTGAGCCAGGTTGTGTTGGATTTCATACTGAATTATGAAATCAGACTGTCTTCATGTGGCAACTTATTTTCCTTAATCAATCAATCCTCGGTTTTTGCCAGATGTCAAATTGAAAGTAATGCTTAATTCTGTCTTCTAATTTACTATAGTGGCTCATTCCCTAATTGTTATTTTATGTAACTTTAAATTGGCCTTGCCTATATGGATGGTTGTAGAGATGGTTTCCTTGATGTGACCTGCAGGCAGTGGTGGATGCCAGACACAGGGGGCGCTAACGTACCAGCTCTGAACGACCTGATCTCCGTGTGGGGGATGGCTTTCAGTGATGGGCTGTACGAGGGCGACTTCACATTGGCTGATCATGACAGTAAGAGACACACACTCACTCTCCAGTTTCTGATGGCACCTCTGGTCACCATTCCTGGTGTTTTTGTTTTATTCAGAGTTTTTTTTTGTTTTTGAAAATAAAGATATATTCACTTTCTTTCTCAGTGTATTATGCCTCTGGCTGCAGCATCGCCCGTTTTCCAGAAGATGGAATAGTGATTGCTAAGAATCTAAAGGACCAAGGTACCAGCACCTCTCTTAAAGCATTGATCAGAACTTAGTGTACTGACCAGCAGCCATGCAGACAGACAGGCAACTTTTTAATCTGTGTCTGTAGTCTATAACGTGTGTGTGTGTGTGTGTGTGTCACAGGTCTGGAAGTGTTAAAGCAGGAGACAGCAGTGGTGGAGGGAGTTCCCATCCTCGGACTATACCAAACACCGTCTGACGGGGGAGGTCGCATCGCTCTGTATGGTGATTCTAACTGTATAGACGACAGCCACAGACTGAAAGGTAAGCTCACCTGGTGTGTTTGTGTTTGGAAAGATTTAATATGCATATACACACACACACACACATACTACCGTCAAAAGTTTAAAAACCTATGAAAGAAATTTCCATTGCACTCCATTATAGACAGAATACCAGCTAAGATCCGTTGCATTGTTTTTTAACACAGGCAGCAGTTTTCAGATTACATTATGTGCTTCCATAATTGCAAATGTGTTCTCCAATGTTTTCTAAAATGATATCAGATTAGTAAACAGAATGGGCCTTTGGAACAATGGATGAATGGTTGCTGATAATGGATTAATGTAGATATTGCATTAAAGATCAGCCACCCACTCAGATCAGCTGGTATTCTGTCTATAATGGAGTGGAATGGAAATTTGTGACCTTAAACTTGTGGGTGGGTGGGTGTATTAGGAGCTACATGCTAACACACACAGACATGGTCAAACCGTGAGACCAAGAGATTAATTCAATTTGACTGATTACAATAGGACAGTGACTCCTTAATTCCTTCATACAGTATATGTGCGCCATACAGCGTCTTTACAAAAACACGTGGGACTTTCACAAAACCTACAGTTTGGTTCATATGACGGTTTAACTCTCCAGAAACATACCTCAGTATATTATTTATTTATATATATATATCTCTTAATTATCCACAATGTAAGATACAGTATTAAAAATACTTTATACTTAAAGCACATTATTGGGACTATCTCTGAGGAAAGCTAGGTGAGACTTTGATACAGCAAGAGGGAAGGTATTGATATTTCAACATGCTCATCTATTTGGCAACAAAAGGATAATGTGTATTGCCATCTACAGGAACTTATATGTTCCTTTTAGCACACAAAAATTTAAATATTACAGAAATTGAAATAACTTGCATTTATCCAACTGCCAACTTTAGTGTAGCTCTTACAAAATGTTATCCTTTTAAAAGAAAAGAAAAGAACTCTTAAAGCTCAGTCTTTTGAATAAGTCAGAATTTGTTAAAAACATTTTTTATAGTTATAATAATATAAAGGAAACTTTTTTGGGGAGAAACACAATGTCTAAGGTCACGTACGGGCTCAAGGCTACATTGCGTGATCGTCGAACCGCGCGATGCACACGCTCCAAACCACACCAAGCGGTTGTTTTTTCACAAACCGTGCCACCCCTAATTATATTGATAATAATATTCGCTATTTGTGATCTCTCAGACTGTTTCTGGATGCTAGACGCTCTCCTTCAGTACACTTCATACAGTATGACCCCTCCCAGCCTTAGCCTCTCCCACAGCAGGGTGGCACCACCCACAGGCACCGAGCGCCCACTGCCACAGAGACTGGAAGGTGAGGAAAGGAAATTACACAATACAGACACGTCAATGTTGTTTTTTTTAGCATCTGAAATATTATATACGCCTGTTTTTGTTGTCGTCTTTGTGAAAATCCGTTTGTGAAATATTTTCTCTCCATTCGTCCAGGCAACCATCTTTACCGCTACTCCAAAGTTCTAGAGCCTCACCTGGGAGACCCTAAGCCCCGCCCACTACCAGCCTGCCCACACCTGTCTTGGGCAAAGCCACAGCCGCTCAATGAGACGGCACCCAGGTAGGTCTGATGAAACACTAATGCCCCTCTCACACCAAGGTCTCAACCAGGTTTGAATCAGGGTGGGCTATGTGTTTGAAGGGTTAGCCCGCATTAACGGACAAGCCTTTGGGACCCAGGTTGAGAAGTGGGTCAGACACCAGGGGTGGCACGGTTCACAAAAACCATAATTCAGTTCCTATTATGGTTTTTGGGTGTACGGTTTTCGGTTCTATACGGATCTTGTTGTTCTTTTTTCCTTTAATCTTTAACACTCCAGAAATATAGTTCAACATATGATATATAGCTTTTATATCCACAATGTAGGATACAGTATTAAAAAATACGTACTTGACACCATTGTTGGGACTATCTATGAGGAAAGCATTGGGGAGGCTTTGATACAGCAAGAGGGAAGACATTGATGATTTCAACATGCTTATCTATTTGGCAAAAAGGAGAATGTGTATTGCCATCTACAGAAACTTATATGTTCCTTTTTAGGACACAAAGATTGAAATATTACAGAATATCATTTGAAATAACTTGAATTTGCCAACTGCCAACTTCAGTGTAGCTGTTACAAAATGTTATCCTTTTAAAAGAAAACAGAGGAACTCTTAAAGCTCAGTCTTTTGAATAAGTCAGAATACGTTAAAACAGATCTTTTTTGTATAATTCTTTAAAAATAAAAAGGAAAATGGTTTTGAGGAGAATAAAATTATTCTGGGCTGAGATTTCGTAGTAACCCTCCAAAAAGGCCCAGCATGCTGCAAATGTTGGTATAATATAATAATGGCTGGTGGATTTAAGACAAAAATAATAATTTATTGACTGAATCAAATTTGAACATGTCTGTCAGTGGCTTGTTGATCTTCACATTGTTAGATAATTTCCAATCCTGGCCCACAAATTCATACGGTTTGATAAAGGACTTATTGGACTTTAACTTATCATTGCTCTTACAATAACGAGCAACGCGCGTGCGTCATGTTAATGATTAACAGTTGAACCGACAGTTAGGATTCAGTTAAACCACACTTAAAAGTTCAGTTATAAACAATATTATGAAAACAAAACAAAAACAATATTAATAAAAACATTTTGCATGATAAAAAGGCTATACATTAGGTTATTTCTAAACTGCTAGTTACTTTGCCAGTGCTAACTTTGCACAAGCATGTTGCTAAGTTCGTGACTCCCTGCTGGACAGGTGACACATGGCGCTATATTGATAAGGAACCGGCAGGTTAATTTGGCCGTCCTAGTATGCCAGGCAGACACCCAGCTGACAACGGACGCAAAGGGGTTCCTGGCAAGTGGAACATGGACAGTATGTCCAAGCCCCTCGGACAGGGGAACTGGGACTCCGTTGCGTGCTTGTCTGTAAACAGTTAATGGTCAGTTAATGAGGGTCGGCTATCAGCTCTCCCAAGCATGCACACGTTTTCAATGAATACATCAAAATTGTCCTCAGTCTCTCTCTCTTTCTTGTTGTTTTTCTGTCCCTGCCGTTCTCTCAGTAACCTGTGGAAGCACCAGAAGCTTCTCTCAGTGGATCTGGACAAAGTGGCTGTGCCCAACGTGAGGGCTTACCGTCCCCAGGTCAGACCTCTGTCTCCTGGGGAGAGTGGAGCCTGGGACATCCCGGGAGGTAACCCACAGTTCAAACCTGTTACTTGAAGCAATCTAACTTTGGATTAGTTTTACAGCCTCATTTCCTTTTTTTCTTTAAGAGGTTTGTGACCAACAGGGGACTAGATTGTTTTAAAACCTGTAAATGTAACGTAACGGTAGCATTTGCTGTAATGATGGTATTAATATACGACGTGGAAAGGGAGTAACGTGTCACTCATCAACTTTTCACCATTGATTATCGAAGTGGCTGAATATTATTTATGAGAGAATGTATAAAAGGACAATTTTAATTTTCCTCAAGTTAAATAGACAGATCTTTTTCTCAACAGCTCATAGCAACAAAATTACAAACTTGAGCATGTTTCTTTAAAAATAGCATTTGTAGCAGTGTGTGTTAAATTGATATAACCAAGTATTTAAATGAAAGGACTGACTGCTGTGTGTAAGAACAAAGATGGTTACTGACCACCTGTGACCTTATCCCCTCAGGGATAATGCCAGGTCGCTACAACCAAGAAGTGGGCCAGACCATCCCCGTGTTTGCCTTCCTGGGGGCCATGGTCGTCCTGTCCTTCTTTGTGGTCCAGCTCACAAAGTCCAAGAGCAAGCCCAAGCGCAGGAAGCCCCGCATCAAACGGCCCACGTATCTCCAGCAGCAGCAGACGACGATCGGGAAAACGCCCGGCGTTTGACTTGGACTGTAACTCCGAGCTGCTGCTGCTGGAGAGCTGGATTCGCCTCCCAAAACTAAGACGCTGTGACATGGACAGCTTGTGTTGAGTAGCAACATTGGAGGTGTGGACTGACATGGAGTCTAATGAACTGTCGAGGCAGACGTCTGACTCTTAAACTCAACACAGGGCCCGAGGCGTCTCTCGGATGCTGATCCAGTTTTTGTGCCTCTTGTCTCTTCAAGCCTGTCCATGGGTGATTGTGTGTGTTTGTGGACTACCGAACAGTATTAGAAAATGTCACACACATGATGTAAAACACACAGTCTACACCTGGCCCTAAACATGCCTGTTGGAGACACACGTTGTCTACATTTCCCTGGCTCTTCTTTGACCAAACGGTTTCTTTATGAATGAAATGTGTCTGACTTTTATATTTATTGAATTTGTTTATGCCCTTAACACTTAACACTCAGAAGTACAAGAGATTCCTGCTCACACACATGCATGCAATCATGCAGACATTTCCAACGTAAGGACCATTGGATGATCAAGTTCTTCTCCTGTGTTTTGTAAGTCCTGCCCATATCTGTTTCAATTCACTGTCTTTTCATTGTTTTTATATTTTATATAATGAATGAACTCTGGCCGGGCAATGTGTCGATATCCTCCGTGATCTCATGGTTAACAAAGTAGCATTGAAAGACTTGTTCAATTATATCTCATCAATTAAAAAAGCATAATCAAAGTGATCTGCTTGGTTGTTGTTGTTTGTGCTTTTGTAAATGTATCAGTTGCTTTGAAGTCTTACTAATTACTAATGTACGGAATTTGAGTTCTGACTTTTTTCTTGGAATTCTGACTTTAATGTCAGAACTCAATACATTTTTTCACATGGGGCCCCTATCCTCTTCCAGACTAATGCCAATTTAAGATACACAAGATATAGCACTTGTCATACATGACCGTTCATACAGACATACACTGCCTATTAGAGTGGCTTAAGAAAGTTTACACACCCAGGCCAAATATGATTAAAAAGAGGAATAAAAAAACATCTTTTGGAAATTGATCCTAATGCCTTTAATTCAAAAAAATTAGGAAAATCCAATCTTTTAAGGACACCAATTTTCTTTGTGAATGAATAATGTATTGTAAATAAATAAATATTCTTCCTTAAAATACAGAGGGCATAAATATGTACACCCCTATGTTAAATTCCCATAGAGGCAGGCACATTTTTATTAAAGGCCAGTTATTTCATGGATCCAGGATACTATGCATCCTGATGAATTTCCCTTGGCCTTTGGAATTAAAATAGCCCCCCCCCCATCATCATATACTCTTTACCATTCCTAGAGATAGGCATGGGGAACTTTCCATAAGATCATCTCAATGCAAATCAAACCAGCTATTAGGCTAACTGAAATAACACCATGCCTATCTCTAGGTATGGTGAGGGGAATGTATTGATAGTGGTTGGTGGTAGATGTTTTTTTATCAACTTTAGCATGGGTGTGTAAACTTTCTCAAGCCACTGTATATTGTTATATTGATGTTCTTGATCTTCCTTCAGTAATTGCTATTTTTTGCATTATTTCCCCCCAAAGATTGCTGGATTTTCAGTTTCTGGCCATCGTTCATTATTGAACCTCACCTGTGAAAATGGGCTCTGAATATTTTAGGAAGCCCACTGCGGTCTACTCATTGGTTGGATTAAACAGGTTTAAACTGTGATTTGTCGGGCCATAGTTTTATCAGCTGATATCTCTGATCCAATTCCAATAGAGCTAATCCTGGGATAGTTTGAAGAATGGCTTTGCTAAAGCAACACACCTGTTACATCCAGCTTGTTATACTGCAGGAATTGTTGAACCTGTTTAAATCTGCACAAATTGTTAGTGTTAGTCAAATGCAAATTGTTTTTCCTTCGGAAATGTTTGAGAAAGAGAATAGTTATTATAGATTGAATAGATTAACTCCATCTCACTCGTGGTTTTTAGTATCGGTTATGGGATGAATTCAGTGATGCAGGTTGATTTCATCAGAGATGATGTGTGTCTGTGTGCGTGGGGGGGTGGTGGTCTGAGCTTTGGCTTCTTATCCGAGCCTAATGGGCCAGATCAGTCAGTGAATCTGTCACCCGTCCTCTCGGATGACGGCCCCACAGGACAACTAATCTCCCGCGGAGCCTTGGGAAGCTGGGAAATCAGCATGGAGCCCGCTAGCTATGCTAATAAGATTTGGGAAAGCTGGTGGTGAGTGGAGGTCACATGCCCTCTTTCCCCACGGTTCCCAGATGGCTGCTCACATCTTGGACAGCCCCCTTCTTAAATTCATCAGTTGCCCTCTTATCCTATGTCCTACCAGCCTGTGCCTCTCTCTGTCCACTTTATCCATTCAGCTCCTGCTTCCCCTGCCCCACACCTGTTCACAAGTCTCCCATTTGTCCCCTCAGGGCCGACACTTTAACCCTTGTGTTGTCTTCCCATCGACTATTCAACTTTTTTTTGACAAAAATAATAAAAAAAATTGTATTTTGCAAAACTTTTGCTGCTTTCCCCAATGTTCTTGCCACTTTTTAAAAAAAAGTAGTCACTTTTCCCAATTTTTTGCGTTTAAAAAAAAAAAAAAAGCCTTTTTTTTCGATGTTTTTTTCAAATTTTTTCCCCCACTTTTTTAAAGCATTTTTCGACAACCAACCGCGCTATTTTATTTTTCAGAATTTGGGTGAAAGAAACCAAAATTTCTGATATAGAAACTTTGGATTGGAGGACAACAGGAGGGTTAATGTGTCGCTGGCTCGTTTGCCTTTTATCTTCTTTTAGTAAATAAAAAGTCAGTTGGTCATAGAGCATTCGTATTTATAAACTACGTACATGTGTTTTGTGTGCAAAATCCTAGTAGTAAACTGTCAGATTAATGTAGTGGAGTAAAAAGTACAAAATTTCTCTCTAAAATGTAGCGGAGCAGAAGTAGAAAGTGCCGTGAAAAGAAAAAAGACTCAAGATAAGTACGAGTACCTCATATTTGTAGTTTTTACCATTTTACCGTTTTTACCACACCTGCTGTCGTAAAGGTCTAGGAGTAACCGCTAATTCCACCTGGTGCGTACCGGACGGCGCCGCGGCCCCGCTAACAGTCACTGCCATTCAAGTCAATGTTTGATATTCCACCAGCGCTCCACGGCGCGTCCCAGAAGCGTGTGTGAAGCGGCTCTCCACGCCGTTACAGAGACGCGCCAGGTCTATTTTCATGTGGGCCGCTCGGACAGCCAGGCAGGAAGTGAAACAGCGAGAGCATCCAGTCAGTTTACCAAAAGACACCCCGCAATATCGTAAATAGTCTCTTTCCGACCAAGTAGTTACAGGAACAGTCCACTTCTAAACAGTTCTACTAACTACTCTATATAGGAACTGGTAGGAGGGGTAAGGGAGTGACGCAAGAACGGCAACGGTCTCCATAGCATCGTCAGTTGACTTTAGCGCAACATACAACAACAAACCACTGCGGTGTATAAAGACTAGGCTGGAGTACTTAACAGAGAAACACAGAAGATGAAGGCTCCAGCATAATGTGATCCTAGTAATATGATGGAAGAAGATAGAAGAGCAGAGCGCAACAGGCAAACGAAATGACGGGTAAGTTTAACTAGCATTGGCAATTAGCTGGTTGAAGGCGTGATGTTTGTCTTATGCAAACTGCAAAAGTGAATAATATGTACTGTTTGTGTTTCAGACATTGCTGGGTCACTAAGTGTTCCTATGTGGAAAAGGGAAAAGACCCTACCCTGAAGTAGGAGCTGAAACAGTTACAGGAACTGCGGTCAGAGGAACTTAATAATCCCCAAATTGGTCCAGTCAGAACATGATAAAGAAAGGGTTCTAGGAACGTAATGATCTAGAAACTGCAAAAATCCCTCCGGTACCTTACCCGCTGTCCTGTCCTGTGGTTCTTTTAACCTGCTTTTAATATCTGGCCTTCTTTGAAACAGCTTTTATATAACTGAAGATGTTTTTTTAAGGAGGTTTTTAAGTGTTTTATTCACACCAGTGGTCCCATTGTGCCCATGCCCCTTGCCGCGCCCATCCCAGGTGTTGTTTTAACCCTAACTTAACCCTAACACTCTACAACACCACAGACAAGAGATTTATCTTGTATGTCATCTTGGAGGTGGAAAAACATCAGACAACATCAAAAATCTTCTTTTTACAGACAACGCCAGAAAGGCAGTTAAATTGCATGAAGGCTTGGAGTAGATGGTAGATACTAGCTTAACAAACACAATGGGAGTTTGTTTCTAGCAACCAACATAATAATAACTTAGATTCATATAGCACATTTCAAGAAACCCAAAGACGCTTTACACAGGGGGATAGGGGAAAAGAAAATAGTAAGCCAACACAAAGGAAGGGGGATGAAATGTAATGTCTACTATGACGTCCAACCACATCGCTCATTGTAAAGTTATTTTTATGAATGAAATAGACATTTAACATATATCCATCTTTTAAAAACTTGACCGAGTGTGACTCAATTTCTCCCGTTGTCTGTCACTTCCCTTTTAGCCATTACTACAACAGATAACTTCTCAAATTAAATTCAATTAGGCCTATATAAAGTAACCCTTTACTTGGCTAGATACACAAATACAGGCTTTTCCGGTGTAATGCCGAAATCTGTGCCCCGTCAGAACGTGTGCTCTGTAGCTCCGTCTACCTGTCATTAATCATTTTGTGACTTCACAGGAAGAATTGGACCCATCCAGAGCCATTAATAAAACTATATAAGAATAGCATTCTTTTCACTGTTGGTCTAGTTTGCTGTTACATGTAATTGAAGCTCATCAGATTGAACATTTCAGAGACATTTAAAGTTACATATAGTCACTTTAAGTACAACACTTGGGTAAATGCACTCAGTTACATTCCATCAAGTCCCTTATTCCTCTTCCACTATATCTGACCTTAACTGCATGTAAAAGCATGGCCAACAAGACATTCTGGCGACACACAGGCGTCCCACACATACTTTTCATATCTTTTCAACTCTGTCTGATCCCCATCCTCTTCAGTTTGTGTCACTTCTGGTCTCTTTCTTCTTAGTTTTTTACTCTTACACATCACATCCCTTCTTCACACTAAGGGACGACACCAGACTTTATTGGTTTATCCATGCGGCGGCCTCCATTCCTGAAACTTTCCCATTCCTGTTGCCTACATTTTCTTCCCCCTCACTTATTGACATCACCAGATTTGACAGTGAGCCAGGCAGCCTAACACTTACATGCCTGGACCAAAGTTCAAATCGTTTTGTTCTCAGCAAGACATACCTACACACTCCCACACATGAGCCTACACACTGCCCCCGGCCCCAACTGTCTCTTAGTAATATGGGAACATTTTGAAGGAATTGATCAAAATACACAGCCGAAAGCTCCAGGAGCATACATTGGCTAATGGCGAGAAATGTGTTTAGTAAAGCAAGAGCAGGGTAGACTATATTATTGGTTTTAGCCATTTGGTTTCTTATACAGACTTCTTGCTGACATGATGTGTGTGATAACTGTATCATTTTGCATTATTAGCCTGTCCTGTTTGTTCAGTGCTTTTCAATAATGGATGTCCTGTATGTCTTAAATGTTAACTGCCAAGGGACAATGGATAAAAGCTTAACAGTCTTATAATACATCAAAAAGTATAGAGTGGCAAAGCGTTAACCGATTAATCCATCAGTTGTCAGCTATTAAATTAATCAGCAACGATAACCGGTTGATTGGTTTGAATGTTTTTTTAACAAAAAGTTCAGATTCCAGCTTCTGAAATGTGAATATTTTCTAGTTCCTTCACCCGTCTGGGACAGTAAACTGAATATGTTTGAGTTGTTGACAGGACAAAACATTTGAGGACGTCATCTTGGGCTTTGGCACTGACGCAACACGCAATTTTATGATATTTTATAGACCAAACAACTAATTGGGTTAATCTAATAATCAACAGATTAATCAACAATGAAATGTGTCGTTAGTTGCAGCCATAAAATGGTAACATACTTTACTACTGTACATGGCCCCTTACAAACAAATGAAATGAATTAATTATTGTGAGTTGGCCGACAAGTTATGCCAAACTTTATTTTTTCATCATAATTTGATCATGACTAGTTTGCAAACCAGGGAGTCCCCTAGTTACACGCAGAGTTGCTTTCTAAGGTATTGTTGAAGTCTCATTCATAGAAGAGTCAAAGATGCAGTCATGGCCTGTCCTTTACTGCATCTAATTGTGACATGTATATTGTTATTCACATTTGTGTAGTCAAATGTAGCCTACTAATTAAAAACGCCCCATCTGGTTCCCTTTCTTAGGTTTCCGAGTAGCACCTAAAGGCAGCAGCAAGCCGTACCCAGCCCTCCCTCCACCCGGCCCTCCCTCCACCCGGCTCACCGTGCCCGGTGAAGCGGAGCGGTCCGGCCCACAGAGCACAGCACCGAGCCCGGGGGGTGGTTCAGCTGCCGGGGAGCTCGTGTGGGTGTATGTATGCAGCTTGTGAGCGCGCGCGTGCGTCAGTGTGTCCTGCCCGGCCCTGCCGTGATTTCTCCACCGGTTTAAGCATGGAGGAGTTAGCCAGAGAGAGCATCAGCCTTCTGACTTCAGCGTCCGCCAAGCCGCCGCTGGACGCGGCCGCTGCCGGGCCCCGCCTCGGCTGCATGGGGGCCATCTTCATCATGCTGAAATCCGCCCTGGGCGCCGGGCTCCTCAACTTTCCCTGGGCGTTCGGGAGAGCCGGGGGCGTCCGCAACGCAGTCACTGTCGAGCTGGTAGGCATTTGTTTGTAAAATATAAAAATACAATTAAAAGATGATATTTCTACTATTAGAATATGAGGTCTCTGCATTGTTCGGTTCAGGCAATAATCACAAAAGTTGATGCTGCAAACTGCTATGGTTTATTAAAAGAGTAGAGTTGACTTTTTTTTTAATATTTATCTATATTGGAGGTTTGTTGCATGTTGTCTACTGAGTGCTGAGGTCCACTGAGACCAGTTAAGCAGATTGGGATCTGTTGCAGCTGACAGCAGAGGCCATGACTTCACTTGACCTCAGCAGCATCTTTTTAGATTCACATTATCTTCATCCGTTGGACTTTTCTTCTGTTGTTCACTTCTTTTCTCCAGTCTGTCTCTCACACCACTGCAATAGGAATCGATTTGGGGAGTTTTATTTTCAAAGTCTTTTCCTCTTCTGCCAAATCAAGAATTCATTGAGCATAACTTTTCCACCTCAGTAGGTCATCACTTTTATCCTGAAAATTGACTTGATTCTAGTTCTGAGTACAACATTCCCAGACTCTCCACAAATCCCATATACAGGGTTATTAATGGGCCAGTTCCCATGTGGATGAGTGAAATTATGCTCTGGAACCTGTGCACTCTAGTTTTGGAGATTGGCCTGAGGGGAATGCAGAAACTCATTCTGAGAAGCAAACCAAGCATTTCTCTGTTACCAGTTTATATATATATATATATATATATATATATATATATATATATATATATATATAAAAGTTTGGGGTCACATTGAAATGTCGTTATTTTTGAAGGAAAAGCACTGTACTTTTCAATGAAGATAACTTTAAACTAGTCTTAACTTTGAAGAAATACACTCTATACATTGCTAATGTGGTAAATGACTATGGATCACAAAGAAGAACGTTTGTGAGACGCAGAACAAATGAAAAGATGCTGGAAGAATGCCTGACGCCATCTGTTAAGCATGGTGGAGGTAATATGATGGTCTGGGGTTGCTTTGGTGCTGGTAAGGTGGGAGATTTGTACAGGGTAAAAGGGATTCTGAATAAGGAAGGCTATCACTCCATTTTGCAACGCCATGCCATACCCAGTGGACAGCGCTTGATTGGAGCCAATTTCATCCTACAACAGGACAATGACCCTAAACACACCTCCAAATTGTGCAAGAACTATTTAGAGCAGAAGCAGGCAGCTGGTATTCTATCGGTAATGGTGTGGCCAGCGCAGTCACCAGATCTGAACCCCATTGAGTTGTTGTGGGAGCAGCTTGACCGTATGGTACGCAAGAAGTGCCCATCCAACCAATCCAACTTGTGGGAGCTGCTTCTGGAAGCGTGGGGTGCAATTTCTCCAGATTACCTCAACAAATTAACAGCTAGAATGCCAAAGGTCTGCAATGCTGTAATTGCTGCAAATGGAGGATTCTTTGACAAAAGCAAAGTTTGATGTAAAAAAAATCTTATTTCAAATACAAATCATTATTTCTAACCTTGTCAATGTCTTGACTCTATTTTCTATTCATTTCACAACGTATGGTGGTGAATAAGTGTGACTTTTCAGGAAAACACAAAATTGAGAGACGTGCAGTTGGCCAATGTAGCAGTTATGCATAGTCAAATACAAAAAATGGTAGAATAAGAAGTGCTTTTACTGTCCATTCCTTGCGGACAAGCAAAAGCCCATGTTGCACATGCGCAATTCAATCATGTATTCTTCAACATGTGCGGCAAAAAGCACAACTCTACTGTGCCTTTGCACATAAATGTGTTATGCCAGTAATCATCCACATTACATATCAAACATGGACCAGTTAAAATCAAGATATTACTTGACATTTGCGCAGCTAACGTCATTACACCAGCTACGTTGTAAGCGTAATCCCTGCAAAATTCAAAGTCAAAGTCAAAATGACAGGAGCAGTGTCCGACCAAGAGTTGAAGAATTTCTCCAAGCTTGATTTTAATTAAAATAAGGATAGCAAGAGGGAGGTCTACGTCAGCCTTAGATGGACTACTGCAGCAAAAGAACAACAAATTGTCTGATCGTTTCAGACAGATTGGTATGGAAGAAGAGATTGGCTATGTGGCTGTGCTAACAGCCAGCGGCTGTACTGCTATCCCTGCCTGCTTTTTTCAACAAGTCAGACTTCAACGGGAGACTGTGATCTGAACAACCTGCCCGCAGCTTTAACCAAGCATGAAAATTCATCAGCTCACATCCAGTATCAAATTCCGCTGAATGGATGTTATGTACAATAAACCTACCGACTGGTGAGTCAGAAACTATTTTGGGCTTAACATTGAATTGATTAGTGTGGTTGATTTAATGCCGACAGCAATACGTTTGGCTTCATATTCAATTGAGCAGTGTGTGTTTTCATTGTTGCTGACTGACAAACATAATTGGCCGGTAGGCAGAGATGGCAAAAGTACTCACTTCCCGTACTCAAGTAGAAATACAGATACTTGCATTAAAAAATACTCTTGTAAAAGTAGAAGTACTGATTTAACTTCTTTACTCAAGTAAAAGTAACAAAGTACAGCCTTGGAAATGTACTTAAAGTATAAAAGTAAAAGCAGCCTTGCGAATGACAAAGCTACCTGGACCATACAGATGTTACTAGAGAGCACGCTGAGAAACATCAGTGGACATGGAAAAAAGGTACAGTTCAGTAGATTTATCCAAGCTTGTTTGTCAAATACATTTGTCTTCACGTAGTTAATAAGAGCTTAGTGTCATAGTTGCGGTTTTGGTTGAAGTTTCTCGAGCTTTATTGTGTTCAATGTTTCCTGGTTTTCTGTGTCATGTGTTCTGTTAGCTGTGCTTTGCCATGTATGTTTCATGCTTAGTTTCCTGTTTTATTTTGTTGTCTCTCTGTTTCTCCTGTCTTCTTTTACTTCCTGCCTTGTGTTCTCCCACCGTTGTGATTGTCTGCCCCACCCTGATGTGTTCCACCTGTTGTTCATCCCTGATGTCACCTGTCCTCGGTTTTACCCTCGTTACCTTGTGTATTTAGTCTCTGGTGTCTTTGACTCTTGTCGGTACGTTGTCTTCCCTTCCCTTTGTTGCTTCTACCTGGTTGTTTTTCCCCTTTCATGTCTTCTGGTTTTCTAGTGATTTTTGATTTTGTTTGTTTTGACTGCCTGCCTGCCTCAGGACATCTTCAGTTGTAAGTCTTTTGTTAAATAAATCCTCTACTCAGAATTTTTGGGTCAGAGCCTTGTTTTTTCCTGACACTGTGAAACTAAACAATACAATAAACGTGCTGTTAAACCAAAACAGTAAGGCTATCGCAAATAGGCTAAAAAGCTTAATAAAGCTTAAAAAGGTGCTCTTATGCCCCTTGGTTTTATATAGGCTAACAGTGTTATAATGAGAAACCTCTTTCACACTAAATTCCTTTAGCTCAATGTTATCCCACATTAATGGAGGGTTAAGCTTTTTGTATTGGTTATTCCATAAGATTGTAAAATATGTTTAGCTCACTGTTAAAGAGCTCTGACGTATATTCTCCATAATAAATTCCTAGACCGTGTAATTGGTGCTAAATGAGGTAAAATACCAAAATCTAAGTTTTTTTTTCTCCTTACTTCCCAATCAGACTAGTTCGCCCCATTACTTTGCAATGGCTCTAAACTGGACATGTGACTAGGGATGTCACAATAACAGAAACTTCATAGCCAGTACCAGTGAAATTCCACAAATCTCGACACCCATTTTGATACCACGATAAAAAACAAAACAATAAATCCCACATACTCCTTTTATAACATGTATTTCAGGATAAGCATAACAAAAATAACACTTTAAATCTGTATGTCAGTACAAAAATGCCAAACTAGATTTGAGGTGATAAGGAAATTGTGTCCACCAGAGAGCACTGATATATAATATAATTATTAAGATTGTTTTTTTGTCTATGTAAAACAAAATAAAAAAATGGGTGGTAATTAAAAATGACTTTATTGTTTTTATCTGTATGAAAACTCTATCTGGTGTTATTATTTAACTGAGACAGATGTGCTGCAACTAATATACTGCACCAATGTTAAGCAGGGTTGTCCCATTTTTCTACAAACTAAAACCTTAGCCATCAGAGTAGTTTGTAAGATGCTATCACATGAGTTCAACTTAAATTGGCTATAAGGTATTTGGTCATTTGGTCTTGATGAATGCCCATTTTGAGCATATCAGTGTTTCATTTTGACTGCGACAAATGATATCCTGACTAAATTGTGTCATCTGTATCTCTTAGCTCCATCATTCTGCCTTCCTTCCTACCCTCAGGTCTCCCTTGTGTTCCTGATCAGTGGTCTGATCATCCTGGGCTACGCCTCGTCCATCAGTGGCCAGTGCACGTACCAGGCGGTGGTGAAGAAGGTGTGCGGGCCAGCCATTGGCCAGCTCTGTGAGATCTGCTTCGTCTTCAACATCTTCATAATCTCTGTGGCCTTTCTGGTTATAGTGGATGACCAGCTGGAGAAGTGTGAGTTGGAGAGTCTATAGTGTGCAGGCCTTAAAGACCTCATATTGTGCAAATTTTCAAGTTAATAATTGTGTTTAGAGGTCGACCAGGATAGGTTTCCATGGTTTAATAAAAAACAAAACAAAAAAAACACCATATTTGTGTCATACTACATTGCTGCAGCTCCTCTTTTCACCCTGTGTGTTGAGCTCTCTGTTTAGGACTATTAAGAAAAACTCCTTAAGAAACGAAAACCAGTCAGTATCTGGTGTTAGGGTTAGGTGAAGCGGTTGCAAGTGTGGTTAGACTTTCCAAAGCTCCATGAAGACAGCGATCGCTGCAATATAGTATAATGGTGAGCGGAAAGCAGTCGTACACTTCCACTGACTGATATGGATATTGTAAGCCAAAGCATTTCTAGAAGTATTGCGATTCAATAGTATTGAGCATTGGGATTTTCTTTTCTTTCTTAAACAAAAACAAAAGTTGACTAATACACTTCATGATACATTTCTAAAAAACAAATTGTTTTCTAAAGAAGAATGCATATCACTTGTCAGTCTGACATTTATTTCATTTGTAAAGAAGTACATAATATGGATTTACTGCATGTTGACTTCTTATGTTCCTTATATCTATGGGACATTATTCTCTATACTTCCTAGATGTTGACTTCTGTGCTTGCATATCATGTCTGTGTGTTCTTGTTTCCCCGTTAGTGTGCGGCTCCCTGTACGAGCTGATAACTGGTTTGCCGGAGTCTGAGATGCCGTACCACGTCTACACAGACCAGCGCTTCGGCCTGGTGCTGCTCTGCATCCTCCTCATCCTACCGCTGTCCATCTCCAGAGAGATCAGCTTTCAGAAATACACCAGGTCAGCTGTCCCGTGGCCCATGTGGGGGTGCAGGCCGGTGTCACTTCCAAATGTATCCACACACATATGGTTTAGAAATAAGACACCATACAGGATTATTGTCCTTTTTGTCATTTTGGATTTTAAGTTATTATATAATTTTTCTGAGTTTAAGTCAAATTTAATTGTAGTTTTAGTGTGGGTTTGAAAAAAAAAAAAAAAAAAGCTGCTTACTTTTTTATTTAGATTTTATTCAGGGTTTCCGCAGGGTCTAAAGAAGTCTTAAAAAATCTAAAATTTCAAAACCGAAATTTAAGGTCTCAAATTCGCTATAAAAATATTGTGTCATTTTGACATGCATTTTCAGTTTTGTGTATATGTTAATCGTGGATTATTATGTGTAAAATTGCAAAAATATCACTCATTCATGTAAACTTGTAAACAATGACAACGCAAGAAGAAATAATGTCCTCTCTGGCTGAAGATGGTGATGTAACAGCCCGTCAGAGGCCGGTCACCCCCCCACTTGAATTTAGGGCTTAGTCGATGTTGTGATAAAGGTCTACAATTTCATTCGTTTAGTCTAAAAAAGACCTTGAAAGTTTTAAATTTGACTTGGTGAAACCTGCTGAAACTTTGTCATTAGACGCTGAGCAGCAACCCTATTGTTTTTGCCAGTTTTATTATTATTATTCTTCAGCCGTACCGGTATCAAACGTTTTTACCCAGCCCTGGTGTTGAGTTTTCAGTAATCCAGCCATCCATTGCACTTTGCCAAAATGTGTTGTGTTGTCTTCATTCAGTCTGAACCAAGTGCTTTGTCTCTGTCCTCTCACAGTGTTCTAGGCACTCTGGCTGCAGCCTACCTGACCATTGCCATCATCATCAAATACCACACCACGCCTTCTGTTCTGGTTCACATCACCCCGCTCACTAGTGGGTAGGTAGGTTGGTAGGTAGTGTGTGTGTGTGTGTGTGTGTGTGTGTGTGTGTGTGTCTAGATAACAGATGTGTGTGATTGCAGACACATTCAATGCTGGAGCTAACTCGTTTTCAGACTTGCACAGCTACAGTATTTTTTTGTTTTTTTAAGAACTGGCGTCCTCCTGTTTTTTTCATGACAAGCTACATGTATTCGCTTTCTTGTAGAGAATTAAATAAAAATGTCTATTGCTTTTTTTTGTCCTTTTTTGAAATGTGAAGCTACCAGCATACAGACTAATAGCAGGGGGAAATGGCTAACTAAACTACAACTTGTTTTTACACTTGTTAAAAGTATTAAACAACTTGATATATAACATGTAAAATTAGTGCTGGTAGGTGGATTTTGCATCAGATGTTTTTTTTTTTTATTTTACGCAGAACAGTTGTCACTGGAAACTGTTTGGAAAAGGGCAGACACTTTCACTAAATACTTGGCAGGTGAATGGATGAACCATCTGTCTATCACGGGCTAGTCATGCATAGAGCTCAACAGTCCCACCCACAGCTGGTTCCAGAAGTAAAAATACAATTTCTCCATTAACAAATTGGAGTATAAGCCGTAAAATCATAACCATCAATGGTAAAACCAGCTATGACATGACTAAGCAATCATATATGCTCATATAGACGCCAAAAGTTCATGGGGCACCAACCTTGTTTTGAGGTAAATGTCTTAGATAAGTACTTCATTACCTACAATCCCACAGTGATGCCTCGGATTGGTGTAACTCATGTCATGTGACTGTTTGATTAAACCCCGTGAAAGTCCGTTAGAGTCTTTGCTGCTGTACTATCTAGGCTACTGTAAGGTTACTGTCTACTGTGCGATCTTTAATAAAAAGAAGAAAAAAAACCTGTGTTGCGTTTCTGCACGGTAGACTTATCAGTGCAATCATGAACTCCTTGGCTGCTATGATGGCTTTTTACAAGGACGAGAACAAGAGTGTCCAAAGGGGTGAAAACCACTTGCAGTCAGTGTGTCCAAGGGTCAGCTTATGGGTTTTGTAAGGGCCAACATAAGAAACAAGACCTACAAAGTTGTGGTGAGTTTTGCAGGGTTGGTAACGTGTGTTGACATTATCCGTTGACTTTAGCTAGGCTAGTAGAGACTCTTACTGTATGAGTCATATCAACCATTACACAATTACTGCTGAAAGAACTGCTATTAACTGTACATTCACTAAATAAAAATCACTATATTGTGAGGAAAAAGTGGCCATATTTGTCGTCGTATTGGAAGTTGTTCAAGAGACTCTTTTGCGGTTGTGTCTTTTCGACAATAATATTCAGTGGTACGCGATGGGATGAGTTGCTCCTTCGCTCGGAAATAAAAAATACGTATATGTATGTATTTTTGGGGGATTTCCTGTTTGTTTTTTCATTCAAAATTATATGTTGTAAGCTTATGAGTCACGTCGTAGCTGGTTAGCCTACTGATATATACTGAAACTGATATACAGATTGAGAAATTAATGTGAAATTTACTTCCGGAACCCAAGGTCTCTCGGAGGAGGGGCGGGACTGTTGAGCTCTATTGCTAGACCCATAGACTGTTAATACAGTCTATGACTGTTAATACAGTCTATGACTGTTAATACAGTCTATGGCTAGACCCCACAGCGTTGTGGAGTAAGGTCTGGCTGCAGGAAAAAAAATCTCTGGGTTGTTTACATTTCTTTAAACCAATCACAATCGCCTGTGTTGGCGCTAAACTCCGGACGCATGGATGGTGGCTCTGTTTTGGTGGAACATTTCAACCTTACAAATAAAACGCCCCATACAATATGAATTGAAGTTAACTGTTGACACAATACTGTAACGTGAGCTATTTAAAATAGCTGGATGCATGGTTACATGCAGTTTGCTCTTACCAATGTATAGCTGTGTGTACTTCATCCACATAAATCCTACCAATCAGACCCAAAACCTCCCAGTTAGAGTAAATGCTGCAAACATATTCTTTTCTGCATGTAGCTTGCTAGCTGGAAAGGTTGTTTTTTTTTCCGAAGCGAAGGAATTTTGAGAATGGCAACATAGAGAGCGGAAGCAGAGGAACAACCGGGGCATGAGCCAGGAATTAGTCATAAAAGTGTGAAAACATGTTTTCCATTGAGAAAAGCCTTTGCTCTTCTTTCAATGAAGAAATATTCTTCAAATGTGATAGAACTGATACTGTTGCAGCATCTTATCTCTTCAGGAGCCGCCATTGTTGTTGTTTTGAACAAACAACATACTCTGTACCTATCAAAAGTCTATGACTTAATTCTTGTCTGTGAATATATGCTGAGCAGCCTGTATTTAGTGTTTCTGCATGACTAGCAAGATGTAAAATCTGCCTTCAAACTTTAGTAGTTTGGGTGGAAATGAAGGAAAAGAACTAGAAAAAAATAGAATACAGTTAGTTTTGGATGCCTTTCAAAAGTAAAGTTTTGTATTCCAGGCTGTCTTGTCTATGCCATAAATATACTTAATGCCCACAGCAAGTTCATATAGTGAGGTTGCTTCCAGGAAATATAACTATCATGCGTCTCCTCCATAAATCTGCTAGAATCCAGGCCACAATGACAGAAAAGTAGATGAAAAGCATTCTGCTCGCCCCTCTTCTTAAAGCTCTGTGTCACTGTTATGGCGCTCTGTCTGGCTCACTGACTTACCTGGGCTGCTCTTGGCAGCCATGCGCTTGAGATTGACGGATGAACTCTGTGGTCGGGTGTCTCTAAATGCCATGGCATTATGAATAATAGCTTATATCTTATTTTTCTCATTGTCGTGGTATTTGTAAATTCTAGACAAATGACTGGCATCTCCTGTCTGTTTGCAGGATCAGCTCCTGGGCCTCCATGTTCAGCGTCATCCCGACCATCTGCTTTGGTTTCCAAGTGAGTGCAACAACCTTAAATGGATTCATGTAAGAGCCTTTGAGACTGAGTTAACATGTGTTTGGAACATCATGCTGTGGTAAGGCTGCAAGCTACTGAGTGTGCAGCTGTGTGGGAAGGTTTATGTATGTATGTATGCATGCAGGCTTCAGCTATGGCGGCCAAATAGCAAATACATGGATGTGAATACATTATAAAATGATTACCCAGCAAGCTATGAAGTGTGAAATCTCCATATTCATTTGACTCTAAAGGGATGATTCACCCAAATTACAGAAAACATTTAGATATTTATATGGGGTTTTACAATATTTTTCCACATCTGTCTCTGACATCTCTGCTTATACCTTAAAACAATGGAGGTAAATGGAATTTAATTTGTGGTGATCAAAACAATGACATGTTGCATATCAAAAATAGAAAACAAGGCATCTGTGCTGCACATGCCACTTTACTAATGGACTGTATTTCTAGAGCTTTTCTAGCCTCAACGACTACTGAAAGCACTTTTACACTTTTACAGTACTGCACCCATTCACCGTTCACACACTGTGGCCGAAGTACTTGTGACATCTCACGTGTGACTTTGACTTACAACTGTATTTAGTCCACTTCTTTAAAAAAAAAAAAAAATACCAAGATATGATTTTTGGTTCATATCGCTTTTTTTTTTTTAAAAAATGTAAGGTTGCTGTGAGCACCACAAACACAATTCCCTTCACCTCCATTGTACTGGCTTGGAGGCAAACATTTCATAGAAAACGTTGACAAATACTGGAACTCCAAACCATGACACTACACTACTAGAGGTAAATGAGTGCTTTAGCTATTTCTATGTTGTGACAACGCCATATATTGAAGGGATACTAAAGCTATATAGAGTGTTTTTTACTTAACAATCTTTAAGACTTGGACTTCCTTAGGTGGGTGTGTTTTAGTGTAGTGAAGGTCAGCAGCCTGGGGCCACTGTGCTCCGCGGGATCCCTGCTGAACAGTGAGCCTTTCATATTTAATAGCAGAGTAGAGTATAGGGGGAAAAGATCATTTTGTCAATCTAAAGCAAGACAGGCTGTGTGTGTAACTTCTCAAGTTTCCAAGGTTACCCCTGAGGGATGCTGGTAGGATCTAATAAAAGTAGGGGGAAAGTACAAATTGACAGACGCATGTCCACTCACACACACACACACACACACACACACACACACACACACACACAGACGCGCTCCCTCAGGGTGAGTGATTGCACTGCAAAGGGTTGAAAAGAAAGCTGATGAGATCCTGAGAGGAGTGAAAGAGGGGAAGGCAGGAAATGGGAAGTGAGATTTAAAAACCTGGGCGATGGCAGCTGGGATCAAGTGGGGACGAGAGTCTGTATCCTGACCTCTGTGATGGTTTAACTCACCCTATTGTGCCGCTCGGAGTTCCAATCCTTCATTTAAAGCCCTATCTCATCTCAGTTCATCCCACCGGCAGAGAGACAGAGAGAGATCAGAGATAATACAAACCGCTGGAATCCTCACCCTGCACTCCAAAAATCCAAGGTTGGCTGCTAGAGAGACTCCCAATCCGTCTGACCAACAGCTAGTCCCCACCATCCCTGGAGTTTATTCCAACCAAACACGCCAACAGTTGATCTCACCTTTAATCACCTCGTCTGTGTGTTTGTTCCAGTGCCACGAGGCGTCCATCGCCATCTACAGCAGCATGGAGAACCAGCGGCTCTCTCATTGGGTCTTCATCTCCGTGGTCTCGATGATCATCTGTCTCATCATCTATTCCCTTACAGGTCAGACAAGCTGCCAGTACAACATCAGCAGTAAGGTTGGGACTCGTTTGGATTTTAACAACTCTGATTCTTTCTTTCCGGTTCCGGTGTCTCGGTTGCGATTATTTGAAGAGTGAAGTTGAAGCTGGTCGCTTGTTTATTATTATTATTATCATTATTATTATTGATACAGAGACGTCTGTTCCAGAGGTATGCTTGGACCACTTTTTTTTTTAAGACCAAATACAAATGAATGGCATTCCGATCAGCCTCAGCACCGAATTAGAACAAAAAAAAAAACAGCACGCTAAACTAAGATGGTGAACATGTCAATCAATACTTATACTACATACTTGGATATTAGCATTGTCATTGTGTGAATGTTGGCAGGCTGATGTTGCTTCTTAGCTTCCTTGTCTCTCTGTTGCAGGGGTTTATGGGTACCTGACGTTCGGAAAGGACGTGAAGGCCGACATCTTGATGTCGTACACCGGCGATGACATTCTGATGCTCATTGCCCGGCTGCTGTTTGGAGTCTCCATCATCACCATCTATCCCATCATCCTGCTGCTGGGCAGGTCAGGGACACGACCTCAGTGAATTCCTCTCACTTTGGTCGACTCTTATAGAAAGACTCACTGTTTCTCACCTTTTCACTCAAATGAAATCGTCCAAAGTAGTGGCACAATCAATTGCAATTTTATAGAAATCGCAATATGGCATTGTGGTGCAGCAGCGACGTCCTGGCCTCCTATCATACAGACTAAAGAAAAAAATCCCCGTTTGGTACGGATACTCGCAAAAATCACACAAGAATCATTTTCAATTTAATATTTTTCAATGAGAATAATGATACAAAACTGATCATTCCCTCCAATATCGTAACTCATACCGCAATTCAGTCAAAAATAATCCCAATCAATCTTATTTACAGTAAACACACACAGAACCTCAGACCTCCTCACATTCTCTGCCTGGGCCGCCGTGTTTACAGATGACAGTGTTTTGGCTGCATAGAGACTTTCTTTAGCCGTACTGACTTATCAAACCACACCCGTTCCTGCACATCAGGTCAGTGATCCAGGACCCCTTGCTGAGCTGGCGGCGGAGGCGCCACGGCGTGGTCACGGCGGCGTTTGAAAGCCGCAGCCGCTACACGCTGACGGTCCTGTGGATAACGGTGACACTGCTCATCGCCATGTACGTACCGGACATCAGCAAGGTGATCAGTGTCATCGGAGGGATCAGCGCCTTTTTCATCTTCATCTTCCCAGGTAACACTCCCTCCGGCTTACACATTCATAGAGTGTACTCAGATGTGTTGCAACCCTTTAAACCCCGCAATGTGTTTGAACAGGACTCTGTTTGATGTTTGCCATGCAGTCTGAGCCAGTGTCCTGTAAGACCAGGTGAGAATACACGTCATTTAAATGTTAATGTATTGTAAATACTCAGCTCAGTCTCATGGTCACGTTAATGTAAAATTTTCTTGTGCTGATTACAAATTTTGAAGTAATGTATTTCAATGGGAAGCCTATTTCGTGATCACAGAACAATTATGGTAGCAAGTGGCCGTGCGGTCCCGCGTGTGGCGTTTCATTTCCCCGTTGTTGCGTCCCCGAGAGCAGCCCAGTGTCATGGCAGTTTGTGAAATGGTCACGTTCGAAAATCGTAACCTGTACACGTATTAAACGAGAAAATCGTGACCTCTACATGCATCAATGTAGCCTACTGACTTACAGTGTAGGCTACATCAGAGGAAGACATTGTACTACTGTATTTACCTGACAGAGAATTGGCAGATTCAGAATGTAATCACAAGATATCACAATGACAATGTGGGGTAATCAGACATTAGCGTCATGGACTCATGGCGGTGCACCCATTGGGCCCGTTATGAGAGCTAATCAGCACCTATCTGTGTTCATCAACAGATGAACACATCTGTTGGGGGGGAGACGTGTTGTATGATACTTAACAAATTTAACACTAAACAGCATAGGACTTTTCATTTCCATACCTGGTTTAGTGGCTTGGCAGTTAACGGTGAATTAGGGGATTTGATTCGCGGTGGTTATGACGACAGTTCTGGTATTAGTGTTGTAAGTTACCAGTAGACTTAATTAACCCGACCCAGGGTGAGTCTGATTAAAACTGATGTGTCTGCCCGGTTCAGGTCTGAGAACTGTGAAAGAATAATCTCTGATATTACGTTATGTACGTTAGAATATCCTGACTTGCAATGCCTTTGGCCTTTCTCTTAAAACCAAGAGCACCTTCTAGTGGGCTCAGAAAATAAAGACACTGGTTCACAAAGCTTCACACAGCCCAGCTTCTGGTCCGGCGCTGTGCTCAGTCAGTGTGTAGTGGGAGTAGGGGAGTGGCCAGTGGCTAGAGCGGCAAAAGCCAGTGTGTGCTTCTTTTACCAATATTTACTGATACGGTGGCTTTAGAAACCCCTGGGATAGACTAAAGCAGGGATGTTCAACAAGGGGGTCCTGAACCCCTATGGGGTCCTCAGAGTCAATGCAGGGGGCTCTGAATTATTGGTAATTTTTAAAAGTCTTAACACGAATCCAACATATTATTAGCAAATATAAATCCCCACTCCTTGGCTTATGTAACATTGAAGACCCCTTGAACCCTTTAAAGAGAAGATGCTTTGGGTTTTTTTCATGACTGATCTGAGAGATGCTTACAACATATTATTCAGTTGTTACACACAGTACACATTTGTCTTTGCCACTTGTACCTTCTCTCTCCTCCGCAGAGTCACCCTCACAGTGTGGGGAGTGGTGACCCTGCTCTGCGGGACTTTCATCTTCGGCCAGAGCACCACCATTGCTTTCATGCAGGTCCTCGGAAAGATCTGACTGTTTTCCTCCCTAACTGATCCGGGGCTTTTCATGCAGACAAGGGTGACTGGATCCTAACCCCTTTTCATCCCTGGAGAGCCCATGGGGAATTCTGGCCCCAATGGAATTTAAAAACTGGACATGATCGCTGAACAATCAACATGAATATTTGATGAAAGCCTGATAAGTACTAAACTCAGCACAAAAAAAAGAAACGCCCTCTCACTTTCAACTGCTTTTATATTTTAAGCAAACTTAAAGCTGTAGTGTGTAGTTTCTGTCACCCCTATGAGGAATTCTAAGTAAAGTCATCTTAAATGTAACGGACCCTTATATTAATATTAAAAAGTTACGCACATGCTTTAACATGTGTAAATATTTGTATGAACATAAAAAGAACATGTTTAACAGACTAACAGAAATAGAATAATGTGTCCCTGAACGTGACCATTTCACTGTCTCCCTGACTGCACTGGCTCCCTGTCCAACACCGTAGTGACTTTACGATTCTCCTCCTCACCTTCAAAGCCCTCCATAATCTCGCTCCTCCATACTTCTCTGAACTCCTTCAACTTTACGCTCCATCCCGACCTCTCTGATCCTCCTCTTCCTCACTGCTTTCCAACTCCTCCTGCCCGCCTGTCCACACTGGGCTTCAGAGCCATTCTGCCCCTCTCCTTTGGAACTCCATCACTCTTTCCATCCGTACCATTGAGTCTCTCCCACCTATAAAAACCTCCCTCAAAACTCCTATTCCAAAAGGCCTACCCCACATAACTCCACTGTCCATCAAATTCACAGATATATTGCTTTTTTTTATTCTCTATCTCAATTTTTAAAAGTTTGTTTTAATTATATATGCCTTTTTAACTTCATGTTTGCTTGTTTTAACTGTAAGGTGTCCTTGGGTGCTATGAAATAAATTAAATGAATCAATTAAACATTAATAAAATGTATTATTATTATTGTTACATGTGGACTGAGGACAATCAGCTGTCCTTCTGTCTCCCTGTAGCGCTGTCTTAAGGCGCCTCACAGTACAGACATTGCAACGTATTGCCCTGGCCACATCTGCAGTCCTCATGCCTCCTTGCAGCATGCCTAGTCCAGCCGAGTCCAGTACAAAGGTCCCTTTACTTTCCTAACTGTGACCTTAATTGCCTACCGCCTGCAAGCTGTTATTGTCTTACCGGCACAGGTGCATGTTCATTCATAGTTTTCATTGAACACGCTTGAAAAACACTGTTTGAAACCTTTACGATAAAGATCTGTAAAGTTATTTGGATTTTTACCAAATTATCTTTAAAATACAGTGTCCTTGTTTTTCTGCTGAGTTTATGTCTATAAGACGTATTGATATCCACTGTAGAGCCATATAAGACTGAGTTGACAGGTTGCTTGAGGTTGACACGGAGGAGGAAGGAGGTTATGCTGACGTTTCTATATATTTGGATGTGTGTAAATAAGTCTTGTTTTGTATTTTAAAAAAAAACTGCTTCATAAATACTTAATGATGTGTAAAGTACTCAAGGTAACAGTGACTATTGAGTTCATGAAAAATAATTGAATAAAATAATTTATATAAAATCTTTTGTTGAATGTGCATCTGTTTGCTGTTTTAGTTTAATGTGGAAAATAAATCCCTGAATAAGATCATCTAAGATAAGCGCCCATATTATGCTTATTTTTGGTTCATAATTGTACTTTGACGTTGTAACAGAATAGGTTGACATGGTTTCATTTTCAAAATCTATCAACCATCTTTGTAGGGACTTGCACATGCTCAGTAGAGGAGATTATGGTGAACTAGTGTTTTGTTGCAGTGTTTTGCCATTGAGAAGCTAGACTACGTAGAAAGCTGTGCAGATTGTGAACAGCTCACCCAGAGACTGACGACAGAGGACGTTCAGAAACCGTACCTCACTCAAAACAGCATGGATAGTTTTTTCCCAAGTTTGTATGCACGTGGAAGCACCAGAGACATAGAATAACACCCCAAATCCCAGAAAAAGGGATTTTGTTCATATAATGCACTTGAACAACCAGTACGGCTACATTTTGCTCCTCAACCACTCGGTTCCACAAGCGACCTGATGTATACAGGGGCACTCCTGCTGTTCAGTATTGAAAGTTGGGAGAGTCAGAAGGGACAGATTTTAAAAATGGTCATAATCAAAAAGCAACAATAATCCTACTAAGCTTCCTCCAGAGCTGCAACAGATACAATATTCCAACAAGTACTTTTACTTTTGATATTTTTGAAGTCAATTTTGCTAATAATAAATTTTGGGCAAAAAATCGTGATCTAGTCAAATCTTTAATGTAGGACTTTTTACAGTGGTGTTGGAAGCAGGGCTGAAGTGGGACACGAGGCGCTTTTCTGTTGTCTTGGACTCGTTAGTATTCGGACTCGGACCTGGCCATTGGACTCGCCAAATATTCTAGTTGGTCTCGCCGAGTCCAGCACTATATGCTTTTGTTCTAAAGTAACTTCCTCCTTCTAAACAAAACCATTGATGAAGTGCGCTCGTTTAGAAAACAGGTATTAGTTTAATTTAAAATCCATCTAGAACAGGCATCGAGATTGGTCACCTGGTATACACCTGGCTGCATCATATACCTCAATCATCAGATATCAACTGACACATACAGTATATAACGTCAGAGAGCACTTTGTACTATGAATTCTTTAAGTAAGTTCAAGAAAGGGAAAATATTTTATACTTAAAGTAGGATCCTATAGTGTGTAACTCTGCACTTGCTTTTTGATTGTTACTGTATAATAAACCAAAATGATCATCTTAACAGAAGATATACTGACTCTAACATGACACAAATTCTAAACAAGCAAGTGGTCTTGCAGGGGATTTTTTTCTTCTGTGTGGGTATTGACTGTCTCTCATTTAGACTCGGACTTGACTTGGACTTGAACCTGTTTGGACTTGGTCTTAACTCAGTCTCGACTGCTTTTGGTCTTGTACTCGACAAAGGTGGACTTGACTACAGCCCTGGTTGCAAGTGATGAGTATTTCCTCCACCACTGAGTTAGTTTTGGCTGTGAGAAGCTCCTCCTTTTCTATTGCATTGCATAGTGGGAGAAAAGTTGTTCGTCAACAACGGATTCATAATTCAACCGTATTTCTCGACTTCTTCCCTTTGCCGGAGTCTTGTGCTCTCTCACTCCCAGAGTCTTGCCCTCTCCTCTTTCCTGCAGGTGTTTCTGGCTCTGGATCTGTGATTGGAGTCACCTGCTGCCTCCATGTTCCTGCTCGACACCCTCTGCTACAATTCTCCATAACTCACTCACTCACTCACTCACTCACTCACTCACTCACTCACTCACTCACTCTCTCTCTCTCTCTCTCTCTCTCTCTCTCTCTCTCTCTCTCTCTCTCTCTCTCTCTCTCTCTCACCCCCAACCGGTCAAGGCAGATGACCGCCCACCCTGAGCCATGGTTCTGCTCGAGGTTAACCCTCATGTTGTCCTCGGGTCAAATTGACCCGTTTTCCTATATCAATGTTCTTTTTAATTACCCAAAATAACATGATTGATTCCACACAACGCTCTTTGCCAAGTACAAATCTCTACTTTCATTAATTTTGGGGCGTCTTATTCAATTTTATAGCATTTGAAAAAAAGTGTTTTTGAACTAGTATTGAGTAAAAGTTGACATATTCCAGTCTGTGATTATCATCAACATCCATTCCTTTAATTTTAGTCTCAATAATTCCTAATTTCTGCTTTTATAACTCAAACATTAGGTATAATTTCCTATAAATGAGGTCTATTGACCATAAATTCCAAAACAAACTGTAAAATTAAAGTTAATAAGTTAGTGTTACATAGTGTTAAACGTCAAGAAAAGTGACAATCATTGAAAAAGGGGGACAAAAAACGTAAGAAAAAGTTAAAAACATTGATAAAAACGTCAATAGAAGGGTTGCTTTTCAATTTTGACGGGAGGACAACATAAGGGTTAAAGGAAGTGTTTCCTTGCCTCTGTGGCCTAGTGCTTGCTCTTGGTGGGAACTGTTGGGTTTCTGTAAATAACATCACAGAGTACGATCTAGACCTGCTCTTTATGGAAAGCACAAAGAGATAACTGTTGTTGTGATTTAGCGCTATACAAATAAAATTGAATTGAATATTTAGCATGCATACTGTCTGGTGTAAGTATACTTAATTTCGCCACTTTTCTAATGTGGACACACTACATCATAATCTCAAAATCTGCTTAGAATTATTATGGATTTGGGAAACGCTGTAACCATGAGGAATAAGCTGAAAAATACTGAACACATCCTGCTCCAGTTCTGTGTTTTGTTGTGTTGAGATCAGGTGAACTGGATTGTTAACAGCTTACCTGATTTGAATGCTTATCAAACCATAAAGTACACATGAGGATTGTTATGCAGGATGATTAGACTCCAACACAGGATAACGGAAAGTTCAAATGAATCACAGATCTGCCAAAACATTTCAGAATGAAACAACCATCAATATGAATCATCGACAGCATTTAACAATTAGCCACAAAGCACACTTTTCAGTTTTATAGTTTTATTGAATTTGCATCACTCTACATCATCTAGAATTTCAACAAGATATTCTTTAAAGACCAAATATAATACTTGCATCCCTGCATTAAGTCTCTACACTTAAGAGAAAGCAGTTTTACTGAAACATACATTAAGAATTAATATTTTATTAACATTACCATAAAAGTGAATGTTCATTCTTGTATGCCATTTTTCTAGTCATATATATTTTATATAATAGATTTTAGTCTCTGTCTCCTTCATAGGAATACTAGAAAAGAAAGAAGGTAAGAAATGCACAAAACCCATTGAAGAGTAGCATGGCCTAATACTACAGCGAAGAAGTTACTGGACATTCAGTTGACATGCACTCAGTTGAAGGATAGAAAAGAACACAGCCATAGAAGGGAAGAGTTAGGGCCTTGAACTGTTGAGCAGGGCCACACGGAAGCAGATTTCTGCACAATTTTCCAAAGATTCTTTTTCTTTTTAACTAATAATTTTAACACATAGAAGAAACGTATATGTAGAAAAACTGTCCGCAATTTTTAATTGTGCTGAAAACTTCCACATATTCTGTTTGGGTCTAAGGTAAAACCTGGAGCCCGTTCAATCTCAAAACGGTGTGCACTGTTTTGCTACGGCTTCATGGTTAAACGACATGTTTCCTCGGAACGGTGTGAAACGTTATGCAACAGCTTTGAGATATGTTTTCTCTCGTTTGGTGGGTGTGTCTCTTGTTTATTGGCTGTGTCAAAGGTGATACCCAATCAGCAGAGACGTGCATGTAAACTCGTGGTAAAAAAAAGGCAGAGCGCTCGAGCACACAGCAGGGTGTTCGACGCAAACCGTGTTGCCACGTTTTGTCGGGGCTGAAAGTGGCCTACGTGACACACTTCCTGTCCACCAGCTTCCCTGCAGCTACAGAAACTGATGCCGCCTACAGGAGGCCTAATGTCTCACATACTCTGTTACATCCTCTGCTGTTTCATCTTTTCACGTCGCCAGGAAACATTCAATCGAGGCCTGTCGCGCTACTTTTCAATGACATAACTCTTTCATTGTATGACCAAGCACAGGTTGCACTGAGGAGTAGGAGGATAGAAAAAAAACAGGTTGCACAGTCTGAGGGACATTCAGGAATGTATCAATAGGAAACAGCATTGGCATTTCTGACAGTTCACTCACTATCTACCTCATCATATACAAAACCCAACTATGCTGTACAGGAAAGAAACCCTCGATAAGAGCATGTGGGCTGCATTCAGCTGAGCGCTTGAGTACTGTAAACTATGGCTATCAGTATAGTATGTCACTGACATGTAAACATCAATCCATGCAATATGGCTTTATGTTTCTATTTTGAATACAGCAGCTCCTTCTTGAACGCAAACAAGATTTGGCACAGGAGTGCAAGTAATTATATTTTTTAAGAAGTGAAAGATTAACGGTACCCTGTGGAGCTTTCTTGTGAACAAACCAAAGTCCTGTTTATGGTCAGTGTTGCTCACTGTTGGTATTTCATTAGCTTAGCTGCAGTTTAAGGTTCAGCAGGACGGGTTTAAACCTGTGTCGTCTGGAACAAAATCATGTGGTCTCTTAAACCCCATTGCTGCTTCCCCAGAAGCTTTAAATCACGGTAGGAATCTGAGGTTCAAGTGGGATGAACAGGGGAAAAGTACTCTGTATGTGAGAATACTGTGTTAAAGAAGCATTAATGAATGTGAGTCAAATATTTAATACATCCAAAATATGGCTAGCCTGTAAAATAATTAAAGCCAAGCAAATGTAACGGTCTGTAGTTTAGAGCTATAGTGTGTAGTTTGTGTCGCCCCCATGAGGAATTTTAAGTAATGACAACAACACTGTTCTTGTACTGTACTTGTTGTCATTACACTGGTGCAGCCACATGACACAAGCCTTCCGTGCACCCCCCCACCCCTCCTTCGCGCAGACACGGAGGATTAGAGAACATCATGGACTCTGCAGAAAAGGAAATTATCTTCGCTCAATTTTCTGTGTATACGAAAGTCACCGAATGGCATCATTCTGTAAACTATACTGAGAAATGCAGAGAGAGTTTTGTGGAGCTGAAGGTCTTTATTAGCTTTGTATCGCCTCATTTGGCAATGGCTTAAATGTAACGGACCTTCATTCATAGAAAGAACTTACGCTCTAAAGCTCTAAAGCTTTCAACTGTTTTACCTCACAAACCTGAGGGGCCTTGGCGCAGATTAAAAGGTATTAAACGACCACTAATTATAACAGCGCTAAAGCTACAGCTGACTTTAAAAGTAACTTAAACAATTATAAAGTGAACTCTATAGGGAGCCGGGGTAATCCATCCAGGTGATGCAGAGATGTGGTTTCTGCTGCTGCATTCTGCACCAACGACCAAAGGCGAGATGATGGCACAGACAACAGTCTACGGTTGGTATATCAGATCAAATATGTCATTATTGATTTCTGCTACTGGAAACAGGAGACAGGATTTAGGATAGGAGTACATCTAATGAATATTTAACATCATGCTATTATCATCTTGATATGTATTTTTTAAATATTTGCATGAATAAACCCCAAAAATGCTTAGTGTCTAAAATGTCCGTATGTCCACATAACATTTCGATTGTTAAATATTAAAAAAAAATGAAAATGAGGCTTTTTTTTAGCTACTGATGGAAGTCGGACAATCACACAGGCTTAGCAATGCTAACCATGGCCCTTTGTACATTAAAATAGCTGTGAACATGTTCATGGTGTTGGCTATGTTTTAATCCTGAACTTTGACCCTCTCACTGTGTGTTTTCACTTCATTAAAGTTAATTGGGACATTTTGATCGCCTAGAAATGCCTATTCAGCGTTCTGCCTACTAAGCTTGCTAGATACTGCTAGCGTTAGCTGGTAACTAAAGGAAATGTTTGCCAATTTTCTGTTCTGCTGTACATGTAGATGAATGGCGGCGGTATCCAGAGGTCCACGTCTACCAGTAAAACTCTGCTGGATGACTCGCTTCAGAAGTTTTAAAAAATCACCAACTTTCCCCTCTTTAGCGTTTAGCGCGAAACAGAACCAGAAACAACACTGGCTTGGCCGCGTCATCCCCCCCAGCTCCACCCTCTCGTAAAAAATCATTAAATTTGGTTGAAAAAAAAAAACATAATGGTGACGCCCGTATCGTCCAATTTGAGGTTTCAAAACGACAGTTTGCAAACCAATGGGTGACGTCACGAACGCTACGTCCACTAATTTTATGTCTGTGAGTCTAAACATTTGCAAAGCCATGTTTTTATATTGGTCTTTGCTCTTGGTGCACTGAAACATTTCTTGGCGCTTTACCACTACTACTGTTGATCAGCAAATGAGCATGAAACCAGCGTCAAGAATGTGTATCCTGTCGCCCGCACCATACAAACAGATCAGGCACTCTCTCGTAAAAACATTGGTGCATAGCACGACTAGGGGTCAAAAACTCCAAAGGGTGCCTTTAACACAGACACTGAGAGATTAGTAGAGACATTTCACAGATAAAGCAGCAACGCCTTTGCATGCCTGTTCTATAAGCCTACTGTAAAACATATTTTTGTTACAGAATACGTAATAATATTCAACACTTCCACATTCCACACAGTTCTGCCCTGCTCAATGCAGCCCAGCACGGTGCTAGATCAATATTTGTATCAGTGTAGCTGGATCCCCACTCACTGCTACCACAGTACTGACAGGGCTGTCATTCACAGATGATAATAGAGATAACAGACTCAACCGTGAGGTGGATGGCAAGATGGCACCTTTGAAAGTATAGAGATATAAAGGAGTGAATCATCACACATCTTTATCCAGGTAAGCAATAATACTATATATAATTAGCTACTCTCATCATACATAATAACCTCTAATATACTGTATATTTAAGTCACAATATTCACTAATTTTTTACATTGTGCTTTCTGAGTCTGATTGTATTACAGTGGTGGGTTTACAGTGGTGTTGGTGGGGGTTAGGTGAGGTGTCTCGGGCTGGGACTGAGTCTGGGTCTTTTAACCTGAATTAGACCACAGGTCATCATGGAGTGTATAAATGGTTTCAGGTGAGATTTGTGTTAAAGATTAAGAACGATCAGAACAGCTGCAGAGGTGGGTCAAGAACATGGGAATGGCCAAACACAGAAAATGTGGCAAAAATTAGACAAGATTTAACCTCCATTAATTTGGTTTGGTTACCTCTAATTATATTTTTTTTAGAGTAGGAAGGAAGGACAGATTGCCAATTTAGCCAATTTGTAGTCACATGATCACCTTTATGTATACTTAGTAGTGCAGCGGTCTCTATCTACTATCTTGTATATGTATTTGGAGTGTGGAAAGAAACTGAGGCCAATGTCAATTGTATGCACAGGAGTCAAAGATTAACCCTGATCTTCATTTATACGGTAAGCCACTTTACTGTCAAGCAAGTTATGTTTTCAGCTCTGCCTGCCTGCTTCTGTCTGCCTGCCTGTCTGTCTGCCTGCCTGTCTGCCTGTCTGCCTGTCTGTCTGTCTGTCTGTCTGTCTGTCTGCCTGCCTGCCTGCCTGCCTGCCTCTGTCTGTCTGTCTGTCTGTCTGTCAGTCTGTCTGGGGGTTGCATGCGCCAAGAAAGAACCTATTCAATTTTGGAGCGTATCCAAATCACGGGGCAGATACACAAATTATTTCTCACTTTTAAGATAGGGCAATTGTGCTGCATTCACGTGGTGTCGGAATAATCTGAAAAATAGTTGTTGTTTTTTTTAACTTAGACAATATTTTCATTGGTCACCTGAGAATGTCTTGCTCATCAGAGCGTCCTAATGTTGGTCTTTTTCTTTATGTTTGAGAGACAAGACCCAGCTGATCAGACCCATCCAGTAGTTGACTCTGATGGTCCACATTTTTCTATAATGTCCTTCAGTTGAGTCACAGGTATTGAGACCCTGGTCTACTATAGTTGGGGTTGGTAGTACTACATGATCATTGTGTGGGAGAGATATTTTTAGTGATCTATCAGTGATCCATTTTTCCAGTGATATACTGAAAAAGTTTGATGTACAGAAATCTAATGCAATGGAGAAACTGTCTTTGTATCAATAAATATGCCAGATTGTGTAATCTGTTGCCACTGAATTTAAAGATTGCTATTGGGCTTTTCCCTGCTTCCAGGGAGTTTACACATCAAAAAAGAAAGTCATCTTTTGAAAACCCTTAAAAGCTACTCTAGCATGTGGTGATGTTTAAGGCATCATATTCAAAGTCATTCTGATGGGTTTATCTGTCTGAAGTTTCTGATGGTGGGTACTCTGATTCAAACAAACTGTTACAAGAAGCCGCAGTGCCTAGGAAGCTACTGCTGCTTCCACTCAGGAAAAGATTTGCACCATTGCACTAAAACATGTCAATAAATAGAAATATAATCGTAATAGAACAACATTTTCATATGTACAATCTATACTAGACTTACACAGCTAATATAAGCTACCCACCGCCAATTCAGACAAGGAATACACCAACATAAGGCAGAAATAAACAAACTTTAGCTGCATGGAGAACGAGGTGCTGCCTTTACTTAGTCTCTTCTGTCTAAGGTAGCAGCAGAAACTTGTCTAAGTCACAAATGAAACCATCTGTTCATCTCACCTTTTAAATGACCCTGATGTCAATGTTTAAAGAATCAACCCCAAAGTGTTTTATGACATAAAAGCTAGATGAAGAAATCAATGTTGTCAATGTTTCTCTATATGTGTGACAATCAAAAATCATCTAGCATCTGCATACCCAAATATTTGTGAAGACTGACATGTTTTTATTGTTCAGCCGTCCTATTGGCTGGTCTGTGGTGCCAGGTAAGTTCACCATTTGATGTACTGATATACTGTAATAATGATGTCTGGCTTTACACAGATTTTGGTTCTGTTGTTCAGTACAAAGCTGTGCTGTGTTCACACACGCTAACTAAGCTCCTGCCATCATCGGCATTACTCCCACAGCAGCCATTGTCCATGAATATACTCGGGGTGAGGAAACTCAACAAGCTCAAGCAACAAAAGAGATAAATCTGAAAAGTCTGAAAGATGCAAGTAGGCAGGTGAAACCTAAAGTTACGACCGTAACCCTGGTTCTCTGATGGAATGAGTGTGCACAAGACTATAATGCTGTGTTCCATTTACCCTGGAAGTCGGAGCAGGGTAATGACGTCACACAACACAGTTGACCGCGTTCCAGTACAACAAGTCTTAATAACCACTTTTTCACAATGGGGTTTAGGCTAGCCAGGTTAGCCATTGTTAGCTATACCAGTTGATAATAACGCATTACGCTGTATTTTGTGCATACAAAGATCGTAGCAACATCTGGACAGATAGGACTGCATGTACAATTGGTTTAATAAGACACAAATAAGACAATGTGCTATTATACTGTATATTACTCCAGCTATCACTGTTCTTGATGCACGGAGCAGCCATGTTGGATTTGGAGGTCGGTTTTGCTTCAGGCACTGTGAGGGTCTCTGAATTTCCAAGTCAAAAATCACACTTGAGGGGCATTCCATTTAAAATTTCCCACTGGGAACTTGTAAATTCCGACTTCCGAGTTTAAATAGACCGCATCATAACTATAGTGAGGTGTTGAGGGAAGGCTCTTGTTCCCTTGTTAATGTACAGGAGAGTAGCACTATTCGTAGGAAAATACCTCATTCAACTAGTCCACGCGTCACTACAGATTCACTTTGATTTGGAATATGTCTTTAATTAGTTATAAATCACATTTAAAAGATATCTGAAATGTTATATCTTCCTTCCTTGTATTATTCAGAGTCTTTTCTACCTTAAAAACAGGGTTTTGCAAAACGGTTGTCATAAATTCCTGCTAATTGGCATTTGGAATTAGAATCTTGCAATGGTGCTGCCTTCAGGTCCATTTGGGAGAATCTCAAATTGACATTATGTGGTAGGCCTACGAATGGATGTTGTAGGCTATGTTTTAGAATAAGCCTATTGTATGAATACATTTTTGTCTCGTTATTGAGCCGGTAGATTTGACTGTTTTTTGATAGCTCTTGTTGAGTCCAGGAAATCTTAAACTCTACAATTTGTGATTATTCATTCTTAAAACCCACTCACTGCTTGCAAGGCCTTCATGGTTCTAGCAACTTGGTCCTAAGATCGTCCTCATTTACGCAACATGTCGATTCAGAATGGCTGATGTGAGAATAATGTCCAAAACATTTGATCAGTTACAAGACAAAATATAAATGTACTTTTAAAAACATGTGTATGTGGGATCAAATGTGGAATGAAATAACAGCTAACTAGATGAGCTACCTGTGGTCAACCCTAACAGAAGTGGGAAAAGTGCCATAATCCCAAATACTACCCCAAAACAGTAACTGCTACATGAAAAATTCAAGGCCAGGTTCCTTGCTACATGACAAACTCCACTTCACGGTGGCTCAAAGCTACTTGAAACATGAACATGACATAATCCAATATCTTGATGGTGAGATGCAAATGCATTTGTAATCTCACATTGTAAAATGCACTGTTTGTTCAATTTTCACTGCAGTTGACACCATTCATTTGCACTGTGTAAACATGTACTTACAAAAAGAGTTGAGGAATGTGAGGGTTGAAAAAGGAGGGGTTTGGGGGTGTGAGAGCAGGGGAGGGGAGGGGTGGAGGGGGTTAGGGTTGGAGGGGGAGTTCAAGAGGAGGTGGGGAGTGTCTAGGAGTCGTGGCGTGTACTTGTATATCTTCCTGCTTAGTCCCTGTTCACACTGCACCAGGCGGCTGCAAAACAGAGAGAGAAAGAGAGAGAAAGAGAAAGAGAAAGATGACAGGCAAGAAAGAGGTTAGAGAGAAAGACAAAGGTTTAAAAAGAAAATGAGGCCCAGAGGGGAGTACAGACAGAAAGACGTGAGGGAATGAGAGGAAAACAGATTGAATGGAGATGAGGAGAAATTTGGCAAGGCAGAGGAAGAAGTCAGAGAGTGAGCGGGGAGAAGAGAGATGGATAAAAAACACGAGTTAGACAAGAAACTACAAATGGCAGTCTGCCAGGCATCACCAAGTCAGGTCAGTGACAGCCTGTGCCTCAGAGCATGGATGCATGCCAGTGTCGGCCGTTTGAAATGGTGCCAGGTTGCTTCAATTGTTCAGAATGCCTCTGAGCTTCTAGTAATACACGGCCAGCCTTCCTGACTAAACACTAATCAGTTTCTCAGGATTATGAGGAGACTGTATTATCATTCAGCTCAGCTCTGGAATTGTGTATTTTACAACATTTCCTGATTTTCTATTCATAACTGACTAACTTCTATGAAGGAGACTTGTATTTTTATTTTTAGAGACTAGATTCTACCCATGCAATGAGCTCTTCACAAGATGAATAACTTCTATATTGTTTTCTATTCAGTGCTGAAATATTCAATGATTTATCACCTACGATTTTGATAATTATTAATTCATCTAAGTAATTTATCAAGAAAAACCTGCACTGTTTTCAGCTTCTAATATCTGAGGATTCCATCTGTTTTATATCTTTATTATATTGAACATATTTGGGTTTGGACTGTTGAGTGAACAAATTATTTTAGGATGCCATCTTCGGATCTGAGAACACTATTTTCCGGGTGCCCGGGTAGCTCAGAGCGGGCGCTTTACTCCTTGACTCCGTCCTGTGGCTCTTTGCTGCATGTCATTCCTCCTTTCTCCCCCCTTTAATTTCTTCAGCTGTCCTGTCGAATAAAGGCATAAAATGCCCCAAAAATAACACTATTTTCTGACATTTATTGAAATGCAATCTGCAAATTAAGAATGCCCTACTTGAGTAAGATGATGACATGCTGGATTCTGCCTGTATATTATTGAATACACCTGAATGCTATGCAATTATGACATGACCCACAGACAGGACAGGGCACACATTAAAACTTAGAAGGCTTTGAAGACTAGGTGGTGGATGGTTAATGTAGATAACAATAAATAACAATATATATAACACTCCAATTAAGGAAGCCTTTTTCAGCGTGTTTCACAGGAAATCTCAATCCATACCACACAGGTGGGGTTCATTATACATAACCAGCACATCAGCTACATCCCAGCAGAGGAAGCCCCAACCTATCCAGACACAGTAAGTTACCAAATCAGAATGATAAGAAAAACATGAGAAAATAAAAAAGAATGAATGAAATGAATGAGCATAAAGGAAATACAAACTTTTGAAATGAAAATACAGGGAAATTACCAATTCATATAAAACCAGCAAATGGAATCTCCTCATTATAGCATTAGGAATGAGAGTGTTAAGGAAGTGTATCCAATATGCCTCACTTTGAAGAAGGACTCGTGCCATCTATCAACTGTATTACCATACAAACCCTCTTACTGTTTACTCTATGCAAATAAAATAGGAATAACAAATCATCTGAGCTTGAGTGGGCCATATGTTTGAGTGAGTAATGCAATCATCAACCACGCCTGTGCCAGTGAGCTCCGGCTGTGCTATTGGAAACCAGCGGGGAGTCACTTGACCACTTGCAAAGTCAATTCTGGGTATTGGAACAGATCCATTCTTACTTTTAGTCCCTAGTGTGGTTATCTCTTTAATAGCACTCAATCCTACACTTACACACTCATCGCTCCTTCCAGTTGCAAACTAAACGCCTTGGATCAAAGATCAAGTCTGCTAGATGGGCACCTTATTCTATCTTATTGTACCTCTGATTGGCTTACCCTAGTATTCTTACTCCAACCAATCCCCACTCCCCATACCTAAACCTAACTACGTTGACCATTCTAGCAGATCCAATTAAGGATCTACCCAAAATCCTTAAGTACAGCAAAGATTGCCCCTTTACAGTAGTAGCTTCCATGTATGGCAAATATATGTTTATACGGAGGATCTACGCAGAGCTTATGCCGTAGTTTACACTGGTGTCTTGTGCACCGGTGTCTGTGTCGTTCTAGCGTATGTCTTTAACAGAATAGCAGAGCCGGCATTTGAGTATGCTGGGGAGTGTGTGGTAGAGCGATTAGAGAGATGAGAGAGTGACGGGGATTAGCTTCAGAGTTGAGTACCAATTTAAGAGCTACTAAGAGAAACAAAGTGTCTCCCCTGTGGT
Organism: Percina caprodes; assembly: GCA_013375575.1. NCBI lineage: Eukaryota > Metazoa > Chordata > Actinopteri > Perciformes > Percidae > Percina > Percina caprodes. The sequence goes on from JABXJD010000136.1 coordinate 1,256,991, forward strand.
TTCTGACCACGGTTAACCAGAAGTTAACCCTCTCCTTCATAGTATGTTTTTTACGGAGAAGGAGAACCTGGAATTGAGTAGTGGGAAATGCAACATGGACAAACCCTAACCCGTAGGGTACAGCGTAGGGTATGGCGTAGGCTAGATGTATCTATGGCGTAGATTTAACGCAGGCTGGCTCCTACACTGCCTTTTTGAAAATCCCGTCCTATCTTTTTAACAAACTGTGATAGTTGCCTTTCTATATTATTTTGTATATTGTCTTTTAAACTGGTCTTTGTGTTTTTACTTTGTTTGTTATCTTGACTTTGATTGTGTTTTTACTGTGTTCAGTGGGCTATGGCGTAGGGTAGGGCGTAAGCTACGGTGTGAGATAGAGCGTAGGGTGCGGAGTAGGGTAGCTTGTATGCTATGGCCTAGTGTAGGGCGTAAGCTATGGCGTAGGGTAGAGCGTAGGGTGGGGCGTAGGGTCCTTATCTACGTGTACCGTTACGTTTTAGTCATTGTTCCATTATCTTTATTGTGACTGTTACTGCCACTGTGCATCACACATCACAGAGCCTGGGTCTGACTGAGGTTTCTTCCTAAAAGGGAATTTTTCCTCTACACTGCGCATGTCGCACCATGCTTGCTCTTAGGGGAATTACTAGAATTGTTGGAACTTTTTAAATTATATAGTGTGGTCTAGACCTACTCTATCTGTAAAATGTCTTGACATAACTGTTATGATTTGATACTATAAATAAAATTGAATTGAATTGAATTGTACCTACGCACATACCTACGGCGTAGATTTAAAGCAGGACCATAAATTGGGCACGGGCTGGCCCCTACACTGCCTGTTTTAAAATCCTGTCATAAAACACATCTTTATTCTCAGGATTTTAACAAACTGTGATAATTTGCTTTCTATATAATTTTAAACTGGCTTTTGTGTTTTCACTCTGTTCTTTTTGTGTTTCCTTGTCTTTGATTGTACAGCAGGTATTTTTTAAAATGTGCTTAATAAATACATTTGGATTGGATTACATAATGCATAATGCCCTTGTATTTTTTTAAATTTCAGAAAGACTTTTTACAACAGATTTTACAACCTTTTCTCACATATTCCTCATGACAAGTAAACTGATCTAAATGGTAAAAACCTTAACCTGCTCCTTTAATTGACGATAAAAGTTATCATTCCATTGTATTTCACCACTGACCTGGCACGGCTACAGAGGAAACGGCCTCTGGCTGGCACAGTGTGTCCACCTTCACGTGCTGAAAGGCTTTGTTGGGGGCCGACTGGAGGTGCCTGGAAACAGAAGGGAGGGTGAGAGAGCAGACACAAGCACATGCATGCACACTGCACAACCGCTCACAAATTCCCGTGTGCACACATGGCCTCCAACCGCTTAGCACGGCCCTTAGCCTTTACTGCAAGAGTTGAAATATTAATGGCAGCGGGATGCTGTGAGCGGTGGAGCAGAAACTCAGATCAGCAAGCAGCTACATCAGCAACCTCCCCGTGCCCAGCAACCAGCGCCATCACTAAATCATAATGATCAGATGCAACTTAAGTGCTTCAGCAATTCTGGACTGAGTGATTGTCTGAAGAATGCTAATTAAAAGTGGACGGAGGAATTCTTCCAACAGGCTCACGGCGGTAATGGAAGATTAGTTTTATTTGGCATTCACCTATCGATGAAAAGAAAGGCAGGAAGAAACGGCATGCTCAGCTCCAAAGAGCTTCCAGGAGGAGCCAGAGTGCTGACTCAGGGGCTTTTCCAGAAACAAAAGGATTGTCCACATTCAATAATTACTTAAGGTGGACTAGTTGCAATGCAATGGGCCTTTCTTGACATTCACAGATGTTTTATTCTGCCTATTGATTTGGCTCATCTGAAGTATTACAGCAGAGGAAGGGGGCGCCTGCATTAAGGCTTTTTCACACAAGTCACAAAAAGAAAAGAAAAAAAAAAACTGACACAAGTGACAGGGCCAGTGGTTTAGGCTTAGGCTTAAGATTGAAATATTATTATTTTTAAGTACATAAAGCCACATGTGATTGAAAACTCACCTCTTCCACTCTTCCTCTCCATCCCAGAACTCGTAGACAACAAAGGATAAACCGTCTGGCAGACGCACCGCAGTCACACTGGAGCACAGGCAGAGGAGAATGGCAATGAGGGGATAATAGAGGATGGAAATACAGTAGATTGATGTGAGGGAAAAGATAGATAAGACATAGCAGAAGAGAAAGAAGGGACAAGGAGTGAAAGAGAAGAAAGATGGAGAGGATATGATGTAGTAATAGAGAGGGGAGGAAACATATGTCATGGCAGGTAAACATTAAAAACATATTATTTAGTAAAAAAGAAACACAATAATGGTTTGGATTTTAGGAAAAAAGATGAATTGTTTCCTCATCCTGTACAACATTGATGCCACAGCACATAAACACCACAATGAGTTCTTGAAGATTGCATCCCATCTATAAAAATGAAACTTGCAATAATACCATGGGACAATGTGTGACCCGGTCAGTGCAAATGGGGGACGTTGGACGTTATTGGCCAATTTTATAAGACATTTTAAATGGTACATTTTGCTATAAAAGTATGGGTTCAACAAGGTGCTGGAGATAATCCACAGGGGATCTTTGTCCATGTTAACTCAACAGCGTCACTAGTCACTTTCCACAGCAGCTGCATTTATGGGCTGCGGGGGTAAACTGGAACCACTGTCATGTTGGAACAATTGTTATCTATGCTGGAAATGTCCATTTGACAAAAAGTAAAGCTTTAGTGCGTAACGTTTTATATTAATGAACGTCCGTTACATCACATGTCATGAATCAACAACCATGGCGGTGGCAGGAAATACAAGCTCACATCTAAACCACACAGTCGCAGGTTTTTTTTAAAGATAATTTTTGGGGCATTTTAGGCCTTTATTTTTATAGGACAACTGAAGACATGAAAGAGGACATGTGAGTGTATGTAAATATATTTGTGTAAAGACAGAAGAGTATGTATGTGTATGTATGTATGTATGTACAGTATGTACAGTATGTATGTACATTATGTATGTATGTATGTATGTATGTATGTATTTATGTATACGTGTGTGTATGTACGTGTATGTATGAATGTCCATATATATCTGTATACGCATTGTACAATCACCTATAGGATTATTAGGAACACCATACTAATACTATGTTTGACCCCCTTTCGCCTTCAGAACTGCCTTCATTCTGAAATCACAACTGGTAACTGGTAGTTCTAACGTGCACAATGTGTCCTGTCCCACCTGTCCCACCCTTCAGACTGCCCAAAGGCCTTGTGGGGGACTCCGTCATTTGTGCTCTTACACACAGAGGGCCAGATTGACGTACATTCGTGAATGTAACATTATCAGTGCCATGGCCAACCCGCAGAAAGCGCACGCTCTGATACTTCAGTTTACGTCGTATTTACCAAATATACAATTCCTCGGGTAATCAGCGCCTTTGCAGACTGAGTGCAGACTGCGATATTCCCACTGCTGATGCTGCGACTGCTTAAAATGACACTGAAGCCAATATTTGTAATGTAGCGAGGACTTTAACAACTGCTGGAATGGAACGTGACTCTTCCAGTAACTGTAATATTGCATGGCTGCTTAATCTGTAACGCTTAATGATTTTGTGTTCACTCTATTAAAAAGTGTGATCTTTTCAAAATCTTTTCAGCTTGGCCGAACTTCATTTTGCTTGGATCACTGCTGCCATTTCCCCAGGAGGCATATACGAGGCAAACCGGTTGCAGCTGGTTTACATCTGCTTTTAAGAGGTGGGGAATTTGCCCTGCAGAACAGAGCCGCGGTCTTACTGGCAGTCTTTGTAAATACCACGGAATATAGAATTATGCGCATTTTATGTGTATACTCTCACCTTTTTGGGTGGAACTCCCACTTTTCCCATGACCCTCCCTTGAAAGCATATCAACTTGTCTCTTCTCGCTCATGTGGCAGCCAATCTGCGATTTTACCCAAGTACGCCCGGTTTGTAGATAGCCCGCATCGGTTAAGTCAGTCTTTGCGAACAAATAACGCCTGGAAACAGGCGCAAACGACTTGATAAATCTAGCCCAGAGTTTTTGAAAATGTCCTGCTCCTGGCAAACTTACAACTGTTCCAGATCTTTTTATTGATCTTTTTATTAATTAAAAATAGGTTTCTGACCTTATTGGACTTTGAGGGATATTCGCTGTTTTATCTGTGTCCACCACCTCATACGTACCTAGTTCCATAAAGTTGCCTCAGATTTGTGTATTCCATTGTCTTCATGATGAACAGTAGTTTTAGACAGGAGACTGACCCAGTATTCAGGCTGTAGACAAATCATCTCCATTCAACTTATGAACTTCTTAAAAAAGAATTGGCTGCACTATTGATACCTACAGTTAGGAAGTGAACACTAGGAAGTGAATCATTCATATTGTGTTTTACTTAATTTAGATATCTTTGCAGAGATTTGCTTTGAGATTGACATTAAAGAGTATTTTTTTGTAATAGAACCCCCCCCCAAATACATCAACTAGGAATCAATGCTGTTAAACAATGAATGATTAGTGTTTAATCTCATCAACATCAACAACGGACCACATGACAACTTGTCTGTGGAAGGGATTGCTCGTAGTTCATTCCACAGATCATTATCACCCGACTCTGCAGGCCCAAATAACACTATTGAGCATTTTAGCATATTTAAGCTAATTGTTTTGTGTTTAGCTACTGCCCACACTTGACCGTGTTTGTTCAGTCTCACTGCTCCCAGGGTGCTCGCACCGTTGAACATTTCACACTTCAACACTGTTTGGTCCGTTTTAACCGAACCCTGGAGTGTTCTGTTGGATAGTCTGGTTTGTTTTTGGTGGTGTGATAACTGATCACTGCTATTTTTATTAAGAATCATATTTCTGTATATCTCTATTTTGTTTGTGTCCCTGTATTGTTGTGTCTCTGTAGATGATAGTGTGGTCTACAACTACTGTAAAGTGTCTTGAGATAATTTCTATTATGATTTGACATTATAAATAAAATAAACGTAATGAATATTAGGCAAATGCACTATGCATTCAGTGCTATATGGAGTTGTCGTATACCTCTGTCTCTGCCCATCTTGCAGACTCTTTATCCCAAAATACAGACTGGTGGGTGTAACTATAATAAAACTAAAATAAAAGCAGTAGAGCCAGAACCTTGAAGTCTTGCCAAAGGCATATGCAGAGTGTGACTTTACAGACAGCATAGTGAGTCTTGGATTTGGAGAAATCTCTCTGGATATTAGACTGCACCCTAACGTTCCAAGTGGGAGGCACAGGAGATTTAAAATATGCACAGTCTGTGTATATCAGACTATAATACAGGTACATTGCTATATGCATTGGGTATCCCGCATGGTATTAGAATCTCGCTGATCCAAACCATCTGGGAGTTACAGCAGTTTTTCCTTTAGTGGAAAAGTTTTGTGTGTGTGTGTGTGTGTGTGTGTGCGCGCATGATTGTCTATGTGCAGGAACACCAAAGAATACTGTGTGAGGAGATAAAGTGAGGAAAATAGTAAGGTCCTGACACTGAAAATCGAGCAAATATGAAGCAAAGCAGTGGGGAGACTTACTGAAAGCAGTCTCTCTGAGTAGAGACGTTCTTCAGGTACTGCTTCAGAGCCTCGCAAAAGTCGCCGAGCTTCTTCTGTGAAACCACCATCTCCTGACGAATCAGCAGCAAGGACTGCAGAGGAGGAGAGACACGGGAAGGTCAATTTTGGGATTACATTTTTTTTGTTACATGCAGACAGATACAAACACATACAACATTCTGTATGAAGCTTTACTTGACATTTTAATTGACTTTTTGTTAGTCTTCATTGGCTGACATTTCTCATTTTATCTGAATACAGCATAAACAATCTGCTTGGAAATATTGGATAGGAGGACAACATTGTTCTTCTACTTAATAAAACATCACATTCATTAGTAATTTCACTTGCTTTAATGTTAAACAAATTGTACGGTATATCCAAATACAACACACAGTTTCTATAGGCTGAGTCCGTCACTTTAAAAAAACGTCGCTGGGAGGAGAGCCGCCTGACGCAGCTTGGGGGATGTTCTCGGAGTTGCGGGGAGTGTCTCTTAATTTCATCCATGGGAGTGAGGAGGAACAGTTAGACCCAGCGGCAGTAGGTCAGCGGACCACTAAGGTTACACCCAGCCAGCAGGTGAACAACTTGTTGGCTAAAGTTAGCGTGCTAACTCCGCTGTACCCCCTTACCACATTGTTTCCAGAAAACGAGCTGAATAAAGCTGTCACTCATGGCGATAACAGTGTGCTCTGTGTGGATGAAGCATTGAGTTAATTGTCTCATTTAGCGGCTGGCTCTCTGCCTCGTAACATTACTACTACGCTTGGCCATTGCTGCAAAGCGTCTTCTTGCTGCTTCCTCTCGCTCTGTATGGCTTATTGAGACGGGTTAAAAAAGAAACGGGTTAAAAAATAAATTCTCTCTGCGGATTATTACATCTGTATTCACTTTAGAATAGAAAAATAGACTTTTGAAGCGGCAGGTTTTACATCCAATCCCAGTAATGATGTCATCGCATAAATCAGACACACACAGGCACAGGCAGTGTCCTCTTTATCTGAGACCGAGACAAGTGCATCGATTCCATGACAGGCCTTCAAAAAGTGAGACTCGAAACCAAGACTGATGTTGAGGACTACAACCACGGATCACAGCAGCTTTATTATAGCATCTGCAGTTACCAGCGGCTTTGTGACACAGCTACATATCTGTTATTCATCTGTGACTGAGTGTTATTCATCCCCTACAGCTATCAAGCAGATTCTCTGATGTTGAATTGCAATGAGAGGGCATGAGGCAGTCCCTATCTCCTGCAGTTAAAAGCAAGGGTTATAATCTTACAATGTTTTGATGGACGCCTCCTGGGGACCCGGCAGTCGAAGATGCCTCAGATGTAAATATGACATCCAGTGACCTGGTGTGTGTGTTTTGTGTGTGAGACAAAGATGGAACAGGTTTTTAGCTGCAACATGTCTCCATTTGTTTGTTTGTGTATCTGCATGCATGTTTGTGTGTGCAAATTATTGACATTGTGCTGTAGTATTTGAGCTTGCAGGATCATTTGCAGTTATTTGTATACATCCCATCTATAACGAGAAGAACCAGAGGAGTGCTGCTGCATTGGCTTTGATCAGATACGATCAGCTGCTATCTTCAGGTTCTTATGTGCCATTGTTACTGTAGCTCACTACATTAAAAATTAATCCACTCTGACCTAAATAACTCCAGCAGTGTCTCACTGAGAGTTCACAGAGATCTGTGAAGCAGTTAACCATGGTCCTCAGAAATGCGGAGTTTAAAATGACAACACAATGAAAGCTGAAGGTACAGAAAAAGAGCAATACAGTAAGTGGAACTAGACTAGTACTTCTCCAACTCTTGTATTCTTTCTTCCAGTCTTCTCCTCCTCCCTGTGCCTCTCTCTCTCTCTCTCTCACTGTCCTCATCCTGGGTCTCCTCTAGAATAAAGATGTGATTAACTTCTATTTATCGGTATAGAAACCACTGCGGCTCTGTCTCTGGACACCCTGTTGGTAACCATTGTTGGCTGGTTTTCAGCACTGTCTGGTTCTGTTTCTTCCACTCCTTGTCCCTGAAAAATATGACCTAATAATCTTTAAGATACTGGCAGTGACTGTGTTGTTACTCCTATCACATCAGATCAGGAAATAGCTTGTTATAAAACATCCTAATAAGACAGTCCTCTATATTTCTCGGATCTTAGCAACAACATTTGCAACTTGTTCACATGCAGGCTCCAAGGCTCAACACATCTGTAACCACTTGTGCGTGAATGTGTTTCTGTCATTTTGATTGTCTGTTTTATCGTCATGTAATGACTGTTTATCTCTTTGACATCACTGTTTATCTGCTGCCATTAATCTTAACTGGGGTCACAAGGCAACATCATTACTGCAACATTAAGCTGCAAGAAAAAAACACCTGGTTGTTTGGCCGTGATGATCCATGTTGTGTGTGTGTGTGTGTGTGTGTGTGTGTGTGTGTGTGTGTGTGTGATTTATGAGGTAGTGTCTACATGGGAGTGTACTGTACATAAAAGTGATAGAAGCTCCTGGCTTGTAACCAACGCACAGACTACCTTAAGACATGAACACACACAATACACACAGACCTCCTACTAACTCAATTAGAAACACTACATTGCCCAGCAGCCTCCGTTAATCTAATGGCTACTACTCCATTAACCATACCCCTTGATCAAATCAGTATGATTACATGTTCTCCCCTCCAACACTGTGGCCCTGCACAGGTGAAAAATCAGGATGCGCTCCCTCTGCGCTCTGTTTGCACGCACTGCTAACCTCTGTCTGCACTGGTCAACATCAAAGGTACATCCGCGAAGGTAACAAGCCGCATGACCTTTGCTTACAGCACAGTAGAGATGTCATGGTGAGGACATTTTCACACTGGTTAATAAACTTGTGATGAGTGTTACTGGATACATTCCACAATAATAAAGTTATTCATCTGTGTCCACCAAAGTGTTTTGGTTTTTCTGAGGCCAGGGTAAAATGGAAGCACCGCAGTTATTATTTATTTTTTTAAAGATACTTTTTGGGGTATTTCAGGCTTTTTTATAGGATAAGTAAGGACATGAAAGGGGAGAGAGGAGAAACAACACGCAGCAAAGGGCCACACGCTGGAGTCGAACCTGTGGCCGCTGCGTCGAGGAGTAAACACTGATATATGGGCACGACCTCTACCAGGTGAGCCTCCCAGGTGGCTAGCTCTGCAGTATACTATGGGCAGCCTCACAACGCAGGTCTAGAGTGGTCTAGACTGCTCCTGCTGGATGGAGCAGACTCTGTGCTGCTGGATGGAGCAGACACATTTATAATTGTAGCATCCGTCATCCGACTAAGTAATGACAACAGTTTAGTATTTTTCAGTTTTTTTATTGGATGAACATGGGTGCTGAGGCAAAAGTAAGACACCACTGAGTTACAGTGGTGGGCATATGTTTAAACGCAGTAATGAATTAAAACGTGATGAAAACGGGATGGGGGGGGGACCCACCAGTTTTGAAATATACCCAGTCTCCTGTCAGAGGTATACAGCTCATTACTTTATATTGTTGAAGAACTGCCTCGAGCTTTCAATATATAAGATATAATGGATGTGCTCCACCAGCTTCTGTTCAGTATGAGCGTGAATGTGTGTTGTCAGCAGGAACATATGTCATGTTGCTTCTTCTTGCACCTATAGAGCCGGAAAATGAATGCTGTGTGTGTGTGTGTGTGTGTGTGTGTGTGTGTGTGTGTGTGTGTGTGTGGTGTTTTTATGGGGCACTACTGACTGTTTGATTGAACAAAAGACTGACTATCACATGTCATAAAAATATATGGATTTCTGTCTTTTCCTGGGCTACATCAGCAATCTTCCACCCTATACTTCCAAGAGCTGAGTCCTGTCAACATTGTCACATCCTGCTTTCAACTTCACAAAACTAACTATTGAACAATATTGTCATAAGCATAGTGTTTACCTATACTGACTTTTTCATGATATAAAATTAAAATTCCTCACTTGGAAAAAAAAATCACACCACAGACACTGAAGATGCTCAAACTTCCATTTCATTGTGTTCTAAATTTCTAAAAGACATATATTCAGCCTCAGAGAGATTAGTTTTGTTAGGACGTTCACCAACGCTAGCTGACGCTACCTTGTCTGTGTTGACAGATATTGCAAGAGTTTAGACTTAAAACAAAATCAGGTCTCAAACGAAGTAAATTTTGTCCTGATGTTTTCCAAACTGTGTGTGTATGGTCATATACTACTGTATAAAAAGGTAATGTCTGTCTCTCTCTCTCTCTCTCTCTCTCTCTCTCTCTCTCTCTCGCACACATCTTTATGTAAATCCCAGAGTGAGACTTTGAACTGACAACTATCTAAAATATGCAGAGATCATCACCATCTATTAAGACTTTATGTTAAACGGGTGTGTGATGTTAACCCACTGGGTGGGGATGTTATCCCACTGGGTATGAAAATGGGAGTAACAGAAAGATGTGTGAGTATGTGTTGTAGAGAAAGGGGGATACCACTCTAGCGTTACCATGGGAACTGGGAAATCCCACATTCAGGTCTTCTTTTCACACCTTCTCTCAACCTTGACCTCTCGTCTCCACACTTCCCCTTTCTGTGTATTTCCTATTAGGCCTTCCCTACACACTTTTCTTCATTGCTCCAGTTCCTCCTACAATCTCCCACTGTCCTTAAATTGTCCCTCTTATTTCGTCCTCTATACATCTCTTCCCTCTTACTCGTTCTTCCTCCTTCTTCACTGTCACTGTCTTTTCCTATATTCACCCCTCCTCCCGCTATTCCTCTCTCTTGACTCCTTCGTTCTTGCTCTGTGCTCAAGGAATCCCTAATTTATTCAAACCAAAAAGAAAGAAGCCCTTCATTAATTCAGGGAGAGTTAGCATATTTCTCCTTGGACTGCAATAACAGATGTTTAACTACAGTATGTTTTACAGAGCCTCAACCTGCTGACTGCAGCAGTGGGAGGAGGAGGAGAAGAAGAAGATGAAGAAGAAAAAGAAATGTATCAAATAAAGCGGGACGCCGCTGTGTGTGTGTGTGTATGTGTGTACTGTGTGTACTGTATGTATGTGTGTCTGTCTTTGGGGGAAAGGACACCTACACTTCACAAGACACTACAAGCAGAATGCTTTACAGCAGCACAATGTGTGTGTGTGTGTGTGTGTGTGTGTGTGTGTGTGTGTGTGTGTGTGTGTGTGTGTGTGTGTGTGTGTGTGTGTGTGTGCTTTCCTTTACTTTCCTGGAGCACGAGCAGATAGCATACAAGATTGCAATTGTTAACTTATTACGTTCTCATTTAACTCATTTAAAAAAGCGAATTATGCCTATATCTTTTACAGCCAATAGATTACTACAATCACAATACATTTTTGATGGGAGAACAAACTTCGACACAACACTGAATACTTTAATGTATTTAACAGTCTCCCCTAAGTTGACTGCAGCAATTTTTCTTTGTTTTCCCAGAGCAACAGTGGATTGCTTACATGGACGTCGCAAGAGAGACGAGACTAGACAACGCCGCCGTCATTAAACTGTGGTGATATCATGCAATATCGTCGACGAAAAAGACAACACTACAATATTTTCTCTCTCTACACACACACACACACACACACACACACACACACACATAAATATACACACAGCCCAGAGCTAAATTTGAGATTATCTCTGTAGGCTACTTGCTCCGTTTCTGGTGGTTGATTATTGCAGATAGGTGCTGATTAGCTCTCATAACAGGCCAGGTGGGTAGTCCATGAGGCTAATTTCTCATTACTCCACATTTTAATTGTGATATTTATTCTGAATCTGCCCCGTTCTCTGCCAGGTAAATACAGTACAATACAGTCTTCCTCTGATGTAGACGTAGCCTACGCTGTAAGTCAGTAATAGTCTACACAGGGGAGTTGCATTTGAAGTGGTTTGGGGTTCTTCTGTAAGTAATTTTGGGGTACAATTTGGTTTTGGAGAATTCTACAAGCAGCAATACCACAGGCACCAAACAGGCACCTTTTCAACAGGCACTGTACTAGCACCTTACAATAAGCAGCAATAGTACACTTACAGTGGTTATCATCCCCTTTGGCCTGCAGCGCCTTGTCAAACTATGTTTGTTTGTCTTCTTGATCTTGTTTTTTTCTTAGACTATTGGACATGATTACTAAAATAACTAGTAAGTTGGCTTAAAGTAGTAGGTAATGTATATGACAAGATTTGTGCATGACTTTAGATTTTGCATGATTGCAAGACAATGGACTTCATGTGGAATTATTTTACCGTAAGCCAGCAGACAAAATGGCTCATTGTGTCGACACTGTCTTAGAAAAACTCTTATACTTAGAAGGACTCTTATAACGTGATGTGAGCTGTAAGATTAAGCGTTGACATTCTACCTTGTTGGGAATGGGGCTAAATAACGCTTCTAAATGTATTCATTGAACATCCCCTGTCCCCCACCCCTCTAAAAAAAGGCGCGCAATAGTAAAAAATACAAAGTAATTTTATATGACAGTCAAAATATGAAAATTGTTTTGGTATAACCAGTAGAGAAACAGGGTATCAATAGCCGCATTCATCTTTTTTGTCACTTGCGGTTAGAACTACAAAACAAAGTGAGAAGGTTGGGAAAAGGGAATCACAGTTCTGCAGCTCTCGCATTGCCCAGTCTCGCTTTGCCAGAATCTCCTCCACAGCGCTGCGGGGGAGGGTCTGGCTAGTCCACACAGCATTCCGGGTTGAGGGAAAAACATGATTGGGTTTATTGGCATTTCTTTAAACCAACCACAATTGTCATGGGCAGACAGAGCCCTGGTGCCGCTGCTAAATAGCCTCTAGAAGGAATTTGTTTTGGTGGAACCTGTGTACATACAAAAGTTGTTTTAGTCGTGCAACAGAGAACTCCGATTGGTCAGATAGTCTAGCTAGCTGTCTGGATTTACCCTGCAGAGATCTGAGGACCAGTTAACCATAGTCCTCAGAAATCTTTTTAGTTTAGAATACTAACCCAAAGAAAGTGGAAAGTAACGGACATATGACCGAAACAAAGGAAATCCAATAGAATTTCCGGCAGCACCACTACAGTCCCGCCAACACAATTTGACTGACATGTGATATTTATGTAGTGCCACGCGGACACCGTAATCAGCTGTTAGCATCCACAAACCACAAACAAAAGCAACAACAAAACAGATGTAATGTCATTTGAACCTCGAGTTACAGCAGTAAATGGTAATGGTAATGGAACCAGACTAACGTTGTAGTGTGCAGCTCCTTGATGTTATCCTGTGTATTAAAATTCCATCTCTGAGATTACTGCTATAATTATAAATGGGCCAACTTGCCAGGTTAAATTAAGGTGAATCGCTGCACTGAACACTTTCATAACTACTGATGTGCTGCTGGAATGCAGGTTCGCTCATTCATATTTTGCCTGATAAAACAACAAATCTCTTTAGACACACTGCTATTTATAGTGCAATTATAGTAAGATAAATCAGTTACATACACAATGAATATCCAAAAGCTTCTTACCTATCATGTAGCCTGCATATTCACATGTTCATCAGTGCTAATTAATTTTTATTTAATGGTATATAACAGTGTTTATACTCTATAAGTGCCACTCAAGTAATGTACTTAAGTACAAATTTAAGGAACTTCTACTTTACTAGTCTACTCTTTTCATGCCACTTCCTACTTCTACTCCGCTACATTTCAGAGGGAAATATTGTCCTTTTTACTCCAGTACATTAATCTCTTCTCTTCTTATATCTTAAGTTACTTTATAAATTAAGACAAAACCTGTGCAGTCCATAAAATACAATGTTTTATTATAAATTAAACTACCCGACCATATACACGCCTACAAATCAGCTGATATGATTAGCCAATTAAACACAGAACTGTTTGGATTGTTTCTAGTTTCTAATTATAGGATTCTAGGATTTTTCTGCATCAAATATTTTTCCGTTTAATTCTTTTCCTGATGTGTATCATCATACTGAGGTAACATTTTCAGGACTAATGCAGGACTTTTACTTGTAGTTGGTTGGAAGAAGACAGAATAGAAATGGCAGCCGCTGCTGATGCCCTGAGAATTTAATGCAAGATGAAATTTTTCCATGGACAAATCCTTTTTTTATTGCTGCTACCTTCGCTCAATCTTTTAATCTGTCTCTGCCTGACAACACACTCTGTGAAATGCTGCATGTCTTTCTTTGTCCAGATGATTCTCTCTCTCTCTCTCTCTCTGTCTCTGTCTCTCTCTCTCTCTCTCTCTCACACATAACTTACATAGCAGCTCCCTGTGAGCTATACTGATGCAACCTGCTATCACTGTTCTGTAATGCTCTCTCCTCTGTCTCAACATTTAGATGCATACCAATATTAAACTATTATTCCAAACATGACAATATTCCCAATTTGATACAAGTTATTAAACAGCATATTCCAGTTGGATATTCTGAATAAAGGTTTTTTTTCCCAAATTTAGCATTTTATGATTAAGACATGTGGGATATTTCAATATTATTCAGGTTTTAGAGGCATTCTTTGGACATGTATCTAGCGCATTTAGAGAATGCATCTTAATGCATCTAGAATGCAGTTTACGACTACTTGTGCGTTGCTATGGTTGCTGTACGCAAACCCAGCACCCAACAAATTGCAAGCCTGCAGAACCAATAAGAAGGAGAAAAGCAGCTACTTTTAACCATTATCAGACATTATAAGACTTTTACATCAACAGTTTTCTTTGGATATGCGCAAATCTTGCTACAACTACTTTTTTTCATGAAGCTGGTTGAAAGAATGAAAGAGGGACGCTTTGTTCGCATGATCCAACAAGTCCGCCACCGCTGGTTAACTTTGAAAATATTGTATTTTGCATGGCTACATGTAAATGGAGATATTATTGGACTATTCACTTTCATTTGTCATGTAAACAGCTTTGTCGGGATATTGTCTTTTTCGGAATAAGGGCAAAAAACTGAATATTATGTGCATGTTAACGTAGTCATCGTTGCTATGTACTGTAACTCACTCTGTATTGTTTCAGACTGTATTACCTGGATTCTTTGTATGCAAAACACAGTGAGCTGACTCCATGTATTTAATATATCACAATTTACTTTCCTATCCCAGATGCATTTCCCTCCCAAAATCAATAAATTTATTCCGCTCCTTGCTTTCCCATCTGCATTCCAACTCATTCCTTTAATCAATCTTTTGATGAGGGATGCATTTATGATATGGAGCTTCTCTTTATGCATCTCATGGCATGTTATATATTTGTGATTATATTTGAGCTCTGAGGAGTTTACGCTTTCTTTAGGCAGACAGTATGATTTGAATTTTAAAAAGGAAGTTAAGACGTGACTAGGTGTTGGTCCTTATTTGAGAGAACTGCGGTGAAGTTTGGTAGGAGTGAGCAAAACACAGTTTGTACTGACGCTCATAGTGGACAAAATGAGATATAACACTAAAGTATCTTCCACTTATCATATTTTCCTTTGGTATGAACCGGTAGTGTTTGGAGCTGAATGATAACCTTAGATAGATATTGCTGTGAAACTGTCGTTACTGAGTTTGACTCTTTTCAGTACAGTCAACTAAAGAAAGAAGGAGGGGTAATAAAGGAGTTTAAAGAGAGATACACAAACACACATGCACACAAGCCAACATAGACACATTACATTGTCTTTTGTGTCAATGTATCTTTTGTGTCAGTGTATTTTTAGTTGCAGTCAGAAAAATAATAAATAAATCGTCTAATCCAGTGCAGCATTATTTCACTCACATGTACATGTGGGCTCAATGTGAATGTGAGTCACACTGTCGATGTTAACTGCAAACTTTAGATAATAATGCTGTGATGTTACTGAGTGTGCTGACTCTTCTCTACTGTATGTTCTATTAGTATAGGGAGTGCAGAGGTGGAGGGTTTTCAAATCAAACATGATTGCTGGATATACCAAAGTAACTTTTCTTCACTGTCCTGGAACACGAGTGGATAGCTAAAAGGAACATTGCGACTGTTGTGTGGAATAAGAATGGCGAAAAAAAGGCCCTACCCTTTGCAGTGTCTATTATTTTGCTTAAAAAAAACTCAATAAAAGCCATTTGCCAACACTATATAGTATTAAGTTGCTGTGAGCTGTAGCCTACATTCCCCACTTCTAAACAGAGGCAGAATATAACATAATCTCTGACATTATTCCTTTACAAAGTTGTGCAATGCGAGAAAATCTCAGACCTGAACCGGGCAGACACATCCGTTTTAATCAGACTCACCCTGGGTCGGGTTAATTAAGTCTACTGGTAACTTACAACACTAATACCAGAACTGTCACCAAAATACCCCCGCAAATCAAATCCCCTAATTCCCTTAATTCACTGTCAAATGAACACCTCTGCTGGTTATAGATCATACGACACAAGACAACACCGTCTCTCTCTCTCTCTCTCTCTCTCTCTCTCTCTCCCTTTGTGCACACACACACAAACTGGTTCTGGTTATTGATGAACGCAGATACACTGAACAACATTATAATTATAAACACTTTTGTTTTTGCCCCCATTTTTCATGAGCTGAACTCAAAGATCTGAGACTTTTTCTATGTACACAAAAGGCCTATTTCTCTCAAATATTGTCAAATCTGTCTAAATCTGTGTTAGTGAGCACTGGTGTGCCTTAGGTTGACCACAATAAAAGGCCACCCTAAAATGTGCAGTTTTATCAAACAGCACAATGCCACAGATGTTGCAAGTTTTGAGGGAGCATGCAATTGACATGTTGACTGCAGGAATGTCCTACCAGAGCTGTTGCAAGTGAATAGAATGTTAATTTCTCCATCATAAGCCGTCTCCAAAGGCATTTCAGAGAATTGGATCGGCGTATACGGCAACGTCTTACAGGTCCTGCCAATATCCAGCAACTTGCGCCAGCCATTGAAGAGGCGCATTCTGCGTGAGGCAAATGGTGGCGACACCAGATACGGACTGGTTTTCCTCACAGAACACAGGAGTTGCTGGTCTACTGATATCTCAATCAATTAGTTTATTTGTGTTACTGCGTGACTTTGGTGTTGAGGAACTAACAAACAAACTAACCCACCGATGTTCTGAGAAGTAAAAATACTGCTTTTGTCAATGGAGTCTGGTGGCTTTGACAAGAGTATACATAACTGATGGCAAGGTAAAGCTGTAATATAGCGTACACCTAAACTGATAGATTTTTTTGGATGGCTAAAATACATTTAGCTTCATCAGCAGCTGTAGATTGTTTATCTTGAGTGCCTGTCCTTTTCCAAACTGGGGGAGTGTCGACCGCCATCTACTGTGGTTAAGTACCTTTTACAATCCAACTTCAAAAAATCCATACTATCCCTTTTGTCTTTGCCTGACGTCTGAGCATGGCAACAACAAGTTGTTCTGATGAAACAGCAAAAAAAAAGCATCTTCATCACAAAGGTCAACTTCCTCTAAATCTCATCCTAAATGAAGAAACAACAAATGACTGTCACAAATTGAGTTTTCAGCCGATGAAACTGCTCAAGTCGAGCTCCAACAAGAAGCAGAATGCGTTAAGGATTGCCAAGGTTGCATCAGCCCACAGAGCTTAATGAACTCAGGGGAGACGGAACTCTAAATCAAGTATCCTTCTGTCACCAAGGGGGGTAGCTTGTGTTCTTCGATGGATGTTTCATCACTTGCTTGGTTAATGTTTAAAGTTATTTTTCTGACTACAACAAAAAATACACTGACACAAAAGACACTGTACAGTGTGTGTGTGTGTGTGTGTGTGTGTGTGTGTGTGTGGGGCTTTGATCCTGATCCTACTCGTCTGGGTAATTCTCTTTTTCTGTGGTTCACTTTTATTCCCTCTGATCTTCTGTTGCATTTACCAACAAATTCTAAACTCCTTCTTGTAAGCTGGGAAACAAATGGGATCCTACTGTTTTGCTTTATTTTTTAAATATAGATCATAAAATGTTGTTATTGTTGCAGCTAGAGAGAAAAAACAAGGTACGCCTTCACAAATAAATTAACAGGTATTCCTGGCGCGGTTAGGTAAGTAGTCGGTTGGATAAAAGCCTGCAACAAAATGGTCAATGAAGTCAATTAAAGAGAGAAGGGAGGCAATAAAGGGGTTTAAAAAGAGAGAGCCACACACACACGCACACAAACACACACACATACACACACACACACACACACACACGCATGCACGCACGCACGCACAGCACGCACGCACGCACAGATACAGTAAGCAAGGCATCAGATAGTGGACTAAATGTGGGAGCAGCTGTAATGAGAGAGAGAGAGAGAGAGAGAGAGAGAGAGAGAGAGAGAGAGAGAGAGAGAGAGAGAGGGAGAGTGGAATGTGGTTGATTAATGCATTTAGAAGCTGCTATTGAATTTACAGAGAAAATCTCCAGCGGCAAGAACACAAACAGCCACAAGGGGATTGGAGCCATTGAGGGAACACCATTCATACATCAAGACAAGAGACACACCAAAGACCAGATCTCATAGGAGCCTTCTAACCAACTGACCTGTCATTCCTTTATGACCCAGTCACGTGTTTCCTCAGAATATAGGCTATTCATGCAATGAGAATAAGTACTGAATGGAACATTTACAACCAATCCCTGTAGAAATTCTCACCTATTTTCGTCAGATTGGTGCTACGTTTGCATTTAAATTTCCCTATACTATTCACTGAAAGACATAACTGTAAACAAACAGGGCCGATGATGAAAAGTTAAGGCTTTTTGTTATTTTCCAATTTTTTATTATTGGAAACAAATCTCATACTCTTCAAACAAACAATCTGAAACAAATTCAGCAGTGGATTTATTATTGAATTTGGTGTTTTAGTAAGTATTTTAGGCAGCAGGGCAGTATACAGTATGTGGGACTGAGTCAAAATAACTAACTATAACTATGGTAATCATATACATCGTGAAAAAGAAATGTCCGCCAGTGCATCGAATGTTGTGTTTTTAATAGTTTTCGGAGAATAACAATGGAGCTTTTGGCACAGAGGATTAAAATGTATCAGGCTTCAAACACAAAGACCATTTTGCTCTTTTCATGGGATTTGTTTAGAAAGAGAAAAATATAAAATAATGCCAGTCTTATCTTAGTATGTATGTTTATTGATTTTCAAGAAAAGATTAGGGAAAGGGGAGAGGGAAAAAGGAAAATAAAACCTAACAATGAATACTAAATATACTGAACATAAAGAACACAGCACATCTTGGGTTACAATAACGTTCCATGGTCAGGGTAAGGAGGGATGCTGTAAACAAAAACATCTTAAGATAAAGTTAAATGAATTTGACATCTACAAATCACATACTGATTTTCATAGTGAGGTTGTATAAAATAGCCAGTGTCTATGGGTTCACATTTCTAAGATGATTCAGTATCGGGTCCCATGTCTTGTCAAACTTGTCTCCTCTGTTTTCATTATAAAATCTCAGTCTTTCCAGATGCAAAGTATTTGACAGTTCTCGCAGCCACAAACAATATGAAGGCACAGAATCCATTTTCCATACACGTAAGATTAGCTTTTTTGTAATCACCATCCCAAATTGAATGGCTCTTCTTTCAGGTTCATTGAAGGAGTAGAGGACACTTGCGGCCCATAGGATTGCTATCAAGGGGCAGGGTGCCAGATTCTTACCAAAAGCCTCAGAACAAAAATGCACTTCCAATATGAAAAAAGTTTACTACATGCCCAGAAAGAATGTGCTAGAGTACCTATCTGGGATTTACATCGGTTGCATACCGGTGAAATATCAGGGTAAAACTTTTCTCTTGAATAATATAGTCTATGAAGCGTTTTAAACTGTCTTAAATTGTGTCTAGTATTAACTAAACACCTTATGTAGACATTCTTCCCAAATTTCATCATTTAATTCCATATTCAACTCCTCTGCCCATGCCCGTTTATACACCTGTTCATCGGAGCATACGAAGGAAAGCAGAGATTGCCCCTCGGGAGCCCGGTTCAAATTTGTTAATTGCCTCAAGAGTATCATGTTTGTTCAGAACTTCAAAGTTTGGTATGTTTTTTTTGACAAAATCTCTAATTTGCAAAAACCTGAAAAAACTTGAGGCTGGTATTCTATATTTGGCTTGCAGCTGCCCAAACGAGGCAACATTTCCCCCATTATACAAATCATTTCCACTTTTAATGCCTTTCTGTTTCCAAGCAGAAAAAGCAATATCATTTAGGCCAGGTATAAAAGCATGATTTTCACAAATTGGAGTATTGGTATAAACACCTGGCGCCTTGATATGGAGCTTTATTTGCTCCCATATGCGCATGGTGCCATTGATTATAAAGCTATTACCATAGTGTGACTTACTAACTTTGGTGGGGCTGTTGAGCATAGCCAGCAAAGAGGTCTTTGTTATACATAGCACCTTTAACTGAGGCTTATATAAACCTACAACCCCTCCTGTACCTTCAGTTTATTTCAACCTGGACCCTATTTTCTTGCGTTGTCATGTCTAAATGACTGATGGGAACAACAGTCTTTGAAATTGGTCCAGTAAGTGTCTGACAACATTATGGAAAGGGTCCCTAGGTTGACTTTTTTGTTAAAGAGAAAGATCCTTTTTGTTTAACATGACCCACCACACTCCATTTAAATAAACTGTACTTTTTCAAAATCGTGAATTTAAAGTTCAAAGAAACAAAATAAAAATATTAAAAGTCTTCATCGCCTTCCCACTATTCTAAGAATCACTACTCTGGATTGGTTGAAATTAACCCTTGATTCATCCATTTACATGTGGAAATATGCTGGCTCTATACTAGTGATGGGCAGATCAATCCAAATATCAATAATATCGATACTAACGTTGGTACTGATATTGAACAATATCAGTCTAATAAGAACAAAACTTTAGTTTTAGTTTCTCTCCATTATGCACCGCTGCGGTTTCCTCAAGAGGCGACCTGGCTGTCTGTGTAAGCTTTCACAGCGTGGAGAAGACACACTTCGCTCCTCCTCCCCCCCTCTTATAATTTGATGTTGTACCGTCACGTGTCTTAGCGGCGCCGGGCAAACAAGCAAGCAAGCAGCAAGGCTTGGCAGCGGCCAGCAGCACACACACACACACACACACACACACACACACACACACACACACAGCAAACAACGGCAAGCTGTATAATTTGTAAAAAGGCTTTTAGATACAGTGTGAATGGGGCGACCTCTAGCTCACCCAGTGAGTGTGAGCCCCATGTCCAGCAGCGGTCTGGGTTTGGGTCCGGGTTTGGGTCCGGCCTGCGGCCCTTTGCTGCATGTCATCCCCCATCTCTCTCTCCCCCTTTCATGCCTATCTACTCTGATTAAGGGAAAAAGCCCCAAAAATGAATTTTTAAAAATAAATACATTGATAACACAACAGATGTATACACGCATATAAAAATTCAGTTCTGGGTTAGGTGATTTCACAGCTGTTTCATCTCAATAAAAAATGATCTTACTCTTTAACAAAAAGGCCTATCTTTGCAGGGATCCTTTTTTATAATGTCTAATGCTTAGAATAGTAATCTGAGCATGTCAGCTGCAAAAACAACACTTTTAGTGGAAGAATAAATGCACATTTGCCCTTTAGGATTACATTACAACCCAGTTCTAGTCCCCTGGTTACAGCGTTCCCATTCAATACTAGACCAATTTCAAGGATTTTTGCTCAGATTAGTCACTAATGCATGGGGAAAGGACCCTTTAACTTTTGATGTGGTTTGACCTGCAGATCTGAGATCTGATAAATTCTGTTGGATTCTGTTTCTGACTACTTTCCTCCTCAATATTTCAAGTATACCTTCACCGGGGGCTGACCTGTCTGTTGGATGCTTTTTCGTTCTTAATAATTCACTCACTGTGTGATAAATATAAATATGAATGCTGCCTAAGCTTCAACCTCTGCAATATCGCCTGTGCTATTTGGCACCAAAACATCAATCTAAATTCAATAAGAAAATAATTTTTCAATTCCTTCTTATCCTTCTAATTTTTGATATGCCTGCCTAGTCACATTAAAACTCAGAGTATAACTGACAACAGACTGCTAGGCTGAGAAATAACTGATAACTTTGTGGCTGACTTTGTGGCTATTTTTGTAAATCATTTCCCTAATATAAGTACCTTGTGTTCATAAATGCCCCTTGTGAGAATGGCTTGGATTATATCAGTGAGATTTCTGTGAGTTGGGGAGAAGTTTTCTGTTTCTTTCTGTGTCTTTTACTGTTTGTTATTTCTCTTTCTTTATCTTATTTGTACATATTATCTATCTTATTAAGGGCCCAAGCGCCGACAGCGTCGGCCAGCAAAGCCCTATTGAAACTGCTCAGTTTATTATTATTCTTCTCCCCATTGAATCGCCTTTTAGAGATGCTTAACATACACAAAAAAATGAGCCCCCTGCAATATGTTTCACGTAGACGAAAATCTGTACACATATATGTAAGTAAGTATGTTAAGTCATACAAAAAAGCTCATTAGAACAATGTCCTAAACCCACAGGAAGTCAGCCATTTTTTAATTGATTGTATACTACTAGTGTGTTTTTGGCCATTTCCACATGTCGTACTTTAGCAAACTCTTACAGATTTAATCTGATTGACTTCAAATTTGGTCTGTACCATGTTACCTTAAAGATGAAAATTATTAAAATCTTGAGTTTTTGTCATAGGGCCTGGCCATGGCGGGCCGACCATTTTGTGCGTTTCGCCATCGAAACAGGAAGTGGGTGTAACTTAAGTGTACACTTTCCAATTGGCTCAAAACTTTTTAGAATTCATAACACTTGAACCTTGGGTTTACAATCCAATATTGACTCAAAGTCATAACGCCCCCTAGTGGCAACAGAAAGTAGGCCTTAAAGTCAAGGTGCTATACTTTAAGGAACTTTAATTTTTTAACAAAATTTCATCTGATCGACTTCAAATTCATTCTGTGCCATCTCAAGAACTTAAAGATGAAAAGTTATTATAAGCTTTAGTTAAGGGTCTAGGCCTGAGGACATCTATAAGCAAAAAATGATTTTTGGTTATAGCCCCCCCAGGAAATCAGCCTTATATGACAAACATCATCAGATTTACATGAAACTCATAATGTGTGGTCCACATGTGATACCCCCCCTATACTTTGACCGCGCCCACATACTCTGACCATGCCTGTTTATGCCTTTTAAACCACTGAAGAGTCGTGTATCATTGAAGTATTGAGGTATCAGTTCCATTTTGATTAATGACAGTTTGACCCACCCCTTATGCTTTAGCCACGCCGCTTTTCACAATTCATAATTAATGACCTGTTTGATGTAGTACTATTGTGTGAAGTAAAAGTAACAAAACAAAAACATCTACTTGTGCTCTTTTGTCCTTACTACTTTCCGACCCTTCAAGTTTCAGGTAAACTGATGGACAGATGTCCACACAGCAGTTTAAAAGGAGAGTGAATGTGATTTAGAGCGTAATGTTCAATCAGAATTACAACACAGCTATCAATGTGCGGAATATGGAAGTTTATATGGTGTATTTTAAACCACCATTTCCAACTCCACACACTCCACTGTGTGCACAAATGCATAGCTGCATGGAGAGTTGTCCGCCAGTAACCCCAACGCGCACGGAGGAGCGAGACCCGTCCAATGCTGGTTGCAGCTTTAATTTGTATATATTTCTTATCTATTATATTATACTTGTTGTACATGGGTTAGAGAGAAACGTATTTTCAATTGCTCTGTATGTCTGGCACATATTGCAGAATTGACAATAAAGTTGACTCGACTTGACAAGACTCATTTGGAAATGAATTAAACAGATAAATCTAACTGAACCATCACATGCTGCTTAGTGAAAGAAAGGAGAGCGGTGGTAAGCTGACGTCTAGGACTATGTGAATGGAGAAAATTAAGGTAAGGTAACCCTGCTTCCCACAAACATCTTTACCACTGACATGCTCTTGAGCAAAGCAGCTCAAATCAACTGCTCCAGTGGAGTGCATCTGCAGGCTTCAGAAAGCCATAAGACTTTTAAGACATTTCAATGCTACGTAGAACTGCAATTAAGATTAGTGTAAAACCTAAATAGAAACAATTAAAAATCTTACAAAAGTATGTGTCTGATAGAAAGGCAAAATAACTGGGAAGTCACAGGACCAAAATACATTTAGTTACACAAGGCCCATACCTTATATTTATATTAAACAGAATACTAAACAGGACCTAGAGCCAGCACAGTTAGCTTAGGTTAGCATAATGATCTCATTTGTTTATAATCCATACACAAACCAAAATGTGAAAATAATTTGCTGTTTCATGCTATATACAGTGTAAATTGTTACTGAGGTGGCACGCAGATTTGTAAGTAGGCTAAATAAATAACCAAATTTATTTTTATTTATGACAAAACATCAATTTATCACAGAAACGCTATAGTTTCACACTGTGAGACACATATCAATGAACATTTATCATTTAATGAACATACTTAGTGTTTTTGCATGCATTTGCTTCTCAGTTTATGTGTGTTGTATGCTTGTTGTTTTATGCCATGCGGGTCAATATCCTGGTGCCTACTAAGGGTAGGAATCACCAGAGGCCTCACAATATGATATCATCATCACCAAGCAATTTAAGTTTTGGTGGAACATATGAACGTTCAAAAGTTGTTTTAGTCGTGCAACAGGAAACTCAGATTGGACAGATAGTCCAGCTAGCGGTCTGGATTTACAGGAACTCCACTGCTCCCAGCAGAGAAAAAGTCTGGCACATCACTCCCCCGTACAATGGTGAATTGTCATTATTTTCACTTTAGTATTTGTAAATTGGATACAACATGGTAATTAGAAAGCTTTAGAGGTGCTGCTAGGTTTTTTAAAATATTCTTTTTACAGTGCCCAGTTCTCCAGTTTCAAGTTTTTGTGCTAAGCTAAGCTATTTGTCTACTGGCTGTTACCTTGTATTGTACATACAAACAGAGTGGTATCAATCTTCTCAGCTAACTCACGGCAAGAAGGTGAATAAAAATATCATTCCTTTGAAGTAGATGAAGCAGTAAAAACTGTCATGCTTTTTTAAAATAACATTTGATATAGGTGGATGAAGTTTCAGGTTAGTTTACTGTTAACAACATCAATAAAGTCATATATGTGTATACATCTTTTGGAAGATAACACAATTCATGGCTTTTTTTTCCAACTTCCAAGATTGCAGAGCAAAATAATCTGCAAAATAATCATTCCTATATTCTAAATTTACGTTACAGAATTACGCCTCTGCAGAACAAAAGACAGTTTGAGTAACAAGGCATCATAATGTGCAGTTGACATGTATTAACTGTATGGTGGGACCTATTTCACACTCTGTCTACATCTGGTCTGAGTCAGCACTGCTGCTCAAAGAGCAGGCCCATCCGAGCGAGAGCTACTGCATGACCTGCTCATACGTTAATATCCATATTTATAACCTCTTGATTTATTTTTCATAAAGGTCTTCACAGCGTCCTGAGTCGCTCTATGAACTTCCCTTTCTCCTTTAACCACCAGACTGAGCATATATTGAAGCCATATGCAGAAGTACAAACTTGCTCACTTCACTGACATTTGTTCTTTCCTGATCCCATTTTTTTTGCTTTAAATTTCGGCACATCTTCACCTCTCATCTCGTTTTTGTGTCTCAGCTGACTTATTTTTAAGTGCCGACAACTCTCCTTTGTTTCCCCACACATTCCTTGAATGATTTTAGAAAGTAGTTAGAGTATCATCTTTGTCTGTTTGGTTGATGGCAAGGTATTTTACAGAAATGTTGGTGAAAATGTAATGATTGCTCCAAGGATTGGCATCAGTGCTATAGACCCACATATTTTCAGCCAAAGCAATGTCAGTTGGTTGTTCTCATAGACTGTAAAAATAATAGACATAGCATTAGTGACATCACACATTGGTTTGTGGGCTGCCACTTTAATGCCTCAAGTTTGCATTTTGGCCATTGCCATCTGGGTATTTTGGAGCCAGAAGTGACCATATTTTAAAAAGAGGGCGGCGCTGGGAATACATACAGTAGGTGTAATTTACAGGGGGAATGGAGGGTTTAGAACAATCAAAACTATTCAATGCAACCCCCCCAAAAAAATAAACCTATTGTAATTTTCTTTACATAAAAAAATGGTGAAAATTTAAATTTTACTCAAAAGTGGAGACCATTCAGAATCTTATAGGCATCCATTTTGGCATCTCGCACTCGCCATCCAGTGATAACGTAACGATACTACTCTTTTGCCGGCTTGCATGCCCAAAAAGTGTGTGTGGCATGCCTGTTGTTTTGTTGCCGGTCTAGCTAGATCTGGTGTGGTGTTGTAGTTTTTCTAACGTTACTAGTTGTTGCAACAGCATGTGAAAAAAACTGGCCAAATAAAACATTAATCTTGTGATAAAAAAACGGATGCCATTAAGATGGGTTTGCGATAATGTCGTAACTGACAACACTAATGGTTTTATCATAGTGATGCACTAAGCTAAAAGCTAAAGAGGAAAGCCGAATTTCAACCGGCTGATGATCATCTATACAGTAGTAGTTTTAGAGGATTAATGTGGACCTCCAATTACTGGAGCTGTTCATTTGTGTATACAGCAGTACACAGAAAATTGGCATTTGAACGTTTCCTTAAGTTACTGGCTAACAATGTTCCAATCAACTTTGATGAAGTGAAAGGTCAAAGTTAAAGAGGAAAACATGGACAACATCCCAAAACAGGTTCACGGATATTTTTTGTACACAGTGCCATGGATAAGCATAGCTAAGCCTCTGTCATGATTGACAGGTCAGCGTGAAACTGTTTATTGAAGTAATAAATCAAGTGAGAAGTATGGTAATTTCCCTTCTTTAGAAATGGGCTTCTTTTTTGGAGCCAGTGGAATCGCCTCCTGCTGGAAATTAAAAGAATGCAGGTATAAGGCACTCTAAGGGTGGTTCACAACTTTGGAACAATTATTGGATAGATCGCCATGTTAAGGCTTGATAGGATGAATCCTAATGATTTAAGTGATCTTGAGTTTTCTTTTAGCATAAAAGCATGGACGCATCTCAAAATGAGGTAGTTTGGGCATCTGGTAAGAGTGCCCCCTGGGTGCCTCCCCAGAGGTGTTCCAGGCATGTCCAGCTGGGAGGAGGCCTTGAGGAAGGCCCAGGACCAGGCGGAGGGATTATAGCTCCAACCTGGCCTGGGAACACCTCAGGATCCCCCAGTTGGTTAATGTGGCTTGGGAAAAGGAAGTTTGGGGTCTCCTGCTGGAGCTGCTGCCCCTGCAACCTGATAAGCTGACGAAGATGGATGGATGGATGGATGGATGGATGGATGGATGGATGGATGGATGGATGGATGGATGGATGGAGTGAACATCTCAACATGTAGTATGTGGATTTGCACAAAATTAGCCTGTGATGGTTGACAGAATATTTCCTCTAAACCTTCCTTTAGCGCCACCATGAGGTTGACATTTGTGGGTTGCTTTGTTGTTAGCATTTAGCCAAAACACTGCTCTACCTAAGTACAGCCTCACAAAACGTATACCGTGGCAGTAGACTCTTAGTCTTGGTAGAATATATGTGCTACTGGGCTGCAATAACCAGGTCACCAGTTAAACATCATCCCATTCATGTGATATTTTCTTGGAAGGTCAAACCCTGGAGACAAATGATAATTTAAAGGATGGAGGAAAAATTGTTGAGCATAAGCATAGGTTTGTGCTCTGTGCTGAGAGCCTTCTAGTTAATTAGTAGTATGTCTTTCATATAAATAAGCATAGGTGTGCAAATATGCCGTATGCAATGATAACTAAACAGAGGAGAACAAATTACAAATGTACAGTGGTGCTCAAAAGTTTACATACACATGCTTAAGTTGACTAAAAAGAGGAATAAAAAAATCATGTTTTGGAAATTTATTTTAATACCTAAATTAAAAAATGAGGTAAAATCCAACCTTTAAGGACACCAATTTTCTTTGTGAATGAATAACGTATTGTAAATAAATAAATGTTCTTATTTAAAATACAGGGGTCATAAGTATACATACCCCTATGTTAAATTCCCATAGAGGCAGGCAGATTTTTATTATTAAAGGCCAGTTATTTCCTGGATTCAGGATATTATGCATCCTGATAAAGTTCCCTTGGCCTTTAGAATTAAAATAGCCCCACATCATCACATACTCTTCACCATGCTTAGAGATAGGCATGGTTTTATTTCAGTTAGACTAATACCTGGTTTGATTTGCATTGAGAGATGATTTTATAGAAAGTATCCCATGCCTATCTCTAAGCATGGTGAAGAGTATGTGATGATGTGGGGCTATTTTAATTCTAAAGGCCAAGGGAACTTTATCAGGATGCATAATATCCTGAATCCAGGAAATAACTGGCCTTTAATAATAAAAATCTGCCTGCCTCTATGGGAATTTAACATAGGGTATGTATACTTATGACCCTGTATTTTAAATAAGAACATTTATTTATTTACAATACGTTATTCATTCACAAAGAAAATTGGTGTCCTTAAAGGTTGGATTTTACCTCATTTTTTAATTTAGGTATTAAAATAAATTTCCAAAACATGATTTTTTTATTCCTCTTTTTAGTCAACTTAAGCATGTGTATGTAAACTTTTGAGCACCACTGTATGCTTTTGAAATTTAAATAAAACACCACCTCAGGGTCTATTAGAAACATCCTTTTTCCCTTTGGTCTTTTCTTTTTATTACATTCCCTTTTCTCATTACTATTATCTCATTCTTTTTACTCCGTAATTTACTCTTCTATACCACTTACCCTTTTACATTTTCTTTTTTTGTATTCTGTCAGCTGTTCTCTCAGCTTCTTTTGGGGTGGCAGTAGCTCAGTCAGTAGGGGTTTGGGAACCGGAGGGTTGCTGGTTCAAGTCCCCATACGGACCAGAGTATGGTGGCACCGAACCTCCAACTGCTCGGGGAGCCTTTCAATGGGCAGCCCTGTCACTCTGACATCTCTCCATTAGTGCATGTATAGGTACTGAGCATGTGTGTGTAATTCAGGCCTGTGTGATAACAATAGAGTGATAACATTGGAATTTCCCCTTGCGGGATTAATAAAGTACACATTATTATTATTATTATTATTATTATTATACAATAATGCTTCTTTCCCCTACTCTGAAATGCCTCCAGATCATCAAAAGGATGTGTGTGATTGATTTTACTACTTCAGATGACAAAAGTCATTGTCAGCGAGTCGCCAACTGCTCATAAGTAAAATGCATATGCAAATTCAGCTCCACAGCTGGAGTTTCAAGGTATCTCTCTATATCTTAAACAGGTCTATGATCTTATTGTGATCCCATAAGTGGTGATAAGATTTGCCGAGGCGTCAGAGATGAGGATTGCTGCGACAGAGGACTGAAGGGGGGCGGAGATGACAGGTAATCATGTCTGAATCTTTCCTCTGGTGGAGAACGGAAGGTCAGGGGGAATGGATTGAGTCGTGGGAGGAGGGTTAAAATTATATAGAAGTGAAGAGGAGCATGACCTTGTTAAAAGTAATCTGTGTTTACTTTTAAACAGAAGCAGGAGAAAGGGAGGATTACTGAATGCTCAGGGGTGATAATTCACACGGTTGTGTGATAAGAGTGTGAGATGAATGGCTAGCAGAGGAGGTGAAAAGTAGATGTAGAAGACGCAAAGGGAAATATTTATTGTTTTATTATTTTTTTTGGTTTAGATCAGATTTAGTCTCCCTTTCCAATTTTTTTCAGAAACACCTGTGCTGGATTTATCAAACAGACACAGCAGCCTGGAGACACAGTTTGTGAGTAATCGGTGAAGTGTGCCTTCAATAAATGCAAATAACAAAATGAAATATAAGACATATGGCTGCTGGTGTGTTTCGTTGGATTTGATTCGCTGGGTCGGTTGTTGTTGAAATATTGTCTGCCTTGAAAAAGTAAGCTGATTTGTGCTGATACAGTAACAAAAGGTCAACTTATTTGCAAGGAAAATCAAGAAGTAGAAGAAGATCATAACAACCAACTATAAATACACTTCTATAATACCGAACGCTGAGCAGAGAGGGAGCCGTTAGCTTTGACGTTCACTGGGCTGCTAATGCATGCTGGCGAGTCCACTCTTTTAGTAAGACATTAATGTGGTTGCTTTTTATACGCAGTCTTTTCTTTTAATGTGATTTCATCTCTTTCTTGTTTTTTACAGAAGTTGTAATTGACTTAATAACAGACAACCTAATACTTTTTGTCACGTGGAGTCCATCCATCCACCTTCGTCCACTTATCCGAGGGAGGAGCAGCTGCAGAGGGGGTACCCAAACTTCCCTTCATGTGGCGCTGGTATATAAAATACTATGCTGGCTTACAGCAAGCTTTATGTTAGTTATAGTTTGGTATCAGGTCATTTTTCTGCTTCCTGTTGTTGGGTATTTCTTATTGGATTGTTGCTAGTGTAGAGGCAGAAAGGGGATGAGGGGAGAGAGAGAAGTAGGGATCAACCGATACCTCCCCCTCAAAGAAAAAGCATCAAGCATCATTCTCTCTCTGTCTCTGTCTGTCACCCTCTTTCTTTCTTTCCAATGCCCTTAACCCAAACAAAAACAAGCCACACACACACACACACACACACACACACACACACACACACACACACACACACACACACACACACAGACGAGAATTAAAATAAGACAGCCTAAGCTAAACATTATGACCCCCTCTTTTCATCTTTTGTCTGCTATTTTGTCTGTTTGGTTAAGTCTAGTTTACACCTTCTGTCATATGTGTTTTCATGTTGACTTGTACTTGTATAGTACAATAAGCAAAACAAATAATAATAAATAATAAATCATTTTTCCCTCCTCCCCAGACTCAAAAGTTCACAGAGGTTGCCAGGTTGAGAACGCAGCATCCAACAATACTGCTGGAGCAACTAACTTTAAATGCTGGCTATGTTGACAGTCATAAAAGCCCGTGCTCACGCAGAGCTCTGTACCGACTGACTTAAAATTACTGCAACAACGGTTAAAACACCATGACCTGGAATTGGACCTGATAAGCTTTCAACTTCTGAGGAAGTCAGATGAAGCTCTTGCTGCATTACCATGGGAACGGAAGCAGAGCATTTTTCCAGTCTGTGTGAATGTACAAATGTGTTTACCTTAAAGGCAAAAAAATAATAATCCCAGTTGGATTCAGTTTACTCTGTTTTTGTACAGCAAACCACCAAACTGACCCTGAAAATCAAGGTAGTTGCTGAAAGCAACTTCTTTAAATGCTTCAAAGTGTTTTAGGTGGAGGTTTTTCTTGACTGTGAAGACTGTGCCCACAGAGTAACTAAGCTTTTCTACTTTATATTATGCCTGCCCCTTCTTCCTTCTCACTCTCAGTACATGTGTGCTCTCTTATAATAACCTTTCTGTGTCTGTGCCCATGACAACTGGACAATTTAGTCAGGGCTGTCACTGCTTGCCGGCAGCTAATGGGTTGCCATAAGTGGCCCGACTGTTGTGGGTAAAAGTGCAAATAGGTAATTACTATGCTGGTCTCCTGTAGAAATCAGTTTTTTAACTCCTTGTGGTACAGATCTGTGGCCAGATGTATTTCACTGATCAAGTGACGTTTTAGCCACACTAGCAGCATGGCTCTTGGGATGGAAATGTTAGTCACTAAATCCAGACTAAAATATCTCAACAAATACTGTACGATTGCTATGAAAAGTTAGACAGACAATAATGGTCTCCAAAGAACGAAGTCTAGATTGACTCAGAAGATGCAGACGTGCGTATACAGTAAGCCTGCCATTGGCTGCCTATTTCAGTCGGAATTCTCTTCCCCTTCTGCTCTCTCTGTGTTAGCGTTTTCAAAATCCCTGTTGCTACATGATACAACAACCTCTGAGTTAGCAACATACAAGCTATGTTCAGTGCAGAGCAAGATCAAGGGGGTAAGCGTGCGTCCGCTAAGTGTACTTACTACTGTGCCTATGTCATCTCCTTAAATATACCTATATATATATATAAAGCCCCAGGAAGGCCAAGGTATCCAGACCAGACTAGGTTGGCCATGCAAGGTGGCGTCCACAGCCCCCCGCAATCCCATATCCATCTTTGCAAAAGGTAGAAAAAGGCGCACAGGACACAAAAACTTTGACAAAATGATATACGACCCGGCCAAATCACAGAAATCTTGATTCGCACGGGACTAATATCACAAAACCAGGTAATATTAATCCCTTGTGAATAGGGCTTATGTGGAGTTATGATGGGTTCAGCAAGACCTTTCTTCAACACTGGCACAGCGCTAAAAGACATAGTGTCGTGATAGGTCTGGCTAAGACTACTGTCTGCTAATTCCCTGATTTCCTGTAGCGTCACCATGAGGTTTGACATTTTGGTTTTTTAGTGAAATATCTTGAGAAATATTTGATTTGATTCTCCTCAGGAGGAATTGTAATTACCTTTCATCTAATGACATCTTTAGGCCAAAATTTGTCTAATACATTAGTTCATTACCAAATACCTTAAACACTATTGCTAACAATCAATGTTAGCATGCCAACACGCCAAACTAAGACATGACAACATGAAAAACATCATATCTGCAAAGCATTTAGCTTCGAAGTTTAAAGTAGCTTCATAGAGCATGGCTGTAGACAATTTTGATATTCTGTGCCATAAACTAAATTATCAACACCCGTGTTCTTTTGTGTATGTACTTTTTTCTCATACCATGAATGTTCTTTGCTTCACAGAGGGTTTGTGTAAAAGCTGCCGATGGCTTTTTGCAGGCATTCAGACTTGTAAGACAGCTTTTAGCTGTATTTATTGCACTCTCACACTCTTATCTTCACGTCACTGCAGGCATGCAAGTGCTGTAGGTGATAGCAGTCTTGGGTGAAATCATATGTGAAAATGGTGTCAAATAGTATAGCTTCTGTAAGTGAAAAGAAATTCAGATTTATGATTCAATTGTAATACAGCACGAAAAGAAAAAAGCCCACAAAGGGCTTTTGGGTTTTTTGTATCAATCACTGATCTTTATCATAGAATATATCACTAAATATGCAGCATGTTTCTAGGACAGCTATGTTTTCTCTGTGGGTGTTAGATACTGTAAGATAGCATGTGACTCTATTTATTCTCCCAGAGAATACTCAGTGTCTTTAAAATATTCATTTCCAGACAACAAAACAAAACAAGCACCATTCCTTGTAAATATTTCAAAAGATAGGCACCCATGGGACAGGCACTGGGACCTTGATTATCTTTGTATGGTGCTGGCTGTGCAGAAGTGCTGTCCAATGTTAATTACATCACAAAGTCACGTTTCCGTCTTGTAACACACAGCCTGAGGTATTGCTGCAGTGGTTGTTGGCCTCTGTAATGCAGCAGTAAGTGATGCTGCACCTGGGGCTGTGTGTGTTGCAGTGTAATGTACGATGGTGATTCATTTAGTGTCTACTTACTGCGCTGGTAGTGCCATCTGTGTCTGTTAGCCTCTGGTGCAGATCCAACCAGACTGTCTGCAAGGAAAGCACAACAACAGGAGCAACATGTCAATCAACCAGACCAACAACAGCAACTACTACAGCCAGCGTCAAGCAGACATTTGTCACTCACACACTATACTGTACATTCACATTAAAAGCATATGAGGCCTGAATTGATTTCTGCATATGGTTGATGTGGCTAGGGAAAGGAAAGTTTGGGGTCCCCTACTGGAGCTGCTGGCCCGACGACACAATACCGGATAAGTGGATGAAGATGGATAGATGGATTTGACACAGTTCTAATTTCTAGTAGTGTGGACAAAGAAATCAGATTTTCAATCCGATCTGGGCCACTTTTATATGTGGTCCTAACCCCTATTTTCCCTGTGTTCTGGATGCGCCGTGAGCAATGATTCTGATGCTTGATATTCCACAGCGCGTCCCAGAAGCAGGCGTGAAGCAACTCTCCGCTCTGCTAATG
Organism: Percina caprodes; assembly: GCA_013375575.1. Lineage (NCBI taxonomy): Eukaryota > Metazoa > Chordata > Actinopteri > Perciformes > Percidae > Percina > Percina caprodes. The sequence goes on from JABXJD010000136.1 coordinate 1,290,711, forward strand.
ATACGCGCCAGGTCTATTTTCATGCAAGCCGCAAGGCGTTGGGACAGCCAGGCAGGAAGTGAACAGACATCCTCCATGTTGTTTGTGTCCGCTTTACAACAACACGGACAAGAGATTCATCATGGAGGTGGAAAAACATAATACAACATCACAGATCTTTTTTTTTAAGGACAACCCAGAAAAGAGAAGGCATGGAGTTTACCTTTAGGAGTGCCTGGAGTAGAAGGTAGATACTATCTTAATAAGCATGCAATTGTACTGTAAAGTACAGAAAGAGAGACATTATAATCTGTGAGATGGGCAGCAAGACACTCCACGTCTGAGATGCTCCCGGTGTGGCATGACTAGAGCGCAGCCGGAACACAGCACCGACGTGCCCAGTAGAGAATCTGAGTAAATCTGAAAGCCAGACTTGGCGTTGAGAAGGGCCATATCAGAATTCATATGTGTTTTTTCACAGCTAGCCCCGCCCTGATGAGCTGTGATTGGCTAGTATTTGTTGCCTCTACGCATCCTTGGATGTGATTGGGTGCTATATTATGATATTATGATTATTGATATTGATTATTATGATATTAGCAACTTTGTCCGGCTCATTTTATCTAAGTTAGCTAACTAGCTTGCTAATTCCATGCTACAATCATTACAGGAACTGAGTCCAACAAAGTTGCCAGTATCTGGCAATAGCAATGTGCTTTCCTACGCTGTGACCAGTGAACAGTGTGTGGATAAAGCATTAGCAGCTGTCTAGTTAGCCAGCTTGCTAATTTCACTGTTATTTATTGCTATAGTGGTTACAGAAAAATCTGGGAGGAGAGCGGACGATGAGAGCGGGAATGGACCTTCAGTTAGCAAAGACAGCTAGACAGGTGTGCCACAATCAGCTGTTTCTCTGCAAAGGGATAGTCAAGACAACATTGCAAAGTTTAGACTGGGAGATTGGCACTCAAATCAATTTATCGTCTGCTTTATGTTCACCTGGTTTTCGTTTTACAAGCTCGTCCAATTTGAGTTGCTACAGCCACCAATTGCCTGTCTAAAATATGGGTCACTTCAAACAAATGTTATTATACGGGGGACGGGGGACGGGGGGACGACGGAATTGAGCATTAAGCCCCTGTAATGTGAATGTTGCCTTAGTGGACAAGCTGAGAGCAGAAAGCATTAAAGCAGGATGTGATGTCTTTTACAAGATAAAAATAAAGTTCAGCAGGGAATAAGGGAGGGTGTTTCATAGAGGAGGTGGATGCATGCCAAAAGGAGAAGCCCGAAATGAAACAGAATGATTTATATCAGCATGAAAGACCTAAACACGAACACCGAAATGCCAAATCTAATTAAACACCATGGTGTAGGAGTCATAAACGGTAGGAAATAATTAAAATTAATTTACATAAGCCTGTGTGCAAAATAAGGGGATGTAATATCATCAAGGACTCAACTGACCTTTGCTGAGCCACACTCCCCTTAGCTACTATTGATAGACCAGTTTTATCAATAGTTTTCCATTATTGCAAAACACCTATGACAACAGTGACAGTTTTACCACTCAAAATTAGCAATTTTTTGAAACAATTGATTTCACAAAGAAGTAAACAAAAGGAGGTCCCTTATATATTGCAGATGGCCTTGGATATGGTTGGTTGTTGCAAGCGGATACCTGATATGTTTAGAACCGATGTGTCCCAACTCAGAGTAGCTTCCTGTATTTGTGTCACGTGGGCTCCGCCACAGCCACGCCTCTTTAGGAGACTGGCGACACTTCCTGAGTGTACTGATTCAAATGGGAGAGGTCAACGTGAACACAGATTATGACAGATTCTTTCACCCCTAGTCACCAAACTAATTATTGGAGCCATTTTTCACAAGCCACATATCTCCTAAACATTCTGACACTAAATTGACATTTTTTTTTTAGATGGAAACATTAGGAGAAAATTAACTTTGTGTGGAGACCTGATTCTGTTTTAGGACTAAGCTCTCGCGAGATCTGGCAACACAGACAAGCTAGCGTCAGCTTACATTGGTGAACGCCCAACAAAACTAATTTCTGTGATCCTAAATGTCTGTGTAAATATCTAACATTAGTAAAAGAACACTTTAATAAATTATACAAATATAACTTTTCATCCATCCACACGGCGTTCTCTACACTTTCCAACGAGGCCATGCCCATTAAGGAAACACAAGGTGTGTTCAGTTTCATACCATTGCTGCTACTTGAAATGTGCTGTGTGTATCTTTAGTATAAAGGATCTTTGCAGATATGATCGACTCCAGCTAGCTAGTGTAAGCTAATGCTAACACTAAAACTCAGTGAGGTTGTAAACGCAGGCAATTTTTTAATGTGTCCAGTATGTACTTATTCATTTTCATTTATATTTTAAAACAAGAGGCCTGTAAAAGGGTCTTAAGTATGCACATGATGGCAAGATATAATACTATATAATACTAAAAGATTTTTGTCAAAAGCTACAGCACAGTAAAGATCAAGCATGCCCACCAGTTGATGAACTATGTAGAAAAATAGAAACAAAGGAGAAGCTTTGTTCATGAATTGCAGTGTAGAGTGAGTTCTAATGTTACTGTACAGTACTAAATAAAAGTATTCAAAGCGTTATTTGTTCTAAAGTAACCCTTGACTGGTTTAATTTCAACAGCCAATGCCAATGTAATAACTTTTCAATAATGGCTGAAATTGCCTGTTGATTCATAATATGAAGTAGCCTATAGTACATTTCTCCTCATCATGATTGTTGGTGCTGTTGTTCAGCTAGCAGGCCATATTTGTCTGATTATACAGCATTCTTTTGTTTTCCTTTAGCAGGGATTACAGGTTTTTTAGATTGCTATGACAATTTTCCTAAACTCGGAACGCAGCAACAACACACAATTGACAAAACAGTTAATTTCATGCTCAAAATCACACATTGTAAACTAAACTCCAACACTCATTTTCAAAATACCATAATACACTAATATAATACACTATGTCTACCAAAACAATGCAAACATGTCTCAAAATCAAATAATTCTTCCAATACACTAACAAATGTTCTCTTCCAACAGGAACATTTAGTCAATCATAGCGCAATGTCACAGAAAACACTAACATTAGATGGAAATACAGAAACTGCATTGTGTTCAGGTCTGCCCTTATACAATAGATAATAGTATATTGTATTGATCATAGATTGTGTTTTACACTGCAGTTTCTCTTGAAGCCTCTCTACATTTGTGTTTTCTTGGGTTTAGTAAATGCATACATTTTGTTTTTTTTGCTGCAGAAATTAAAAAATACAAAATGAATCAGCCACCTCAATTAGCAATGGGCTAGTTGGCCTATGATAGAGATTTTAATTATATTGCACCGCAATAATGTCTGTTGATGACGCAATCTAGCAAAATTTAGAGCCATGAGCTCTATACAAGTGTGACCTGTCACTGTTTAGCCCTTTTTACTGTCTATGCCATGGTACTACTGTAAAGAAACTTTTATCCTTGAAACATTTTCTTTAGTTGATGTATAAATGTGCCTTATACTGGAGGTATCTTCTTTATTGCTTTCATTTTGCTCTTTATTATGTGTTCATTTGAAGTATCTGTGCACTACACTTTGAATCATTTTCTTTATTTAAAATAGCCATGCCTGGGAGTATTTCTCTAATTCCCTCGTGAAAGCATTTTTCTTAGTTTATGTGTTCATCTATATTGTTCAAATAGTTGCTCTTTTACTCTATTTACTACCATATGATTGAAAGGACCTCAACCCCTGAATGTGTTTCCTATTTGCATAACTTCAATCAACTATTTCTCTCATTTAACAATGGAATAAAATGCAGGGGATATATTTGTGTTTCAATTTACAATATGAACAGCTGTTCACTTGGACTTGAGCCTATAAGTTAGGTTTAGAACATGATGTTATCTGTTCTGACATACAGTGTAAAAGCATTTGCAAATTTGTCAGTAAAAATCCATTGTTTTGGTCTTGGTTGAGCTTGTGTGTACAAGTAGTTTAAGGATTTTAAATTTGTCTTAACTGTAACAACAACTGTGTTAATTGTATAGCCTACACAGACAGATGTTGTGCAAACTGTGTTAAGAGTTTAGGAAAGTTGTTAAAAGTATTGAAAAAAAAGTGTCATAGCAATCGTAAAAAATGTATTCAAATTTCCCTGAAAAAATGCTTTCCTAATTATTTTCGAAACCTCACGTTGCGTTACATTAATGTATGTTCATGGTGTAACTCAAAAACAAACGGTAAACAACACCTTAATTTTACTGTAGGTTAAAACTCACTTTGTTAAAAGAAAATAAGAGACGGACTAAAAAACGGTGCCACCCTCCAAGCTCCTATGATATAGGCTTGTTCAACATGAACTGCACCAAGCCTGTAAAGTGGACGACGCCGGGTGCGGTGACAAAAAAGCCGCGGTCAAGTTGGACAGTTTCCAGCCATTTCCAGATGCCTTCAGGCTGAACAGCAAGTCCTACAAACAATCACATCCTTTTAGGTCCGATTCTGATTCAATAAAATGTTATATGAGACCCACATTTCAGCTTGTAGACACTCTCCAGGTGTTTTTATTATGAGAGTAGCTGTCTAAATTCTCTACATGCGATCTATAGCTGATTTCATTTAACAACAAACTGTATATGATCCATAATCAGAACGGATTTAGTCTCTCTGACTTCTGAACGTCGCCATCAGCCACACAACATGTGTTCTGTTCAGAATAAGCCTTTAAATCAGACATATTAAAATCCTTCCAATTAAAATCAATAGAAAGTTTATGTAAAATGTCATCGTGCTGAGTCAGTTCTGAACCATCATTGTAATGTAATCATTTTAGCGTAGCCCCGAATGTATTTTGAAAAGTTGACTGACAAAAATGAAACCGGACAATAGCCTATGTAAACCCCCGAGATAAAAAGTTGCCTTATTTTATTGTGCTAGAACTCATAGTAGAACTGTAACTTTGTCCAGTTTATTTATCCGAGGCAAATAGAAAGCCAAATCTAATACATTGATGCCATCAACACAAAGTTGAGGAGGGCAATGGTACTGATTTAGTTTTTAGTTACCGTGCCGTGAAGTTTCCAGTCTATGGCTCAGACTCAAATACACAGAGCTCTGGAGCAGACCCGTGCCTTGCTTAGTGGCCACTCTCGCTGTAAAAAGTAGTTTTGGTTTTCCATTATGATTAGGCCAAATCTGCCATCTAAACATCTACAAACTGGGGCTAAAATCAACATGCACTGATAATTAACAAGCTGGGCACACCAATCGCTGTTTTGCTTTGCATTCAGATTATTATTTAAATGGATCTGGGCTAAGACCTGAATCTACTCAAGTCCTAGAAAGGCCCCTGCGTCAGAGCAGGTCAGGATCCAGTCAAACAGATCTAACGGCATGCATTGGGCAGGCCTGGCTCATCTCCAATGAGCGTATTGACTGTTTCTCTCATTAGATCCCCATGCTTTGGGGCATGGGTTTTAGTGAATGCTCAATTCTTCACAATCAAGACTTCAGGTTAAGGGGACACATTCAATAGTTAAGTCTGAATATGTTCCTCAGACAAGACATGAGTAAAGGCAGGTGAGCTGAGTGGTATAGTTTTTAATGTGTCTGCTTGTGAGGAGGATGGCATTGATTTCTAGTTTTCCCCTCCACTCTCAATGCCTGTGAGTCAGAGTTAAATAAACCTGTTGTAATAAATCACAACAAGCGCTGGAGGTTTCTGTCACCATGGTGACTGATGAGTATCACTGTTGCTGCTCTAAAAGCATAGTGGCTGCACCGCAGCAGGGAAAGTCAAAGCAATGGGGTCTGGCACAGTGGGAAGGGGACACACACATACAGACACACACACACACACACACACACGTACTGTCAATCTTTTCAGACTACATACACAAACCAACAACAGCCAAGGTTAATTTTGACCTCTGCCATCCAGTTACTTGCTACAGCAACAGCAGATTAGACTGATTGCCGCCGGCGACGTTCGTCACTTTAACCTGTGAAAGTGTCGGCAAACGTCGGCTAAAAAGAGAAGCTGCTAGTTGAATGTTTTGTTCACCGCTCTTTGCCAATAAGAGTGGAGAGCCCTCTACAAAAAAAAGTACAAAAAGCTTTAACATCTGCCATTAGGACAGTTATCAAAAAAAGACAAGATTACATTATTATGCTGAAAAAAAGACAAAAAAGCTGCATCACTTTGCTTGTCAGTATAAAGCCTCAATATGCCATCATCTTTTTTTCCAGGTGTGAAACACATTTTCTTGTCTGTGGCACACAGAGAGAGATAAATAATAAATATTTTGTAACCAAAAGAACAAACAAACTCCCAGGGGAGCGTGGAGGAAGACAGCAGGGGGAAACTGAACACCAAGCAACAGAGGCACCATGAATTTGCCACTTTGAGGGTATAAGGAATGGTTTGCAGGTAACAGGATTTCCAGTGTGTTATCACAGAGCAGTGGTGCCAGCACAGGGCACTGTTTTCATCTCACCAGGCACCACATCTCCCAATATGTAGCTGGCTTATTATTCATTCAGGAAACAATATTCATAATTCACTCTGACACGGTGTGATTTTATCATTTCCTCTTGCAGACTCAAGCAAAGCCTTCATACTGAGATCCAAGCAGGTACTACCATTCCAAATGGAGAGACAGTCAATATGCCTCCACAAAGCCACATTTTGCTTTGATATGATTACTGCAGCATACTGTCTGGCCTTCTGAAAATGTAATCCAGCAGAAAATATCTATTCATTCTGAAAACACACTTTGCTACATAGTTGGGTGACCTATTTTCTCTTCAATGTGCAGTGTTTTTCTGCTCTCCTCTGTTGTCGCTGAAAGGGTAATTTTGGGGGGAAATTTCTCCTCTTTCACAAGGAAAATCTTTCACCAAAGTGGAAAATCATATGGAAAATGTAGCACACTTGCAAAACCTCATGTGTCATGATAATGTACTTAAAATGAGACATTATGTGTCACTTTATTTCCTTCTTGGATGGGTTTTAAATTTTTGGAAAGAGAAATAAAAGTGCATTTATGACTAAAATGCTCATTGTGAAGTCATTAGTCTGGTAGAATGCTGGTAGATCTAGTGCGAGGCTTGAAAGATAACATTCTTTTCCTGGCCATTAACTGAAATTTGATCTTAAAAAATGCTCCAATGCCATTAGCAGTGGTTTTGTAGTTTTTTTGTACACTTTACAATACAGTGTAAACACAACTGTGTCCTGACGCGTCTGCGGACTACGACACAACAGGAAACTACGTCATCAATGCAGGATGTGGCGACAACGCAGCAACGCTCTATAATCTGTCCATTTGAGGACAAGTTCGGTGTTGCGTGACTGTCCATCGTTTTGTCCTATGGAAGAAGATGTGTTGGATTCTGCAGACAGCAATATCTCCGGCTGTATAGACAGCGTGGGGGGGTAATAACTGTGCGCGGGGCCCTTTGAACCTTTTAAGTTGAAAACTAAACCGTTTCGACTGATTCATACTGCATGGAAAAAGCATTGTTGTTAAAGAGCACATATCCATGCTGGAGTGTTTATGAACAGGCTACTTTGTGACAGGCCAATATAATTGTGACACATCTCACGTTCTGCACACAGAATATGAGCTGCTGCCCTCAGGTAGGAGGTTTAGAGTTCCTCGCTACAGACTTAACCGATTGAAGAACTCATTTATTCCTGTGTCTATTAAGCTCCTCAATATCTGCAGACAGGCCTGCGTTGACGATGGGGTTTTAGGGATTTGCATGTTATTGTTGTGCTTGTAATCTCTGCCCTGATACTATCCATCCATCTCCCTCAGCTTATCCGGTATCGGGTCGCGGGGTCAGCAGCTCCAGCAGGGGACCCCAAACTTCCCTTTCCGAGCCACATCAACCAGCTCCGACTGGGGGATCCCGAGGCGTTCTCAGGCCAGGTTGAGATATAATCCCTCCACCTAGTCCTGGGTCTTCCCCGAGGCCTCCTCTCAGCTGTAAGTGCCTGGAACACCTCCCTAGGGAGGCGCCCAGGAGGCATCCTTACCAGATGCCAGAACCACCTTAACTGGCTCCTTTCAACGCAAAGGAGCAGCAGCTCTACTCCGAGCTCCTCTCGGATGACCGAGCGTCTCACCCTATCTCTAAGGGAGACGCCTCCTGAGGAAACTAATTTCGGCCGCTTGTCTGACTGATACTAATTTGTTTGAAATGTTGAACTTTATGCACTGCATGACACCATGTTGTGTTTTAAACACAATTAGGGCCATAATATGGTTTTATTGTAAAGTATCTGTTGTACATGTTTGGAGTACATGCTGTCTGTGTTTGTTTTATTACTAATGCCTGCAGCATGGGTTGAGTGCGCAAGACAAATTTCCCACCTTATGGGACAATAAAGTGACATAAGCAGTAACCAAATCCCAAAACCCGTGGTCATCTGGAGAATCATGATAGACACAGATGTGTACGCTGATGTGTTTTGGCTGTCCACTTTCAAGCTTCGATTAGTCACTGCCTACTTTTCTGCACTAAAACCCCCAACATAAATAAAGCATTCCTAAGAAAATCCTGTCTTCAATGCTGTCTAAACAGGCAAAAATCGGACTTGACTGATGTGTTTAATCATCCGTTAGACAAAGTGCCTTAGTGCCACTTCTCTGTACACATCTGTGTAGAGCAATGGACTCTCAGTAGGGCTTCAGGATCACAGGTGATTGTCGAACATTTCTTTAGTGGAAAGTGTTTCAATCATTCACAATCAGTCTTCTTCCATACAGGTCACTCCACTGAGTGAAACAATTCAGCTTGAACCCGTAAAATTTGTTAGAAGAATATTACATTAGTTTCTAAGTCGAAGGGGCTTAAGGTTGTTTCATTAGTCTCATATTGCCAGACCCTCTGTGAGAATTGTAAATAGTTATTATATGAATATGTGTGTGAACTTTTGTCATGCAAAGGGAAGATTACATGTAAAACTAGGGTGTGGTTAATGTGTGTGTGTGTGTGAGGAGATAAGAAGTTCCTCATTCCAGCATAAGTAAGCACATTTGTCTGACTAAAGCTTGCCAAACACGTCCAGTAACAGAGTGTCCTATTGTAAGAAAAGTGTCCTATTGTAAGTAAGGAACATTGTGTACTGTGCAAAGGTTATACAAGAGATACATGTGTTAACTCCCATGCAATCTGTTATCAATAAAAATGGAGTGGAAGAGCAACTTGGAAGACTACCGAATGATTTCAGCTGCTCATCCCCTTTGTAAAGCATAAAAGACAAAGTCCGTGTCCGTGTGTACTTTTGACTTAACACCCTCCTCCACAGCGCTGCATAAAAGGGTCTGTCTTGTCCACACAGCATTCCAGCATGGGAGGAAAACATGCTCTGGTTTATTGGCATTTCTTTAAACCAATCAAAATCATCTTGGGCCCCCTTAAAGCCAGATTTAATGACAGGGCCTCTGTAAAGTAGCCTCGAGAAGAAACCTGTTTTGGTGGAATGTGTACGTTCAAAGGTTGTTATAGTCGTGCGAGAGATTAACTCAGATTGGACAGATAGTCTAGCTAACTGTCTGGATTTACCCTGCAGAGATCTGAGGACCAGGTAACCATAGTCCTCAGAAATCCACCGGAGCTTGGACTGCCATCACAAAGAAAGAGGAAGGTGATGGACATCCAGCGGAAAGCGTAAAAGAAACGTTGTTGATATTAACTACTGTTGAAAAGGTATTCTACTATAAGTAACACACACCATGGGTTGTAGTGAGGTGCTGATAACTGGATATAGACTGGAATGTGTGTGAAAAAAAGTGCACAAACATTTGCATGTCTCTATTTATTCTGACGAGGTTTCGGCTCTCAGGCCTTCTTGAAATCAACAATCAGTGCTTGTTTCTGTGTTTGATTGTTGGTTTGAAGAAGGCCTGAGGGCCGTACACTGTCAGAATAAACAGAGACATGCATATGGAACCAGTGTGTACGCTGCTTTACTATATAAAAACTAATCAAACATTCAGTCCCTCTAGTCTTTCTTTTTATTCTTCTTCTCATGTTTTTATTTCCTTTCGATGATTCCCCATCCCTCTCTTTCCCCTGGCAGTACTTTGTGTTTATGTATCTTAGCTTTTTTTGTTGTAGTGGGCCGCTCTCTTAAAGACAGCTACGTCTGCTGGGGATCCATTAGCCTTAGCATGTTAACTACTGGAAAGGATGCAGGCAATGCAATGGAATGGAGGGAGGGAGGGGGAGGGGGGGGGAGGCGGATAGATGTAAAGAGAGATCGATGTAAAGAAGGAGGGAGGCATCTGGGAATAGAGAGCTGCTGGGAAGTATGGACAAAGACCATTTTAATAGTTTGAACATTAGGCCTTTAACTGCTTCCTCGTTGTCTACCTCCATCCTCTCCTCCTCCCTACCTCCATCCTCTCCTACTCCCTACCTCCATCCTCTCCTACTCCATACCTCCATCCTCTCCTACTCCCTACCTCCATCCTCTCCAACACCCTACCTCCATCCTCTCCTACTCCCTACCTCCATCCTCTCCTACTCCCTACCTGCATCCTCTCCTACTCCATAGCTCCATCCTCTCCAACACCCTACCTCCATCCTCTCCTACTCCCTACCTGCATCCTCTCCTATGCCCTACCTCCATCCTCTCCTACTCCATACCTGCATCCTCTCCTACGCCCTACCTCCATCCTCTCCTACTCCCTACCTCCATCCTCTCCTACTCCCTACCTCCATCCTCTCCTACTCCCTACCTGCATCCTCTCCTACTCCCTACCTCCATCCTCTCCTACGCCCTACCTGCATCCTCTCCTGCTCCCTACCTGCATCCTCTCCTACGCCCTACCTCCATCCTCTCCTACGCCCTACCTCTAGCCACTCCTACGCCCTACCTCCATCCACTCCTACGCCCTACCTCCATCCTCTCCTACACCCTACCTCCATCCTCTCCTAAGCCCTACCTGCATCCTCTCCTACTCCCTACCTACATCCTCTCCTACTCTCTACCTCCATCCTCTCCTACACCCTACCTGCATCCTCTCCTACTCCCTACCTCCATCCTCTCATGATTTGATACTATAAATAAAATTGAATTGAATCTTGTCCATCACAACAATTAAAAACACAATGTAATCAAGAAAAACATTTATTTTGCATTAAATTCTGCAAGTAAACTCTTATTTTGTCTTGTCTTGTGTTCTGAATGAAAGAACGAGACAAATGGGGAAAAAGTATGAAGGGGAAATTCACAGTTCAAGCTGTTCTCAGTGTTGATTTGTTTCACTGTTTCCTAAGTTAATTAAATTCAGCATCTTTCCAAAAGAGAATGAGTAATCCTGTTAAATAATCGAGATTTCAATATTGACCAAAATAATTGCTATTGTGATATGATGATTTTCACCACAGTGTGTGAGTGTGTTCATGGTAATGGAAGAACATCCCAGTGCTACAGTGTGTTATTGTTTTTTTGGACAACAATGGAGCTCTGTGGCAAAGAGGAATGAGATCTACTGTATCAGGCTTTGTATACAGAGAATTCACTGTTGCTAAATCTTCTCTTCTGTGTGATGGACAAAGTGTGAGAAGATTGTCACCAAGCTGTCAAGAAATTTGGGACCACCTCTAGCTATTCAGGATCATACAACAGCATGAGTCAGAAATGAAAGTAAAAGACAGCAACCAATAAAAGCTTGCCAATAGTATTTTTGTAAACCCTTAATTTCAATTCAATTTCAATTTCAATTTCACCATAACCATACACTTTGTCTGTACAAGTATTTTTTATAGTAAACTAAAACTGAAAATGAAAATAAGCAGTGAAAAATACTAAAAACCATACAAACAAACCAAAACCAAACAAACTGAAACTTAACTAAAACAGCAAAACACAATCGGATAACTAATTAAAACTAAACAAAAATGAAATTGAAAAGTCAAAACTAAACTAAAATTTTAAAAAAGTAATTGAAACTTCTAAACTATAACCTTGATCTGTACACGGCAATAACTGACCGAATACGAATTAGGAGTAAGATATATCATTCTTTGGATACAAGGACAATACTCTGAATCCAACCGTTGGTTTAGGTCTTTTCATGGGATATTTGTTGACAGGAAAAATATTGAATATGCAAAAAATGCAATATCTTCATAAATGACCAAAACACGTGTGTGTGCGTGTCTTTATTCCTTACCTTATTCTCCAGTCGTCCAACGAGTTCCGCCAGGCGGTTGATCTGAGCGTCCAGACCTTCTTTCCTCACCTCCACTGCACCTGCAACACATAAACATACACAGTCTAAATACGCTGAATAAATGACTACCAATATACATTAACTTGCATCGCTACTTTCTGGGTTGGGACTAGATTAGTCTCACTTTGCCAGACCCTCCTCCAAAGTGTGCTGAAGGAGGGTCTGGCTACTCCACACAGCATTCGGGGATGGGAGGAAAACCAATTACAATTGTCATGGGCGGTGCTAAACTCCGCACAGAGCTGCTGCAAAATAGTAATAGTGCGAGAGAAAACTCAGATTGGACAGATAGCCTATCTAGCTGTCTGGATTTACCCTGCAGAGATCTGAGAAGCAGTTACAGATACAGATAGGTTTCTTTATGTCACGTGTGCACAGGTACACAGTGATATGATGCTTTTGTTGGAGCAAGCCTACGGGCTGCAGCTATTTAAAGCGGCGCACACGCTCTCCCGAAAAGGATTAATGCAGACAGCAACATGATTTACAATACATAACAATATGACAACATAATGCACAAGACAACACACAGTACATGTGGTCACATGAAGGGACTTTTTGAGGTGACTCAAAAGGGTGAAAAAAACAAAAGAAAGGTTTCCGGGGCAGTCAGTTCAAAGGGGGAGGGATGGGGGCGGGTGGTGTATGGTGTCATATAGTGAGTGTGTTAAGCATAGTCCTCAGAAATCCACTGGAGTTTAAAATTCCAACACAAAGAAAGCCGAGGGAAACAGAAAAGACATGCATCTGGCGGAATTTCCTGCGGCACCGAAGCAATCCCTGAAGTGGAACGTTAAGGATATAGACTAGGACTGGATCTGATGCAGTTCTTTTACATTTGTTCAAATATTTATGCCTACACCTGTTGAGGAAACTTTTTAGTTTAGTTAAGAGAGCGTTTAGTGTCAGCGAGGACATTTGAACTGTTGTTTACCGGTCACTCATTGAATACATACTCACTTTCAATATCCCAGCCTTGTACAATGCCCTCACAATCCAACAGAAAACAAAAAACTTGCATGAATAATAAATCAAGCCAACAAACTCCACACCCGTTCAGTACTCAGGGAAACCAACCACTACTATCACCAAAACCCCCTTCACCAATCCTTTCAGGGTCCCATTTGCAACGAAAAACACAACAAATCCTTCATCCCCACTGCCATCAACACATTCAACGGCTCCATTCAGGCTTCTTCTTGCACTGTTTTTGCACGTTTGCACGGTACATATATGGATCTTTATGTTCTTATATGTGATAAATATTGTATGTATTAGGGGTATCAAGATACTGATGTCATGATACGTTATTATTGCAATTTTAAATATTCTGCGATATATTGCAATTTATTACCTTTTCTCAAACTTCAAATTTTTTTATCACTTTCAAATGATGTCCCCAACGGAAAACTTTGTCAACATGTTTCATCTAAAAAGAAGGATGTATCTGACAAACTGACCAGTACAAATATAATAATAAGATAGATACTTGGCATCTGTGTATCGATACTGTATTGCCACGGATAATATTGTAATACTATGCTGTTTCAATCCCATCAATAAATCAATAAAGTTTTCAATATTTGACTTTGGCAGAAAATGTTGGGCAAGTCTAATTTTTAGATTGATGCTTATTACTATGAAATATTTCATTGTTAATGACGGCAAAACATAATGACCTCACATAATGTGTTGTTAAGAGTAATTTATCAATAACAGAATTAAGCTCTGTATTGAACATTTTGAATGTCAAATAAATTGGTGCATCTTGGAGCATTTAAAGAACACAACAAAACACACAAATTATAATGTAGATGTAAAATGAATCTGTGAAAAAATATTAAACAATCAATCAAAAAATAAGACTGGTATGTAGGGTTTGTTAGCGTGTTCTTCTTGTCTTCAATATATTGCAGAGTATTAATACTCACAATTAAAGATTCCCTGTGGACTTTTTTACCAATAGTAAAGCTATGGAGCATTATTTTCACTCGTGGGCCCATTGTTTATATTGATGCATGTGGGTGATGCTAGACAACCGTTGGTGGCACTAATTTGCTGCTTTACAATCAACAATTCCAAAACTGTTCAAACATATTTAGGACGTTGTCCAGATGTTGTTACGATATGTGTCCAGGGAGTTGCTCGCTCTTCTTTTGCATAACACATCAATCTATCAATAATCCACGCAACTAACTTCAAGCACTCAATAAAAGAAATTTTTGAGGTGTGAGTGCGTTTGGACAAAACATTTGATACATGATTTTGGTAAAAAATTTGACAACATTGTAGTAAAAATATGTTGGTGCCTCAAACAGCATGCTCCTCAGGATACGAGCAGACGGGCTAATCCAGCACAAATTACTGCAAAATGAAGTATTTGAACCTCATAATTAAATACAAAATGAGGGCAAAACTGCTAAAAGGTCCAATTTTGAATGAAATAATTTTGTTTGTATAAGTATTTTAAACTAAGTAAAGCGCTGTAATATGATAGAACAATAAAATAGGTGACTGAGTCGGCTACAGGCCTTTCGGGGGCCATGGTAGTTGAGTTTAGCTAGAAAAAGTGAGCGTCATGCAGCGATGGTTATGTTTAGCCACCAAAACAACTAGTTTAGTTTACGAAAAAGATCGTTTGTTGGACTAAAACACCCCCGGGGAAGGAACAAGCCTTACCTGGATGAAAGTCTTTTGTTTTCAGTGCAAAGTGAACTGAAAGGGGATTTAAACCTTGCATGTTTTGTTGTGCCTGATCAAGAAACATCCCGCACTTTGTTTTTTACAAATCACACCTTGGGTACGACATTAGTTACTATGATTACTTGAGTCCATCGATCGAGGAAGGATTTTTAGTAATTGAATTATTTGTGTTACTCAAGGCATTATTTAAACCCTACTATTGATGTTAAAATGCATTACATTACATCTTTAGTTTAACTCCTATAGTGAAACTGGCAGTGCAGACCTGAAAATTTGCTTTTGTCCTTCACTTTCTTTGTTGATGCTTATTTGTGTGTGTTGGTACGACCAATAAACTGT
The DNA here is from genome assembly GCA_013375575.1 of Percina caprodes. NCBI lineage: Eukaryota > Metazoa > Chordata > Actinopteri > Perciformes > Percidae > Percina > Percina caprodes. Next base: position 1,306,029 of record JABXJD010000136.1, read on the forward strand.
AGAATCAAAGTAAAGCGTGTTGTTTCCCTCTCAAACACGCCTCTCTCTTCACCTTTTGTCCTCTTGATTTCTCTCTCCTCTCTTGATTGCTTCCTCTTATTCTCCCTCTGTCTTTTTCTCCCACCTTCTCCTCCACTCTCCCCGTCGTCCTCTTTCCATCCCCTGAAAGCCTCCTCGCTGCTAATTGGAGAGCTGGCAGCCTTCTCTTCATTAAAAGCTTTAACAGTCAGTCAATTAGGAGCAACCTCTCTCCACCCCACACACACACACACACACACACACACACACACACACACACACACACACACACACACACAACAAAACCATGGTGTGTAACCATGGAGACAGTTGGAGATAAAAGCCCAGTGGTCATTTCAATGGACTTAGGAAATAAATGTCCCAGTCAATTAAAGAAGTGTTTGAGAAATTACAGCCTCTGAATGTAGCAGTGGGGTGAGGGAAGAGGGGGGGGTCTCTATTGACTTTCCACTCAATTAAATCTGATTTGAGTTATTTCACATTCACCTCATTTAACTTTCCTTTCTGTGTCAGCTGGTATTTAAACGTGTTTATATGAATGCTGAAAAGGGTCCGCATTCTCTCACATAAAGTGACTCTCAAATGACAAAGTCACCACATAATGACTATTTTACAAAAAAGTAAGGGGGCTGATGTCGGCATGGTGTATTTATTTGTGAGCAACATGTCTGACTTTCATTCCGTCACGACAATTAATGTTGTGCAAACTATAACTTATTTGTCATTATAACAGAAACTCTCTTCCACTGTCTTTCATTTGAAAGTTCCTATTTTTCCCACAACAAATCTGGTGAGGCTGCTTTTTGTGTTTAATACCCCGCAACTATGGTTACTATTCCTACTGATCTTACAACTAGGGGTAGGCTGATTATCGGGTTGTTTTTTTTGACAGTTTGTAGATTGTCTGTATCAGTGGTTTATTCGCCTGATAACCGATAACTACTTTGGCTCGGCCACAGCTCTGTGTCTGTCCCTCTGCTTCAGTTTCCTCCCACCGAGTCTGACTTAATGTCCTGCCCACAGCACTCTCTGACTATCTTTTACTGGGTATTATGTAGAAAGTTTCATTAATTGCTTCAAGCGTTTTAACACAGTTTTTTTTGTTGGAGTTTCTAACATTCTGAAACCATTTTCATTTTCACTGTAAATGCATATCAGTTCTAAATATTGGTTATTGGTTTCATTACCTACTAAGAATCGGTATAGGCGTTGATCGGTTGATCCCTACTTACAACTTGATTGGAGATTTATTGAGATAAACTTGATTGCTATTGCAGAACGTTATCTGAATGTAATTAAAGGTTGCTGTTTTTTGTTGAATATATTTTGGGACTTTTAGGCCTTTATTCATATTTTTGAGTTTGGGTTGACCAAAACCCACTCTACAAGTTCCATAGGCTCCAATAAATTCTGCTTTGCCACTGAATGCCAACGTTCAAAACCAAAAAATTTGAGATTCAAGCTGGATGCAAAGCCAGACAAAGATTTGCAGTGATTGGTAGACATCTTCATTATGCTGCCCACAGATTAGTTGTCGATCAAACAGTGTGGCTTGTGATGTGTTCATCTTTGGTTTCGTTTTTCTCTTGAAATGACTTTCACGGTAAGTCGTGTAATACTAACTAATACTAACTAGCAGTTTTTTGTTTTTTTATGTGACATCATCAGATTTTATTTTGCTGCCAGACAGCTAGTGATTAGCAAATAGAAGCAAGCCAACATTTACTGTGTACACATTACCAAACTGAGACTTCCTGCCATGGATACATGCATCGTCCCAGTTGTTCAGAACATTTGATGAACAAATGGTGTGCAATATTTAATATATTGTTAGGAGTAATTAACAGCTTGTGTTTTTCACATCTGTCTCAGCAGACTGGAAAACATATGTTCACTCCGTTCTCTTCTCCATTGTAGACATAGCTGGTAAAGTAAAAGTACTGTGCATGGGGCTGTAGTTGGAGAGATACACGACATTTAAAGATTTCAGAGTTTTTTGTTAAATTCATTGATCCTTTATTTAACTAAGGTTTGGGCAAGTTTAGTATATATATATATATATACTGCTCCTCAGATCTCTGCAGGGTAAATCCAGACAGCTAGTTTGCCCAAAACCCTATGTGATTGGTTTAAAGAAATGCCAATAAACCAGAGCACGTTTTTTCCCCCATCCCAGAATCCTGGATGTGGACTAGACAGAGCCTCCTACGCAGCGCTGTGGAGGAAGGTCTGGCGATGCGAGACTACACAAAGTTTGACAGGTGAAACAGTTACCTAACGGTCAATTAATGCTCACAGGGAAAAAGGTCTGTGAAATGGAACAGGAATTATGTCAAATAATCTACATCCATGTTTCCCATAATGGAGGACAAACACATTCCTAGTCACACACAAAAAAACACAAACACACACACACACACACACACACACACACACTAGCCTGTGCCTGAGAAAGCACTGAACAATAAACTGCAGTACATTTACAATTAAAAGTCCTCAGTAAAGCGTCAGATGCACTTAGAGGCCATATGCACTGAAGCGTTGCAAACAGCAAACAGCGTAGCATTTGCTGCTCGGCGTAAAGGTAGTGATGGATATTTTTAGCACTCTTATATTTCCCTTCCCCCTCTCTTACTCGTTTCCTCGCTCTTTGTTTTCTACATCAGTTGTCTCCCACTCACTGCTTTGTCTTTTTTTCTGCTCCTTTCTGGGTCCCTCCCTCATTATTTCAGTTCAGAGATCACTTGACAGGCTTCCAGTGAACAAGAGAATCAAGTTTAACATTGCTCGTTTATAAAGCTCTTGATGGGCTAGGACCAAATTATAGTTCACTATAATCCTTCAATGTCACAAACCTACCAGACCCCTCAGGTCTGTATATGCAGTTGCCTTTATAAGAACCAAACAGGGAGAAGCAGCTTTTTTTGTATTTGTGCGCCTCATGCCTGGAACAAACTCCCAGAATACCTGAGATCAGCCAGCACCTCACAGTCTTTGAAGTTGGGTCCTAAAATATTTCTGTTCTGTGGAGCTTTTTAAACCTGTACGATATTATTTATCACTTTGTCTTTATTATCTTTTAAAGCTGATCCTGTAATTTTACGCTTGTTTTTACCATTGATGTGTCTAAATATTTTATTGTTGTTAACGCATAATCTTGAATTGATTCTCGTGTTTTATCAGTTTTTATTTTTTTAATTGTTTTCATTCCCTTTGAATTGCCCTGTTGCTGAAATGTGCTATACAAATAAAGCTGCCTTGCCTCTCTGTCTTACTCACAATCAACAATTCACAGCGAAGCCAACCACACACGCATCTCTGAATGCTGTCATGGCATGAGGGGGGAAATAACAAAACTTCAAGGCAACGTAATTTGTTTGCATAAAGAAATAAGTGGAGGAGAACAATATGGGATGAAGAAATGACTCAAGAGCGCAGGAGTAATTTACATATATACGAAGAAGCTGGGCAGCAGGGCAGGGAGAGAGAGAGAGTCATTAATCAATCCACTCGTCCCGATTTGAGACAAAGTGCAGCTGACAACCCGGTGCTCCGCTGTCAGAGCTGAAGAGACGGACAAACTGGGGGGGCTGAGGGACGACAAAAAAGGTAATTGGGGGAAAAATTTTTGACATCGTCAAAATACATGAAAGGTTCCTGCTTTTGCATCTTTGCCTTGTTTTGGAATCAGTTTTAAAGTAACTGACCAGGTGTTGCATCCAAAATCGCGTACTCTGCACTACATACTCAATATGACGTCGTCCGACGTACTTTTGTGTTAATAAACAGTAGCGTGTATCTTTTCGGACGCACTAAGCTGCCGTTTTCAACGTCACTTCCTGAGAGCCTCCTTGCCGTTAAAGACGCATCACCATGGTAGCTGACCTCTGCTCTAGATAATGCTTCAACATGTGTTGTCTCCCTTTGGACCATGAACTTGTCCTTCCGGGCTAAATTTGAATGTTTGGTCCTTTTTTCTGTGCATTTGACACTTTCGTAAAAATGTTTTTGTCATGGTTAATAAACCTAATTTATATGACATTATACCTATTTTTGTAGTTGAAACAAAGCAGAAATGATTAATTATTTTGACTAAAAGTTAAGATTGACAAATAGTTAAGTGTTACTCCCCCTGCAGTAACTCTGAGGACCCACTGTTGAAGCTCTCTGGTCTATAGTATTAGTCAAACATAAGATGAAATAAGCAAATAATAAAGCAGGTAAATATAGCAGAAGAAAAAATAAAAAAATAAAGAAAAAGAATAAATGAATTCAGAGTCGCTATTTACGTCGCCAGGCATTTAGTGTCTGTTGAGTAAAGCCTACAGTGCAGTGTGTCTAGCGCTCTGGCTTAATGGTTCAATATTACTAAATGTCTTCATCAGAGCAGGGAGGCTGCACAATGACCGGAAACACTCCGGTTCCAATTCCCAATCCAGCTGGGAACGCTGCAATGGTTTATCCTTCAGCAGCAGCTACTGTACACTGATTGTGATGGTGAATAGCTGTAGTACATGTAATGACCACAATCTCTAAGCCTGTGTCTGCAGTATGTAGCTCAGACGCCTTTCCTGACATGTTGTAATGGAGAAAATCAAATATCACGATATTTTGGACCAAATACCTAGATGTCAATATTGCAGCGATATTGTAAGGTTGACTACTTGTACGTTCACAAAATATTAACACAATGAGAGTTTTGATAAATAATCACCAATAATGTGGCTATAATGACTGAGTGTGTAAAGGTGAATAATGGAACAGCTAGAACAGACATCATTTTACAGTAACACAGCCTTTATAACCAGAAAAAGACAACACTTGTGTCATATTACGATAACCAAAATTTAAGACAACATCTAGTCTATCAACCCATTCTCACTTCGAACTCGTAACATACGGATGCTTGGGCAGTGGCTGATACGACCCAAAAAGCACCCTTCAGCGTGTGTATGGAACACACCGAGCAGCAGCTCCTCGATGCTTTAAGATGACGTAGTAGTAAGACCAACAACCATAGTGAGTAGTATGAAAGCCAAAAATTCTGCATAGGTAGATTGGCTGGAGTGGTGGATGGGTCAAACAACACAGATCGGAAAACCCAACTGTTCTGTTCTCCTTTTCCTAAACCCAACTGTCCTGTTCTTGTCCCAGGTGTCACGGAAACGTCCCTTTTTGAAAGCCAACTCACTGGCCAAGCACATTTAGATTAAACGTGTTAACATATGACGCTAAAGGAGACTTTTAGCATCAATAACAACGCCAAAGGCATCTGACCAAGCATCCGTATTTTACACAATGTGAGTGAGAATGTCGATATAATAAAGATATATTGTCCAGCCTTATGCTGTAAGCTCATATGTATCCCGGGATACACACCCTGACAGGTGACAGATGTTTGGACTCTGAAAAAGGAAGAACTGAAAATCCTGTCAGATTGAGCTGTCATCTTTGAACACCTCACCCAACATGAATCTATGTTTCTTCTATGCAGCACTGGAACTGAAGCACATAGAAATATGTTTAAGTTGCTGTAGATCAGACCCGTGCATATCATTGACACAAAACTCCGGGATGTCACAATGGATAGATGTTTAAACCTGTCGTTTCTGCACTTTGAGACCCAAGAAAAGAAAAAAAAGAAGAGGAAGAAAGCTGGTGTGCAATAGTTATATTTTTGTGCAGTTTACGCTGCAAAAAGGGTATGGGATGAAATGTATACATAACTTACAATCATTTATTTATAATGAGAATTACAGTGGGGCTGGAAAGTTTGGGCACCCCAGGTAAAATTGTGTATTAATGTGCATAAAGAAGCCAAGAAAAGATGGAAAAATCTCCAAAAGGCATCAAATGACAGATTAGATATTTGTATAATATGTCAAAAAAGTTAGATTTTATTTCCGTCATTTACACTTTCAAAATAACAGAAAACAAAAAAATACCTTCTGCAAAAGTTTGGGCCCCCCCCCCCCTTTGGCAAGTATCACAGCTTGGAAACGCCAAGTGTCTTTCAATTCTTGTTTGAGGTATCTTCACTCATTCTTCCTTCCAAAAGTCTTCCAGTTCTTTGAGATTTCTGGGCTGTCTGTCATGTATTGCTCTTTTAAGGTCTATCCATCGATTTTCAATTATGTTGAGGTCAGGAGATTGTGATGGCCATGGAAAAACCTTCAGTTTACGCCTCTTGATGTAATCCACTGTGGATTTTGAGGTGTGTTTAGGATCATTATCCATTTGTAGAAGCCAGCTTCTCATTAACTTCAGCTTTTTCCCAGATGGCATCAAGTTAGCATCCAAAATTTTCCGAAATTTTATTGAATCCATTTTTCCTTCTACTCGGTAAATGTTCCCTGTGCCACTGGCTGCAATACAACCCCAAAGCATGATTGATCCCCCCCATGCTTAACAGTTGGACAGAGGTTATTTTCATTAAATTCTGTGCCCTTTCTTCTCCAAACGTACTTTTACTCCAGCCAAAAAGTTCTACTTTAACCTCATCGGCCCACATAACTTGTTCCCACAATGCATCAGGCTTGTCTATATGTTCATTTGCAAACTTCCAACGCTGATTTTTGTGGTGAGGACGTAGAAGAGGTTTTCTTCTGATGACTCTTCCATGAAGATCATATCCTTACGAGTATCTCTTTATAGTGGAATGGTGTAGCACAACTCCAGTGTCTGCAGGTCTTTCTGGATGGATCGGGCAGTCAAACGTGGGTTTTGACTTGCTTTTCTCACAATCCTGTGAGCTGTTCTGACATTTTTCTTGCTTTAACTTCCACTGTTCCTGATGACTGCCATTTCTTAATTACATTCCAAACAGAGGACATTGGCATCTGAAAACGCTTTGCTATCGTCTTCTCCTGCTTTGTGAGCGTCAACTATTTTCAGTTTCAGTTTTCTAGACAACTGCTTAGAAGAAGCCATGGTGCTGATTGTTGGGGGGGTCAAATGAGTCTGGGCATTTAAAACCTTAAGATTGACATCACCTGGTCTTTCCAGGCAATGATTGAGAACAATCCATGACACTGTCAGGTCTCAGCTTTCCATGGGGGGAGGTGCATGCTAGAAACTCTGCAAAATCTTGCAAAATGTAACTTTTTGTGACATATTATTTGAATGTCTAATCTGTCATTTGATGCATTTTGTAGATTTTTCCATCTTTTCTTTGCTTCTTTATGCACATTAATACAAATTTTTACCTGGGGTGCACAAACTTTCGAGCCCCATTGTAATTTCAATGCTCAGCACAAACAGTGTGCTATCCTCATTAAACAAGATGTTTTGTTGAGTCACCAGTATACAGTATCTGTACCTGGATTGCAGAAGAACGTCTTAGAATACAGAAGCTCTTCTTCAGTGTCATCCACTGTTCTGGTTAAACTCTTCTGAAATTCTATGTATTGAAATTGACTGTTTTTTTCTTTTTTTAATAATATGCGCTTTGAACAGGGCTTTGAATAGAAGAATTAAAGCAAGCAAAATAATTCTCTTCATTAATTAGGTTTCTGCACTGGTTTACCACAAAGCTTTCTATTGATACAAAAAACTGTTTATAAAGCAAAATATTTATTATTTCTCTCAGATAACAATAAGGTCACCAAGTAGATTTTTAGTAGATTTTTTTATTAGCAGGTCTCTGCAGTTGTTTAAGTTAAGGATCATAATGTAAAATTGTTTTATGTTTTCATTTGTGCTCACTTGATATGTTGCGGCATTTGGAATCTTTTAAATAAAGGCTGTTAAATAAAGAAGACCATGCATGTTTAGTTTGACTGTGTCAATGTATTCCACAGTCTTCTATAGTATTCACTGGGGTCTACTTTATTACCCAGCAGCACTTTAGTTTTGTTTTAATTGGACTGCTATGTCACTGTTGGCCTTGTTGGTCATCTCTCGCTCATACTGTCTCTATCAACACATCTGTATCCAGGTCTATATCCTGGAGTGAGTCATTTAGTACTCAACTAGAAAGAAAATCTTTCTTATTTCATGTGTTCCCAACAACAGGTTAATCAATAATTGAGCAGAAAACTGCTTGAAGGTACAAAGCAGCCAACAAAGACTCTGATCTATGTAATCTGTACCTCTAACAACGTGGTGTTTAAACCATCAGGCACTTCTGTCAAGGCTAGCTTGGATTTTTCTTCAACATGGACCCTATTTTCCTGTGTTTTTTGTGTGATTGATGGAAACAACAATTTTTTAAATTGGTCCAGTATTAAGCAAGACCGCTGCAGTCAATAAAAATTATAATGTAAGTTAACGTGCAAGTGCACAATTTCAGTTTCCGTCCAGTAAAAGTGCTTGGTTTACCACTGACATCCTAAGATTATTATACAAAGTAATATACGCAGTAACATTATAAAAAGGATTCCTACAGAGATAGACCTTTTTGTTAAACATGAAATTAGTTTTTTTCTGTTTTTTGTTAAACAGCCATGACAATAACGTTTTCGCCACACTCATCAGACTCCATTTAAACAAACTTTTATTTACCATCGTAAAATACTTAGAAGTCCTTCCAATAATCTCCCCTCTGGTTTAGTTACAAATATCACTTAATTTACCCATTTACAGATGGAAATATGCTGGCTCTATACACACTAAAAGTAGTGTTTATTTACATTGAGTCTGCTGGGTTTGAAGATAGCGATTCCTAAACTGTTTCATTTATCTCTGTAAGGATTCTTTCCATAATGGAACCAGACACTTAAATTAACAATCTGTGCATGTCAGTGGCAAAACAACAATTTTAGTAAAGATAAATTGATGATGCAAGTCGCCTTTTAAGATTAAATTGCAGATTGGTTTGTGGCTACCGGTTCGCGGCGGCCGGTTACAGCGTTCTCGCACAGTACTGGACCAATTTCAAAGACTTTTGTTCAGTTTGATCAGTTGCTTAGACACAGAAATTACCCTAGAAATAGTTCAACATTAAGTCAAATGAATGACATTGATCCCACTCCCCTGGACCATATACAGACCATGAAGTTACAACTAGCAGCCGTTCAGCTCAGCACAAAATGTGGAATATCATATCGTATCATACAGTCGGATGTATTTTTAGAGGTATAGGTTGGAGAGTAAACTCTTCTTTGGCAGCGTGCTGCCAGATTCAAAGCTGTGTGAGAATAAAAAGCCATCACTGCCATGCTCAATCCAATCTGACAGCAATGTCAGAATCTGTGTGTGCCTCTTCCATGAAACAAAAGGATTTATAGAAGCCAGGTAACTGTTAGAAACACTCTCTTCACTTAACTGCATTAGAGAGCCCAGAAATCACAAAATCCTGTCAAGGCAACCAACTCTTGTAAACCTAATTTGTGCTTTATTTGTGCCTAATTGGTGCCGAATCACACACAGCTGGCTTTGGTATACATAATGTTTATGTTGTAACAGTGAGCATTTCAACATTTGATGTGGCCACAGACGATCAATCTCTGCTCTACTGATCACTCACTAAATCAATAATGGCTTTGACAACAGCTCTATTGTTTACTCCATCACACTCAGTCATGTACTGTAGCATTTTCACATTTAAAAAGCATTACCAAGTTAAATTGCTGCTGAAGGTGGTGAATAGGGTCCCCATTTTTAGTATTTCTTAGTGATTTAAAGTTGTCCCCTTTAACTAACCTGTGCCTTATTGTGCTTTAGGTTCACCTGTTGTTCTTCTGCTTTACTCTGTTTTTTGTTAGGGTTCTTTTCCATATCTTCAGTTTATTAATTAAGTGTGTTTAATTTTAATATATTTCTGTTATTTTGCTTTAGTGTATGTTCTGAGATTGTTTAGCTGTTTAGTAACGGGGTGATTTTGTTCATTTTTGATTCTTTGTTTCAGGAGTCTCTTTCTTTTGTCCCTTTGCTGTTTTGGTGTGGCCTGGGTGTCTGATGGAACCTCGCTCCCTTTGCATGCAAGTAGGCACTTTTAGTGCATGTTGAGATAGGGTATTCTTTCCTGTAGTCTTATTATAGTTTTAGTATTGTTGCAGTTGTCTTTTTACAGTCATGGTCAAAAGTTTTGAGAATGACACAAGGATTGGATTTCACAAAATTATCTCATTCCGTGTTTGGAGATATTTTTGTCAGATGTTACTAAGGTATACTGAAGCAAAATCACAAGCATTTCCTAAGTGTCAAAGGCTTTTATTCACAATTACATTCAGTTTATGCAGAGTCAATATTTGCAGTGTTGACCCTTTTTTTTCAAGACCTCTGCAATTCGCCCTGGCATGCTGCCAATTAACGTCTGGGCCACAACCTGACTGATGGCAGTCCATTCTTGCATAATCAATTCTCAAAGTTTGTCGGTTTTTGTTTGTCCACCCGCCTCTTGAAGATTGACCACAAATTCTCAATGGTATTAAGGTCTGGGGAGTTTCCTGGCCATGGACCCAAAATGTTGATGTTTTGTTCCCCAAGCCACTTTGTTATTACTTTGGCTTCTTTATTGATGTCTGTGTTTTTAGGCAAAATTGTGAGTGAGCCCACTTCCTTTGGCTGAGAAGCAACACCACACATGAATGGTCTCAGGATGCTTTACTGTTGGCATGACAGAGGACTGATGGTACCGCTCACCTTGTCTTCTCTGGACAAGCTTTTTTCCGGATGCCCCAAACAATCGGAAAGGGGATTCATCTGGGAAAATGACTTTGCCCCAGTCCTCAGCCGTCCAATCCCTGTACCTTTAGCAGAATAATAATTTGTCCCTGATGTTTTTCCTGGAGAGAAGTGGCTTCTTTGCTGCCCTTCTTGACACCAGGCCATCCTCCAAAAGTCTTCACCTCACTATGCGTGCAGATGCACTCACACCTGCCTGCTGCCATTCCTGAGCAAGCTCTACACTGGTGGTGGCCCGATCCCGCAGCTGAATCAACTTTAGGAGACAGTCCTGGCGCTTGCTGGACTTTCTTGCATGCCCTGAAGCCTTCTTTACAACAACTGAACCTCTCTCCTTGAAGTTCTTGATGATCCGATAAATGGTTGATTTAGGTGCAATCTTACTAGCAGCAAAATATTTGCCTTTGAAGCCCTTTTTGTGCAAAGCAGTGATGACTGCACGTGTTTCTCTGCAGGTAACCATGGTTAACAGAGGAAGAACAATGATTTCAAGCACCACCCTCCTTTTAAAGCTTCCAGTCTGTTATTCTAATTTAACTAGCATGACAGAGTGATTTCAAGCCTGGTCCTCATCAACACTTTCACCTGTGTTAACAAGATAATCAATGACATGATGTCAGCTGGTCCTTTAGCGGCAGGGCTAAAATGCAGTGGAAAGGTTTTTTAAGATTAAGTTCATTTTTATTGAAAGGAACGACTTTGCAATTAATTGCAGTTCATCTGATCACTCTACATAACATTCTGGAGTACATGCAAATTGCCATCATAAAAATTGAGGCGTCAGACTTTGTAAAAATGAATATGTGTCATTCTCAAAACTTTTGACCACGACTGTAGATAATTGTTAATAAAAACATTAGTGTTTTTCCTAGCGTCATCAGTTTTGACCCTGTGTCATTATAATTTCCCCAGATATCAACCTGCTGTCAGCTGCATAATGAAGCAACAAAAAACAATGGCTGTGTCGGTGGGAAACTCACAATATTGGTGCTATACTCTCTGCTATTTGCTCTTATTTAATTTAACTGTCATCGTAGCAAGTAAGAGCTTTATTAGTCAATCCACAAAGTACATGGAATTGGTAGGGGAGTACGATTTTTAAAAGTTCACAATTCAATATCGATTTACAATTCAAAAACGATTCACAGTATGTAAATTGAGTTACTTTTCCTGTGTGTGTGAATATATATATATATATATATATATATATATATATATATATATATATATATATATATATATATATATATATATATATATATATATGGTGTATGTGTATGTTGTGTGTGTGATGTCTTTAAGCTACTGGGACCTTGAATCTTCCCTTGGGGGATTTAAAAAATAAAATTTATAAAAAATAAACAAATTGATTTTTTTTACACACCCCTAGTAATTGGCAGTTGATATGTATCTTAGACATAGCACTCTTTCAATACAATCTCATTAACGGGCTCGTATGATATCGTACGAAAACTTATGTACACCAGTTCTTATGACATCCTGCAAAATTAGGCAACCACAGGCAGTTGAGTTTAGCCGACAAAATATGACTTTGAGCCAGCTACAGAGCGCCGCGAGGTGACGGTCCTTTCAGGGTCCGTTGCAGTTGACTTTAGCCGACAAAAGTTGACCATCATGCAGAAAGGACAGTTAGGGACACAAAACACATGTTTCCTGGTTGAAAGTCTTGTTTCCACTCCGCTAACCCGTTCAAAAGCCCTGTGTTTTACAACATACCCAGCCACCCTGACCTCCTCCTTACTCCTAATTTCCACCGGTTGCAGAACGTCTACAGATCTGCTTCGGAACAGCAGCGGAGTCAATAGGTTTCCATTAAAGTCAATGTGTATATTTTCACTGACTGGGGAGCAGATACGCAGAGCTTCTATTTTTCCTTCCTTGGCAGTGTCCAGGAAGGAACTGATATCTCTCCAGCTACCAGTGTGCACTCCATACTTTGGTCTGTACAAAGACTTGAACCAGCAACCCTCCGGTTGCCAACCCAACTCCCTACGGACTGAGCTACTGCCACCCTAAACTGCAGAACTAAACTGTAGAACACATTCATATCAGTGGCATTTATAATGTTAACCACAGTGTGTCAGTATTCTTCAGGCTGACTTGTCTAACCCTTCAGTCCATGGACAAAATGACACATGACTCTGAAACTACAGCACATCTGTGTGACGCAATAACAACATGTGAGTAATGATTGATTATGGTTGCTCTTTGAGGCTTTCCTCTACCTACGCGGCAACTGTATTGTTTTGTTTGACTCGTCGTCTGTGAAGTTTGTGTTGCAATAAAGTAATGCCATATCTCGACAACTTTTGAAGTGTTGTTTCTTCAGCAAGCAATTTGTTCCAGTGGGTGCAAAGTGTTGAGGCGAGCGAGCGAGCTGCAGTGTTAAATACCAGCTGGGGGAGGAAGAGAGAGAGAAAGTGGATGACTGGAAAAGAATAAAAGAGGGAGAGAGAAAGAAATGTACCGAGCGAGAGAGAAAGAATGATGAGGGTCCACACATCCTCACTGACAATCACCAGCCTCAATCAATTTGTGTCTGTTTTAACTGCTGTAACAGACACACACACACACACACACACACACACACACACACACACACACACACACACACACACACACACACACACACACATCAGAAACAAAACAGCACCATATAGCAGATTGGAAGTGTTAAGTGCTCACTGGACTCATATACAAACTTCAGGTTTGACTTTAACACTATGAGAGAGATATTAACTCACTCTACCTTCTCCCTTTTGTTTCCTCCCTCTCTTTTCCATTTTCTGTCCCCTCACTTTCGACTTTTACTCTGTGCCTTCATCCTCCCTTCTATCTCCCTCCCCCCCTCACTTCTCTAACCCTATTTTCTCCACCAGTTTATCTGTGCTGCCTGGTCCGCTGCAGGAAAGCTGCATCAAACCTGTGCAGGTGGCTGATTGAGGTCTTTTATAATGGAGAATAAATCAGGGATGTTTGGAGGAGAGAGTGAGAGAGAGAGTATTTGTGAAGTTAGAATGAATGAAAAACTGCTGAGTAGCAGTCAGAGTTTGCCGTCCACTCACCCAGAGTGATCTCACTAAAGATTTGTGGATATGAGGCTAATCATACAGGACAAGTGCATGACAGATTGCCTCCAACCATAAATCCAGAGCAGGTGCTGCAGTGTGTGTGTGTGTGTGTTGGTGACCACTGACCAGACATCCATGTTTTTCGGGGACTTCAGAGTCGCTAGGTTAGCTTGGTTTTGTGTAGGCACACAGTCGCAATCTACCACACAATTCACAAAAAATGCGAGTCTTTCCCCACAGCATTGGGAAAGGCTCAGATCAGTCTGACTGACTCTTCACCCACTCCTCCAGTGCTGTGCGCTCTGCTTGTGTGCAAGAGGGACTTTACAGGGGTGCTCTGCAGTCGTGCATAGACATATATGGGGGCTCAACCAAAAAGGGGGCAAATCAGTCAGAAGATAATTTTTTGCTTTAATCCCTGCAGGTTTGGAGTGAGAGAGAAGGATAAAAAACGAAGAGACATGGAGGAGGAATGATTAATATACAATCACAGAGCCAGTCAATGTATTCTTTCAAGCAATGTTTTGGAGATAAGACATCAAAAGTATGTGGTTATCTTTCATAAATAATATTTTTTTTAAAGATAATTTTTTGGGCTTTTCTGCCTTTAATTGTTGATAGGACAGCTAGGTGAGACACGCAGGAAATCGTCACAGTCAGTACTGTACTGGAAACGTCCAAGATCTTCATTTCAGAAATCTGGTCACCCTGGTGTGTGTGTGTGTGTGTGTGTGTGTGTGTGTGTGTGTGTGTGTGTGTGTGTGTGTGCGTGTGCGTGTGTCTGTCACCTGAAGCAGTGTTGACGGTCCTGATTGCCTCTCTGGCACTGACTCTGTTGTTTGGGGGATAGTCAGGGACAGTGTTTTCGTTGCGCCTCTCTGACATCCGTGGACTCACCTTGGCAGGTAAATGACTGAAAAAATGAGGGAGGGAGAAGGGGAAAAAAATTAGATGATGAGAAAATACAATAGTGCGGGATTGTGGAGGGGTGAAGAAAGAGAAAAAGAGAGTGAGGAAAGAATAATTAAAAAAATAGGATGGTTGAAATCCGAGGAATATGGATGATACAAATGGTATAAACAAGATGAGAAACTTTGTGTGGGTTTGTGTGTGTGTGTGAGAGAGAGAGAGAGAGAGAGAGAGAGAGAGAGAGACAGCCATTTTAACCAGAAAAGATTTGTGATTGAAACACTGCCTAGTTTCCATTATAACCGCTGACAACCTGTGTTTTACACATGATGCCATGATAAATGTGTATGGTCATGAACACACACACACACACACACACACACACACACACACACACACACACACACACACACACACACACACACACACACACACACACACACACACACACACACACACACACACACACACAACCACACTCACACACACACACACACACAACCACACACACTCCCAAGGAGCATTATTAAAACAATTCAGTAAAATTATAATTTAGTATTTTTAACTTTCAGCAACACGGGCATTCCCAATTTGACACATAACATGTCTGACACAGTGATAGCCCTCACCCTGATTGGCTGTGCTGCTCATCAATAGCGTCCACAGCACTCTCCACAGAACTCAGAAGAGACTGGATCTGATTGGCTGATTCCTTCAGCAGAAAACGGGTCACAAACTGTTCCACGTTGGTTCCTCTCTCATAAACCTGGGGAAACAAAAGAGAGAAAATCAGTATGATTGTGTAATTCATTTATAAACCTTTTTTTTTTTTTTTAAACTAAAGGTCAAAGGTTTCAATACCATGTCATTAAAAAGGCGGTTAATTTTTTTTTTTTTTTAAAGAAGTGTAGTGTATTTTCCTTAATCCTATGTGTTTCTCTGTAGCCTCTCTTCTAACTCTGTTTCCCTTCATTCCTCTGAAAAAGATGTTCCAGCCCAAATCAGTTCCTGCTTGCATCCATTTGACGGTCAACAGGTTTCTCAAGGAGGACAGAAGTGTACGAGGAGAAAAAAAAAAAGTAAAAATAGACTAGTACCTAGTTTATTCTCTCAGCTGCGGTCTTCCCTCCCTCCTTTCCTTCACTCTGTCCTCAATCTCCTCTAACTCTCCCTCCGAGTATATCTCCTTATTCACTTTGGCCTCAAAGTTTGCTTGCAGCCTTGAAAACCTTTTAGTCTGAGCTTGAAGTCTGGCTGGTGGGGAGCTAAAAGTGTTGTTTTGTGGCTTTTCTGTAACACCACTAGGCCAGACTAAAATGTTATTCACCTTCTCTTGAAGCATTATGACGAATCAATTGAATCAAGGCCCTTTTGGCAAATTGAGAATTGCAGCTCATACAACATTCCCAATTGGGCACGGCAGATTGGCTGGTTACAATGTGTGCAACCAGCACCAGACTGTTGTAAAATAACCACAGAACCGCTTGTGCCTATGTGCACATTACACATGTCTATTGATTATTTTATTTGATTCTAAACAGTTTCTCCTGCACATTGGACACAAGGGTGTGTAAGGACTGGACACATTGAAAACAGCTCACACATTTCCACAAAAAAGTCACTTAAAATTCCCTCAGAACCATTTGTAAAAGTAATTTCCCTCCCAAGTCCCAGGCAGCAATACGTTTCCTCTGAGGAAAACTCTCTACAGGATACCCAAACTGTTGCTGCATCATGACAGGGACAGCCCTGTGATATATGGGGGTGATGGTGATTGGCCAATATTGTCACAGTAATGCCCCCATCTTTAGCTTTCAGCTAAGAACCGGAAACTGATGGACGAAAGATGGACAAAAGCGAAAGCATTGAAAGAATGTTTTCATTAATCAAGAACGAAAGTCAAATTAGACAATAGAAGGTTGGAAAAGAAGCTGTACAACAGTTGTAATGAAACCTTGAAGGGAAATCTATTTAAGACACGTATATGTATACAGTTTGAAGTTTGTTGAACTGAGCAAGACATTCTCAAAAAGAGGAATGACATCCTGGTGACATCATCAAAGAGTCCCTGAGCTGATGCTGGCAGTGCGAACACGGTGAACTCTCAGAGGACTTGGTGGTTTCAGATAAGACTGGAGCTCCTGCTTTAACTCTAATGACCTTTTCACTGCCACCTTTTAATTATTCAGGGATTTGACTGTTTGCTAAAAACCCCTCCCTCAAACAGTGACAATCCAATCATAGCTTAGCAACCGTAACTATAGGCACAGCAGGCTTGTCAAGCTTTGGATTTCTCCACATGTTGAAGCTGTGGGCATGAGGCTGAAGAAAAAATCTTTGCATTTAAGAGTGGTGCCTATGTTAAGCCTCAATGACTACTCTAGCTCTACATAGCACAATTCACCATTCACACACTGTGGCCAAGGTGCCACCTGCTCATGAGATAAACACTCACACACATTTACACTCCGAAGGTGCGGCATGGGGGGCAACTTGGGGTTCAGTGTCTTGCCCAATGACACTTCAACATGAAACTACAGGACCATGGATTGAACCATCAACTTTCCGATTAGCAGGCAACCGCTCTACCACTGAGCTACAGCCCCTAAGCCCTAACCTAGTGTTAGTTCCAATGCAAAGAGTAAGCGCAGCATTAACTAGCTTACAACAGTTTGTGCACGTTACACTAAAAATAGCCATGTTTACAACTGGCACATCAACTGTGTGGTATTTCCCCACTGTAAGATGCTATCTGTCTTGCTATTATATTTAGGGAAGTGTATATGGGCTGAAATATGTGCCAACAGAAACTGAATTAGAATCATTTATTTTTTTATTTGAATTGCTAAACTTGAATAATTGCAAAAAGAATACTTGAAATCTGCTAGCGACAGTTGTCCTTTTAGACCAAAAGTTGAGAGTCACTGGCTAGAAATGAGAAGCCTGCTATTGTCCGCCTCTGTTTGAAATCAAGGACCAATTGTTTCAATTATTAGTATGTGACTTATAGCCCCCCCCACCCCGAGGTCAGCTAAGAAAAAAAAAAAAGAACATTTAACATTAAACTGAGATTCATGAATAAAATAAAGATTATGAATCTGTGCCCTCGGTTTATAATCTTTTATAAATGTGAGCAAAGTTAGTAAGATATTCACAGATTGGAACTCCCAGGATCAATTACTCTACAGCAAAATGATATTAAACGACGCATCTTAGTAAGGTTAACAACAGGCTACAAACTCATTTTCATCAAAACGAGCCATCCTCCAACCTGGAGAAGCCGGCAGTGCTTAGGGACCGTCTATAAACTACAACAACGACACAAAAATATTTATTAATGTAATGATTAAATAAGGTAAAGATTATGAATCCGAGCGAACAGTTTATAAAACTGAGGGAACTGATTCTGAATCCATTTGTACAGCTTTGTATTCTGTATGCACGGTTTAGTTTTTTTTCACAGCTGACCCCAGGGGGGCTCTGTAGTTTCTGTAAACAATTTGTAAAAGTTACGTGTTAATAGTTACGTTAAGTGTGCTGCCTGAAAACAGAAAGCAATTGACTTTAAAAAGCGGCAGACCATAACTGACTACATATACAGTATACTCCGGAGAGAGTCAGTGGATCAGGTCTTCGTCACTATCAGAAGTCACAGTGCAGTGATTCAGGGAGACCATTAAGGTTTCTGCACATGTAATCATTCTCCGCTCACTCTCATCAAAGACAAACACACACATTTTTGTTTTTGTTGCCAGTGTACCCTAGAGGCACTGATGACTCATTGATGACTACCATGCTGAGATTCAATTACCAAAGTGGGGTACAAACATGAACAGAAATAATAAGACATTTTGCAGTTTACTTAAAAAAGAATGAGTGTATTATGAGTCCATTATATGAACTTAGTCATTAAATAAGAAAATGCTGGTACATTCTTGATACAACATGACATTTATATTATCATCATTTATATGGCATTATAGCATGCTGATATATTTTCTCTGCTGAGTTTTGCAGTTTAAGGTTACTAGATGTAACTTTGAATTGTTTCTGAAACCGTCATTTTTCTTCTAATGATCATAAATGACCTGTAACAGCAGACAAGACTAGCAGTGAAAAGAAGCTATTTGTATTTAGTTTTTATTATTGCCTTAGCCTGGTCAGATTTTTCCCGCAAAGTCACAAAATGAGGCATGATGGGTCACAGATTTCACACAGTGTTAGTGTTATTGTATCCATCCAGGTAAAAGGTAGCAGGAGATTGCTTTATATAGGCCTAATTGTACTTTAGTTTATTTTGGAAGTTATCTTCTGTAGTTATGGCTGATACTGGGGCAGGACCACAAAAAAGAAATGAAGAAAAATGAAGAACAACTAAAAGGGAGAGGGACATACAACGGATGAAACAAATTTATAACTGAATGCTTCCATTCAGATGAAAAAAAAGGTATTGAATGAAGTACACTACTGGTACCTGTATCATAATTTTTCAAACACTATCCAGTCCAATCCCATTGGCCTTTTTCTAAACTTTGTCTGAGGGGTCACAGTCTCAGACATTTAGGAATAAGAAACATAAAGTATAAGCGCAAAACTGAAATAATGAAGGTCTACACAAGGACCTCTACAAAAATCCTCTAGGAGATTGGGTAATAAAGTAAGACCTAAGGCCTTATCAGCTGACACTGTACTTCACTGGTTGCAGGACCCAGGGCAGTTTGCCCAGTTGATGATCCGGCTTAACTAGTAACTAGCATTAGCAGAAGGCTAACTCTTCCTCTCTGTCCTTCCTGTATGTGTCTATTGTAGGCCGACCCTCTGTGCCTCTGACGAGTGTGTCTCGAGGGCACGGCTATAAAACCTGGGATAGAAAAGCTGTGATCTATAATTCACACAGATCACTGACCCAGGAGGAGATACACCGTCTCTCTCCGCTGGCTCCCTAAACCCAGCCTGGTGATTAGCTTCAGTGTGTATTATTGTTACAGCTTCAGCTACAGAGTGTGTGTGTGTGTATGTGTGTGTGTGTGTGTATGTGTGTGCGTGTGTGAGTGAGTGTTCAAGTATTTTGCTAAGATCTGAGTGTGTTGGTAGATGTGAGTTCAAGGCAGGAGGAGTGTGTGTGTGTGTGTGTGTGTGTGTGTGTGTGTGTGTGTGTGTGTGTGCTTGTGTTCATGTGCCTGGTTTTGTAAGAAGATTGATGAGAGAGCTTTCTCTGAACTTATCACACCTACAAAGTTCAATAATGTCATTGTTTATATTTTCAGCAAAGGCTTCATTTTAAACACACAGGCAACACACACACAGCCCTGCAGTAATATATATATATATATATATATATATATATATATATATATATATATATGTAAGGGTAAGTGTCAGTTTTTGTTATTACAAAGTAGAGGTGGTGTGATGTTTATATGAGATCTGAAATATTGTCTCTGGTAGGAGTAATTGACCAAGACAGCAGGGTCACTGAGCCGTGTATGTGTGTGTGTGTGTGTGTGTGTGTGTCTGTGTGTGTGTGTGTGTGTGTATGTGTGTGTGTGTGAGTGCGTTTGTTCAGATCTCATGTATTTCTTCTTATCTTCTTAGGGTTAATAACAAATCGCCTCATCATCATCCACCTACACATCTGCATACATGTATAGCACGGTGTTCTACTGCAGCGCACATGCAGGCACGCACACACACACACACACACACACACACACACACACACACACACACACACACACACAGTCTTTTGTCATAAGATAGCGTTGGCTGATTACAGGGGGTTGTGGGTGGTAATCAGTGATTATAGAGGTTGGTCTAGTTAGGGGAAATTAGTCCATCTTCAGTGTTTCAGATGGAGAGAAAGAAGCTTTGTGGAGGGCGGGTGGTGACAAGGATGTGGGCTGATAATGTCATCGGCGTTTAAGGAACCTTCCAGTAACTATTTCTTCTGCATATTTGACCAATGAATTTCACAAACAAATCACATTGGACATTAAGCATGGACGGTTGTCAAAACATACAAGAATATGCAAATATTCAAAAGACACTATGCAATTCAAACCAGACACATAATATTATACTGGCTATCTTTTCAGAAAAATACCACAGACTCAAGCTATAACAGAAAATATGTTATGTGTGTATGTGATATGACAAAGAAATAAAATGAAAGAGTTGGCTCATGAGGCAACAAGAAAATATTAGTTAGTACATGATTGGTTTTACAGTATTTATGCAATTAGAAATTTGATTAATTTTGAATACAATTAGGTCAATGGGAAGTCCGTAACTCTGAAAAAAATCCTTAGTTGTTAAAGGTAAAGAAAAACCAAAAGACAGAACCGGTGGCAGAGGATCGGTGAGACCTCCTAGGCAAAGAAAAACTAAAGAGACACTCTCCAAAGATGAGGAGGAGAAAGTGGAAGCCCTTCAAAGACAAAGGAGAGAATTGTTTTTAATATATTTCCTGTTTCTGAGCAGTATAAACAATGTCAATGAAACTGAAATGAGCTCTCAGTATCTCCATTGTGTACGCAGCTGTTCTAGCGGTGTTACAACTGCATGACGTGAGTTGTCTGCCAGGGAAATCAAGCAACTAAAAAACTTTGAATTTACACAAATCTGTCGAGAAGAAAGCAGGCAACTTCGATGTCCCTTTTAAATCCCTGCTCCAAATTAGCTCTTTTCATCTTGGAAAAGCCACTCCAATATTAACTTTGGTGTTATTGCTTTGCCTGTCACTTTGTCGTTTCAATTCTCTTTTTTGTTTCCTTGGTGACTCCGTTAGAGAATAGGTGTGATCCTCCATCCTCAACAGGCTTTCAAATCTGCCCGCAGCTGCAAGTAATCTTCCCATGGCATTTGTCACATTGCCACTGTGTGTAAAAGCACGAAAAGCCGAGGTATGTCCCTCTTTGGCTAATGTATTTTAAAAATGGAGGTGCAACATGGCTGCCGCCATTCGAGGGACTTGCTCGTTGGTACACTGAATGGCAGATTCTACACGTATGAGAATACTTTGATTAGTTGGTGGAAGTAATTACACATGAAACAGCACATATTTGTGAAAGAGGAAATTTCTTTTTTGCTAATCAACTCAAAACATTACACAATGTACTTTTAAAGTGGAACTATTATGCTTTTCCATATTTTCTTCAAATAATGAGGTAAACGTATTTCAAAGAAATCCCCATGAGCTAAAACGAGATGAGATTTCCAACTGTTCTGAACGCTCCGGTTTCAGCAGTTTTTTCTACTCTTGGCTCTGTGTCACTTAACACAACCGTAACCGTCCATCTATGATAGGTGATCTGCTCCAGGTAGGCAGGAACTACTTGAGTGTTATTTAAAGCTACCGTGGTTTTAACATTGTCGCATGTAGCTACATGCTAACGGCAGTAAAAGATGTAATCTTGGATGCCAAAGTTGTTAAATTCTCCCCAGTCGTGGGTCACATTACTCGTGAAACAAACAAAGAGACAGGTGCTCCAACAGAGCGTCTCATACAGAGGCTGGATACAGGAGCAGCAACCATGGGCAGTCTGAGAAAAATAAAGTATGCAGCATGTAAACATGTTTTAGAACAATCACAAAATACAAGTATGAACCTGAAAATGCTATGTAATAATAGGTCCACTTTAAAGGAGAATTCCGGTCGATTCCAACACGTAGCTCGGTTGTTTGTAAATTTGTTTGTAGACGGTCCCTGAGCTCTCTAACTGCCGTCTCAACACCGGAAGTAAACACAGCTGAATTAGTTTTGCAATCATGCATTTCTTTCACATCTACTGCAGTCAGATTCACTGTGTTCACTGGGAAGGAATCACTGCACATGGGTAGGCACTTTTAATGACATTTGAACATATTAAGAGGCTAAAAACATATTTAAAACATGCCCTGTTTAAGCCTGTTGGGTGCTAACTCTAGCAGGAGGATAACTCGGTGTAGGCAGCACCGATTGGTTTCATTTTTCTCTCTACTGACAGCACTCCCAATTTACAAACAACAGAGCTACGTGTTGGAATCGACTGGACTTCTCCTTTAAGGTGCTTTGGTTAAGATATCCAATGGTAAAAGCAGTTTGTACACCCGCCAACTAATAGTAGTAAAAATATGTTGCCATTCCCTCCCTTAAAAAACATTGCACTGAACATAATCCAGGCCACAATTAAGCTTCCATCGACACACATTTGGCAAAACCAATTGATAAAGTGTCTTCATACTACTACTCAATCGCTGTTGTACTTTACCGCATTTCCCCCCTGGGAACCAATAAAGGTAAATCTTACAAAGGTGTATCTTGAAGCCATAGCAGTAAATCTCATTGACTTCATTCACTCTAACAAACTGGGAGAGTAGAGGTCAACATAAGAGCCTCATGTATTGCCATCATCTGTAATGATGGGGAACTGCACAATGAGACAGTGATTGGCTCTCTGCTTCTTGAATAACCCTCAATCAAGAATAATGATTGGGATCATCTAATTATGATTGCTGCATTGTTTGGTCTAAATAAAAATAAAATGCCAAACCATTTATGTTCTACACCCTATCTTTATTTAAGTTTAGTGAAACTCAAACTCTACAGCATTCACATTTCACTTTGTGTGTCCATGAATAACAGAGAATGGAATTCTTCACATTTTCATACCTCATATTAAAGTCTCTTAACTGCAACCTTTCACTGTGTTGACTCTTAATAAACCATATTTACTCTTCTCTCTTTTACTACTTGGTCTCTTAGTCTCCATGGTTCTATCATTTCTCTGCCTGACCTCGTTCTAATGTTGTCAGGTGTACTCGGAGACTACACCTTGAACCTTACACCTGCTCACATTAATTGTTTTTTTCTTTTTTCTACTGCTATACAATACTTACGTGCTTTATTGTTTGCTTATTGCATCTTATATTTGACCAATATTTAGACTGATGGACTAAATGTTTTGGGACCACTAAGTTTGGGTTAGGGAAGTTATGGCTTATTTCTTTTTTTATTTTGTGTAGGTTGTAGATGATATTGTATACTATCAGTTTACTTTGTTATCTATTTATTGCGATAGACAGGCGCAGGGACACGATCCGCGGCCTCTGTGGCATGCAACAACGGTGAAATGAAACACCACACGCTGGCCACAACACTGGAACTGTTGTGGTTAGGAAAAAAAAGAATGGTGAAAGGCAATGAAGCCGACAACGAAGAGAATAACGCGGAAAGGATAATATATAATATCATTTTTATCAAACACTAGTTTGACAAAAATATGCAAGACTGTATGGCTGCAGCCTGGAGCCTGATGCCGTTGGGCTTCTACTTTTCAAAATAAAAGCTAGCGTCTGGTCCGCTATGTCTTCGTACTTTGGTGTTTAAGTATGTAATAATATGTTTAAGTATGGAAGTATTTCTATTCTATTCTAAGATGGTGCCATGGTGGTTTATTTAAGGTTTTATGAATGGTGCATGTCCCCTTCTGGATTGAGCCGATAAGGGACGAAATTGCCAGGGACTAATTTTTGTCCCATTCTGCTCCTGGTCACTGGAATTTGATTTTACCATGTGGGTCCATGTAGCACTGATGATGCAGGATGACATCAACACTAACACAAACCTAATCAGAACTGAAAAGGCAACAACGTACCATTTTTGCCCAGACCAAATGAACCATACAGGTGTGAAAGAAACTGTAGGGCTCGGAACAGACAAAGCTGTAAAACTGAGCTTTCTCAATAGGGTCACGTTCCTCCAGCTCAGGAGTTGTAAAGGACAGAAGAAAGAGAGAAAGACTTTATCAGTCTTGTGGAGAAGAGAATGCACAACATGTTTCCAGCATGTAGCCTGTGAGCAGTTTTCTGCTCAGCTACGTCCTTTCAACTGGTCTTCAAACAGCTTCAAGCAGTACAACACCCACATTTCAGCCTATTTTAAGGTGTGCTGCCTATATTTTGAACTTGTATTACTTTACATTGGTTTGATCTTTTTTTGGCAGGGCAACTATTAAACGTTGTATATGTTGCAGGAATTGTCTGCTGTAAGAAGTTGTGTTGCTTTACAGTGGTGGTGTTTCTTTCATTTCATAGCTGAGAGGTATCAATTTTTCATTTCACAAGTCTCTGCAGAGCCAACCTTGTCCCTCTCTACAGTGAACTCTCTATCTGCTAGGAAAACAGAGGTCTGATGTGTTGGAAAGCACATGTGAAGCTCCCCGGCTGGCCCGCTACCTCCGAAACCCCCCACAACCCTGCTTCAGCTTCACACATCAACCAATTAAAATGGTATCCTAGCAACCCCAGTCAATATGTCTCTAAGTAGCACCATTTTAGCAGTATGCAGGGAATTATCACGAGCAGCAGACATCTCACAGTGAGAAAGCTGTCTCTTTTAGAGCATCATATTTGTTGAATGCCATCCAATTGGGATTTTATAGTTTTTCTTTTTTTCATGGGTATTATGTTACAGTAAAGGGTAATCAGTGTAAGCTCAGATTCATTAACACATACTGGTGTAAGTTTGACTCACTAATATATATATATATATAATATACTAAACTTTGAAATGTCACTTCTCCCTGCCCTTTTCTCCCTCAGTAACAACAAACTCTCTCACAGTCCCATGGCTTTGTTAAGTGTTTCATTTTCTCTCGTTTAGATTTTTGTAATGCTATTTTTACCTGTTCGAATCATACGTCCCTAAACTAATATCAAACTGCAGCAGCTTTTATCTAGAAAAATAAATCCATCCTCACTTTACTGGGTTCAAATTACATTTTCTTATTGATTTTAACTGTGAGTGGTGAGTGGATATAACACATGCCTTTGGTGTGAGAGATCTGGGTTCAAATCCCACTGCGATACATCAACCAATGTGTCCCTGTGCAAGACACTTAACCCCTAGTTGCCCCAGAGGCATGCAGCCTTTGGCATAATAGCAATTGTATGTCGCTTTAGATAAAAGCGTCAGCTAAAAGACATAATGTAAACTAGTGGTTCTAACTTTTAGAGACCTGCACGAATTACCTCCTAGATGTCCCTCGATCCCACCATTAAACTATTTTCAAGCCTCGTACCCAGTATCATCACACTCTCCCCATATCGTTGCGATCCCTAGACTCATGTGCTGCTTTTATGAAACAGTTGGAAACATTTTAATTGAGACAGGCATTTGGTTAGCATATCCATTCTGGAGGGCTTGTACGAAACGTTGTGCTGTGGAGAGACGTGTATGATGGCGTTATCACATATGTTTATTTGGTGTATAGTTTATTGTCTATTTTGTTACTATTTAGTTGTATGGGCTTGATTATTATTATCTTTTTATACTTTATTGCAATGTTCCTTCACCCGCTTTCAGACTCCATTGCACGTTAATTTTTATACATGTACATATACATTAATATCTAATAAACAATAACTGAAAAAACGCCAGAACAAAACCAGAAAAAAGTAAAATAAAATAAAATAATGATTATAGAAGTTATTGTTTTATCTTTTCTTGGTTTTTGACTGGCTAGATGACTGGGTGGCGATTTTCTATCTGTGAAAGGACGCACACACGCACGTACGCACGCACACATGCATACACACACACACTCAGCCTGTTTCTCCTATAATCTCCTCTGTATGGACCATCTTAGCTTCCTCATGTGAGGAAGACATCCCAGCTGCAACACTCAGCCGCCAGAGAGAGTTCAGCCATGTGTGTACACCGCTGTGGGAGTGTGTGGCCGAGCACTAATGGTGGACTAATATGACTGACCACCTGCTGCTGCTCCTCCGGAGACATGTACCAGTCCATTAGCAAGACACTAACCTGCATGGATACACACACACACACACACACACACACACACACACACACACACACACACACACACAAACTGCTCTGTCAGCATATCTTCTCTGCTTGGATATTATGGTCACTTTAACTCCTTAAAGGTCCCATATTGTGAAAAGTAAGACATCCATGTCTTTTGTATTATATAGCAGGTTGAGGTGCTATAAATATCAATACTGTGAAAGTATCACAACACTCAATCCACAGAGAAATGCACAAAGCCAGTAGTCCCAAACTGTGCCTTTAAAAAAACAATCGGGACTTCTGTCAGATTGTGATGTCACAGCTACACCTAGCTATATATAGGTAGAAAGTGCCGCTACAGTGCTGTTACAGTCATTCCCCGACTGCAATAACGGTGCAGAGGCTCACAGAGCACAGTTGCGAAAGATCTGGAAACGCTGACCAATTAGAGCAGACTGGGCTATTTCAGGAGTGGGGCTTAAAGAGACAGGAGCTAAAATGGAGCGTTTCAGACAGAGGGAGAATGCAGTAATATTTAGGCAGACAGGATGAGAAAAATAACAAAGCATGTACTGTCAATATGTTCTAGTAGAAACCCAAAATACATTTATGAACATAAAAATGAGCATGATATGGGACCTTTAAAGAATGAATAATACACAAGAGGACAGATACTTACAAGACACATCTTCCCTACAATTTGAATACAGCACTATACTCTATGTGCAAGCAAATAGAGAAATACTGTAACTATCAATACATCACACCAGGTAAATAATTATTTGTCAGTTATTTGTTGTGAAGATGTGTAATGAGAGTTGTAGTCTAGATCAGAGGAAGTTCTGCTTGCACAAGCCTGCTTGGTTCTTTCGATGAATGATTGTAAAGATGTATAAATAATAGGTTTACGGTATTTACTCTCTAACTGGGATGTTTTGGGACATGTTGGGACCAATTGGCAGGGATTTGCTATGGACAAAATACATGGTGATACACTGGTAAGAGCAAATGAGGTTTAACCATCTATCCAGCCAATTTAAAGAGCTCAGGGTTACTGATATCAATTGTAAGCTAAAAACAAAAACGTGATTCATAGAGTTTAGCGCCGTCCAAGATGATTGTGATTGGTTTAAAGAAATGCAAACAATGCAGAGTGTTTTTTTCTCCTAGAAATATGTGTGGTGGAGTCAGACCTTACTCCGCATCACTGTGGAGTGAGTTCTGGCAATGTGTGAATATGAAAGCTGTAACTGTGATCCAGATGAGATACATCAGCTCCATTGTTGAATTAAAATCTACCCTAAAAGGTCAAATGTGGAACATACAGTACATTTTTAATGCATTTTTTAGAGTTTATTTTTATGTTTAGCATTATCTTTGCTGCTGATTGTCTATGCTGTTGTTTAAGGGCTTATGTAAGTGTGTCTTTGTTCTTCATTCTGATGACTTGTTACTTAAACTACTTATCCATTTTAACCGGGTCCAATGGACCAGGTCTATTTGGTAATCAAATACACAGATTTCTCAAACTATTATGTTGTTTTTTTCTACCGCTTTAATTGAGCCGCTGTTAAATCATTTATGAGCCACGCTGTTAACACATGCATTTCCACAGTGTACATGCCACAGTGAGCTGACAAAGTGCTGTTGTCCTTTGTCTATGCCACCATTGTCTAGGAATCTGCTACCGTTATCATCATAAACTGTACGGTATATGACACACAGGAAGCAGAAAGCATAACAGGAAAAGCAGTAACTAACTGTTACCATCATATGTGGTATTTGTGTTTGCAGTCAGGATTGAACACAGCTACAAAAGAAATAGATAATACATTAACTAATTTAAATTTCATTGGAGAGATTTAACTGGTGGAAGTGAATGTTGGAAGTGTGGAAGTGGTTAGCTTTAAGTTTCCAAACAGAAGGCAGGCCCACTAACAGGCTTCATAAACATCCAGGCCCTCATTTATGAACCGTGCACACGATCTAAAAGAGGCGTAGGACGGGCGTATGCTGATTCCTACGCAAAGCATGATAAAATCTCACGTCTGGCCGAACTCGTGTACACGAGTTTTTGAGTCAACGTGGACTGACGGTGCAGCATATAATTAGTTTAATAGGAGAAGAGCTATACGAAGGAGGAGGATATTATTCCTCACTTTCAAAAGGTATAGTGTTTTGTTTGGCAATGATATTCAATACAGGAAACATGACGATGCACTACATTTTAACTTATTCTTCAGGTTTTCGTTTGTCTTTTAAAGTGTCGTTAATGGCCATAAGTGAACGATTCGTTTCTGCCATTGACCGACATACTAGGCTAGTTATTCCTGCCCCTCTGCTGTCAGGAGACAGGTTTGGGGTGGTGGTCCAGCATGGGGGGCGGAGGACACCTGCTCTCCCTCACAGCTCATGGTTGGCTGGCTCATGGAAAAAACATGAGTAAAATAAGAAAACACTGCATAAACTCCACTACCGTGTTTTTATTTAAATATAGGTACAACTACATGTAGGCCTAAGTCATTGCAATATAGGAGTATACATACAGTATGTCAAGGATGTATAAATTAAATGAACTTCAGCAGGAGTCTGATTTACTACAGCAACGCTGTTGACCGCATCAGTGATCTTTTTCCATGCCGCATTCTTTATACAGCCTTTAATACCAGTTTTTAGGCTGCCAAATAGAACACACATTAGTGCAAATGAACCTGAGATCAGCGTTCCCACCTCTGGAAAGTGTCGCTTCTTAGCCGGATTAGTTTCCAGCCGCTGCATTTATCAACGTACGACCATTCCTACGCTCTGATTGGTGTGATACAAACGTTTAATGAATCCCACGTGAAGCCTGTTGTAAGATGATTTCTAGTTTCAGATGTTTTTTTATTATGAAACTTTATTTCAAAAATCAAATTGTTATTACTGTGCTTCTTTTTTACAGTTTACAAACAAATATGAACCGGATCCTCTCAAGGTGGAGTGTGTCCCTCATCTTCGTGAGCTATATTTTCAGTGTTGGTCCCTTTTTCTTTTTCCAGAATAAGAATAAGTGGATACACTTCTTTCTTCCTTTCACTTAGGGAGTAAGAACAACTGGAAGTTTAGAGAGGAAGAAAATAAAAGGGCTAGGAGCAGTTAGAGCGTACCACTTTTTGAAGGTCTTGGTGTGGTCTTGTAATCCACCTAGGTTTTACTCAGGCTTTTACTCGGTTTGAGCCAGCTGTATATACTGGATGTTTAAGGGCTCTAGTTTCAGTTGTTTGCCAATTGTCTGGTCTGGTCTTGGACTTGTCTCTGTCTCAACCCCTCAAGTCTGCATACGCTCTGGTCTTGGTAATGACTTAGGTGGTCTTGACTGCAACACTGGTTAGGAGAGTACGAGGACAATGTAGCCTACTGCACATTGTGGTGAGCTTTCAGTTTCTTTGTGTTTTACTTTCTCAATCCCTCAGCTCCATATTAAATCCCTTAGTTTCTTTATCTCGGCTCTTCTTCTACCCAATTACCCATCCATCTCCCCCTCTCTCTCTCTCTCTCTCTCTCTCTCACACACACACACACACACACACACACACACACACACACACACACACACACACAGGCTCTCCCTTTGTCACCCCTACAGTCTGCATTATTCATGCTTTGGGTGTAACCTCATTAGTAACACACACAACACAACAACACAACACAACACACACTTTTGCCAGTTCACCCTCCAGTTGCCAGTTCACCCTCTCACTGTCCCATACACACTCACGCACAAATCATTCATAACCAGTTGTGGGAGACACTGCAGTCACACAGTCAGTCAGTCAGTCACATACAATACGTGGTGGATTGGATGTTCACATCGTCCACATCCGTCTCCTAAACAGGGGACAGACAGGTATGCAACACGCTGGCTGCTCCCCTGCTGCTCCAGTCCTGAGAGGACTGATTGGACATCGTCTCTCTGCAATGCTAATGTAGGATAGAGAGAAAGGAGGGAGTGGATGTACTGTTACAGTACAGGCCGGTTTCACTGATGGAGATGAAAGTGGTTATGGTTAGTGCTGGGCATTGTATCTATATTACATCATTATAAATATATGAGGCTAGATATCGTCTTAAATATTGGATAAAGTAATATCGCAATATGACACGTGTTGTGTTTTGCTAGTTTAAAGGCTGCATTACAGTAAAGTGATGTCATTTTCTGAACTAACCAGATTGTTCTACCTGTTCTATTATTTGCCTTTATCCACTTAGTTATTATATCCACATTACAGATGATTATTTCTATCAACTCTCATTGTGTTAATATTTTGTGAAAGCACCAACAGTCAACCTTACAATATCGCCTCAATATTGACATTAATGTATTTGCTCAAAAAAATTGTGATATTTGATATTCACCATGCAGTACAAATGTTTAGGAGGTAGGAGGTAGGACTTTGAGTAAAATGTACAACATGTAACAGTGTAAACCAGTCATGCTAGGTCTTTAGCTTTTTCCTCAACCTGAAGTAACAGTTTTTGATAGCTTCTCATATGGTGCAGTGGTGAAATATGAAAATTGGTTTTGGTACACACTAGCGCACTGTAGTGCCAGCACCGTCTCGCAGGTTCATCACCGCTTACACCGCTGATTTTATTTCAGGGACACAACTGCAGAGTTATCACTAAATCTTCAGTGTATCGTCTGATTTATGTGTTAACATAATTACTGTGACTGGATATATAACTTCCTGCTTCAAATGCAACCAGTTACATCACTCATTTCAAATGTGTTACATACAAGCTGGTGGAGGGGCAGGTGTGATGCGCGATCACCAAAAGCTTCTGTCATGTGGATGCACCATGGTGTTGTTGTCACAGTTGTCACAGAACCAATTTCTTTTCTCTTTTTTCTTCCATTATCACCTCCTCTAAATGCAGTTGCTATCAGGGTCGACACCACTTAGTGATACATTTGCATATGACATAAATGTGGGTTTGTCTCTGGGATGCCGTGTTTTTCATTGCAGTGTCCGGACAGAATTCCCAGCACCAGGTTGTGTCTAATTACACACACGCTACGCAAACACACACACACACACACACACTCAGGAGTACACACTCCTATCCACTGTAGTAACATTCAGCAATTTGTAATCATTAAACCTACCATGTATGTAATTTATGAAGTTCTGGAGCAAATTATCAAATTTTGATTTGACACCAAAAGCTTGCAATCAAGTATTCTGATAATATTTCACCTGAGCTAATTGAACTTGAAAAATATGAATTAAGACATGCTTAATTTTTGGTCTGAGCACACATCTGAATCATTTCACATTTCCATACTATATTTCCAAATGTCTTTAGCCTATATGATAATCAGTATGGTGTGTTCTGTATGTCCAGTCCAGGGAAAGGAAGGTGCTTTTTCTAAGTATAAGCATTACAATTCATTTCCCAATCGATTACATTAACACTTCCCTTCCTGTATTCATTTACGATTCTGACTTGTCGGATTACCTTTTACTGCCTTTTGTCAGTTTTGGCACTCCATACATTTAGAGTGTAAAAATAAATCTAGCCCTCACAAGGACCAAGAACCAAGCGTCAGCTATAACGGTGCCACACTCCACCATTGCATTACCATACGGCATTACCGTAGGCCCACTACTTTTGTACAGTCTGAAAGCCCTTTAAATCCTAATGAATAAGTGCAGAAAGCTCCACAAAGAATCATATCATACCCTCTGACTGAGCCAGCTGAGATGCATTACATACAGACTTCTGTTCCATCCTTTTATTCATCGCCATCATCATCGCTCCCTGCCAACCTCTCGCCACACCCCCTTTGCCTAACCCATCCCCTTCTAATCTTTACTTTTCCTTTCTTCTCTTCTGGATCCCCTCCATCAATCTTCCTCCCTTCTTGCTCTCCTCATTCCACTGGCATGTTATTGTGTACCAAGCCAATCGCCTTGCCCTGCCCCTTGATCCAATTCGCCTTAATCTTCATGAAGAAAGGAGAGTGTGAAGAGGATGAGGTGGGTGAGGCGGTGATGGCTCGGGGGGGGGGGTTGGAAGAAGACAATAGAGCGGAGATGAAAGAAGGAGAAGATGAGAGAAAAGAGAGGCTAGAGGAAAAGGAGATGGGGAGGAGGAGTCAGATGAGAAGCAGCTGACAATCACATGAAAGGTCACTCGCCGCCGCAAAACTATTTCCTGAACAGATTTTTATAAAAGACAGGCTTAGCAAGATTTTAGATGAGAGTAACTGGGTATCTGTATGCGTGATGGTGTGTGTGTGTGTGTGTGTGTCAACGAGTGTGGCGGCTCGGCCAGTGAAAGCTTTAAAGAATAAAGAGTGCTAATGAGAGTGGCTCATTAAAAAGCATTTATACAGTAAAGACAGGACAGGAGCTGTAATGAATTCTCCCTTTTTCTCTTTTGTCACCTGCTTCAGCTGTCATCATCACCGAAAAACACACACACACACACACACACACACACACACACACACACACACACACACCGTCCTCATGGGAGGGGCCGTTATTTCATCTCCACCTGCTGGAAAGCCAATTAAAATTGCTTTCTGGAACCGCTTTTGATTCTGCTGGTGCCATAAAAACTTTCAAGCAAAGAGTAAGGCGAAACAACAATGGATTTGACGCATTTCAACACATTTGCTCCATCCCTGTGGATTATGTATCTAAGGCTGTCTAAACCATGAAATTCAGAGGTCTCATGTAGGAATGGGAGTAAGAAGCTGCTGTAGGCAACACGTGCGGGGGGCTTTCTCAAAATCCTTCTCGGCCAAACAATTGTGAGGCTTTTCCTTTCCCAAAGTTTCTTCTTCAACTTTTCTTCGCTGCTCATAATGGTTGATTGCCATCATCTTTGATCTTGTTCACAACAATGAGGACTTGCTCATGAAAACAAGTGTTTCCAGAGGAAGTACAGTAAAGTGTGAAACTGCCAAGTGAAGCCCACAGTGTGTCCTGCGTGTGAAGCTGGATGACGACATGCGTGGGATCTGCTTGCAAACAGCTGATAGATAGCCAAGCCATTTCTTAACAAGCTGGCTCACTGTAGATATCAATTCAACCTGTCGCCAAGACAACTGTCCCCAAAGTATCCTGCCTCCATGGCAACTGTCACCACAGTAACCTGCACGTACTATGGAGGAGATTTCATGCTGACATGAGCTATTGTACAAAGTTAACATTTTAAGTTTTGTTTCAGAGTAAAAATTAAATGAGTTGAGAAAGTGAATTGGTGTGACTTATAATTCTACCTCACCACTTTGACTTCTGTTGATTGAAGCTTCAAATACTCAAACTCAAGATCACGAGGCTCCAATTATGTAGCCTTATTTCTTCGAATTGATTAAAAGAAAAGAAAAACCAAAGCATGCAGAGAAGAATAAGCTTACAGGGTAAAACATATTTCTGAACAACTTGATCAGATGAGTTAAGTGAGCTGTTATTTTAGTAAGGATGAAGCAGGAAAACACGCCTTTTTCACTGCAGAAATTTTAACCTGCCATAGCAGGAAAAGCACAGGTGTAAATAATGTTAACAATGGCTCAGTATCAAATACCAACTTGTAATCTTTATTTATGGCAAATAGTAAAACTTTTTCCACTGTTGTTTATTTGACAGTTTAGAATTTAGGTGCAAAACCAATCTGGCACCCCAAAACAGGGGCATATTGGGTTGGTTTCAAACTTGTTACAACTTTGTAATGTTAATAAGTCAATAAAATGAGTATGCAGTGAATACAACAGACACAAAGCGGATCATAATGTTTACCCATCTCAATCCTAGTATCTTAAAATAATTATGTTTTTGAAATAACTCTGTTGCTTTCTTTGTGTATTGGCAGGATAATTACAATTAATAGCTGGGCTGATCTGATGTGAGGTCAGAGGTGAGTTTATTAATCATCACTAATTACTTTATGATCAGCTCATATGCTGAATATCAAGAGCCCCCAAAGACGGGCAGTTAATCCACTAACTGATACCTTGGCAGTCAAAATAATGAATTATGCATTAAGTGTATGGAAATATCACATTTGCATGAATTATTAGTGTGTTGGTTGTCCCTCTGGGAGCACAAAGTGAAGGATGATGAGTGACGGTGACACAAGCAGAGACTCAGACATCACAATCTCTCTGGTTATCCGCATGGATTACAGCTGTGGGTATAAACCTTTTTTCAGAACATGCCAGAATCATCGGTGTGTCTAAGGTTGAGGAATATACAGAAAGGTTAAAGGGTAACTACCACTTCTTTCCAAGTATATTTTTGTGTCTAAGTGACTGATGGTAACAATAACCTTTGACATTGGTCCAGTATTAACAACATTGCTGCAGAAACAAGCTACAATGTAAGTTAATAGGGCAACAATGTCCAGCTTTTATTTACCTTTACAAAAGTGCTTGTTTTGCCACTCACAAGCTCAGATTGATATTATAAGTGTCTGATAAGTAATTATTATTAAAAAAAAAACTATTACACCTGATCTATGAGAATAGCTGTGTTTGGAGGGTCAAATGTGGACACACTGCTTGCACATCTGTGTAAATGATGCAGAAGATACACATGGTTGTGAGGACACTGGTGTTAAACTGAGATTTCAGCTGAGTTCAGGTTCAACATCCAGTTATTGCAATAACATCCTGCTTGGCAGTGAATATGAGATTAAGTTGTGTTATAAGCCATTTATACTGTATATTAACTAACTTCCAATTAAAAGAACCAAATAGCTTTGGGGTAACTGTCCCATTGATCATTTAACCCTGTATATGAAGTAAACACAAGCAAAATCATTTATATGCCGTGGAGGTGGCTGTGGTCTGCAATCAGCTGCAGCGGAGAGAGGTGTGGGGATAGAGCAGGAGCGCAGTGCCAGGTGAGTTGATTGTCACAGCTGTTTGTTGTTGTGCTAATTAAAGTTCTCCTTCTATATGCTGCCATTCACCCCAGAGAAAGGACTGGACTGTTGGAGATTGTTTTGTTAAATCACTAAGTAGTAGCCGGGCTGTGGAGTCGCACAGATTGTAGTTGTAATGATGTGTTAGGTGTGTACTCTGTGAGAGCACACTTTTAATTTGCTCAGCGAGTTACTCTGGCATTGAGTAATGCTGCTCATTAACTATGCCCTTGTAGCTGAACTGCACCAATCACATCGGTGTATCTGATATAGGCGGGCCAGAGGCGAGCTAAACAGATGACGACAGTTTAATCTACCAGTAAGTTTCGCTGGTAGCTTAGCATAAGGGGCTATGGATACGTCACCCTGTGTGTTGTTGTGATTGGTCATAGTGTTATCCAATTGCGTGCAGTGTGACTTTGAAATGCATGCTTGGTGCCGCCCCTTGAGATGGGAGAATTTCATTACTCGATGTCAGACCCTTAATCTTTCAGATTTGGGTCTGGATTCCAGTATATTAGGTATGAGCAGTCAGAGAAAATAAATAGTCTTGGCCATTCTGTCTTTCTGCTGTGCTCGTGCTGAGGGTAACCCACGCTGGCAACGGATCCTGCTAAGATGCCCTTAATACATCTTAAACCAACCCCTTTCACAATGTTTTAACATTGTCATTTTATTTGAAAAATATGGATTGTAATATAAGGTCCTGTGCTATGGTAACATACACTATACGAACACTAGATAAGGCATAGTAGGCCATGACTAGCATGTTATGTTCTGTAAATGTCTCGTACACTAAATGAGACATTTACGGTTGGTAATGTTAGCTCATGTTAGCAAAACTTCGTGCTACAGTCAGTTAAGTCTTCAGAAAATGTATTGACTGAACTTTGGAGGCAGTGGGAGTGAAAAGATACTGAATGACAAGAGTAAAAGAGAAGCTGTCACTAGCCATTATTTCCACTATCTTTCTCTTTCTCTTTCACTCACACACACACACACACACACACACACACACACACACACACACACACACACACACACACACACACACACACACCCTTACCTTTTTGGTGAAGTCCATTGCTTTGAGGATGGAAAGGTTGAGTGTTTCCAGCGAGGCCAGAACTCCCTCATAGTCGCCCATGTGCTTGGCAAAGTAATCTGTACACACACATATTGGCAAATTGGCACAAGATTTATCCAACCTTTGGAGTCCTAAAAGTATTTACGGGGGTGAGCTGAAAGTGGCTCAATTAATATCATATTAAAAAAATCATTTAAAAAAAATAGTAGATGCATTTCAACTGAGAAGTACTTTTTAATAAGGGATAAGAGGGAGAATGAGAGCAGCGGCAGGGAAGAGAAGTGTGTGTGAAGTGTGTGTGTGTGTGTGTGTGTGTGTGTGTGGGCAGTCCACTTACCACAGAGTTCCTTAGTGTCAACATTACTATCACAGCATAGCAGAGGAGCAGCAGGGAGAGAAAAGGAGGGAAGGAAGGAAAGTAAGAAGAAAGGAAGGAAAAGGATGGAGAAGAGCAGGGTCAGAAACAGAGGAAAGGCTTTTTGCATGCAGTCTTAATAACTCACTTATACAGACACACAGATGGAGTTGGCAGGCAGGAAGCTATCTATCAACTCTCTGAAGGGGAGTCTGAAACAATCTGCTGCTATCATTCATGATCAGTTCACTGTGAGAGGACTCACATGGCAGCGTGTTCTTCACTGGCGTAAAGAAGACTTTCCCTGGTTGACTTACCAGGAGAAAAAAAAAGAACAAGGGAGAGGCGTGGACGGAGAGACAGAAAAAGAAAAAGTGACAGAATGAAGTAAGGAAGAGTAACGAGCTAAAAGAGGAATGTGAGGTATGGGAGAACTGGAGACAGGCAGAAAGACTCTGAAAGACATCTTTATAAATAAGCAGGGGTGTCAAAATGAACGTGATAATAACAAGTTAAAGCAAATTCCTCCATCCTGCCACTCTTTTTTTTTCACGTTCTGTGATTTGGGCCCCGGGCTGTTCCCATATGTTGGATAATTAGGAAGCGATGCTGGTTAAAGTGGACTGTTCTGTCACCTTCCATTAATAAGTAAATTTATCTAAATAGCAGTTATATAAAATATCCATTTCCCCTATTCACTGTCAGCAGAGCACCGCTGTGGTTCCATGCAAGGCAAATGTCTGTGGCAAGGTCACATAAAATGTAATAAATGTAATACAAGCAGGACCGTCGCATGGTATCAGGTTTACTGACAGAAAAAGCATATTCTCTTCAATAATGTGTTTTTTCAAGCTATAGAGGGAATAAGATATCCAAATAGCTGGCAAATACTTTTTTCCTCTCTTATCTTTAAAAAACTAAGGAAGGAAAAATAAGGAAGCAAATTCAATAGAGAATTGGAAGGCCTTGGAAGAATTGGAAGTATTACCTGTGTATTGAAAGCTCAATGTTAGAGGACAAAATAAAAATAAACAATTTGATAGCCAATGGATCCCCTCTACATCATGTCTTTAGAACCCCCCCTTTTATTTTCTTCTTTTTTTAGTAAATCTGTAAATCTGTGATTGCCCTCACGGTCTGTTAAGGAAAGCTGTGAGTGCGCCTCTAGCCGAATGACTTCAGCCTGACTCGACCTAGTCGCTCCTCCTTAACCTGCACAGATTAGACTGGGCCAAGCCTCGCTTTATCAGTTATCCTGCATCTATAAATTCTCTTTTTGTGAAACAGCCCCCTGGTCTTGGTCTTTTCTCTGTCTCAACTCCTCAAAGTCTTGTCTCGGTCTCGATGTACTTTGATCTTGGTAATGACTTGGTCTCGGTTTAGGTGGTCTTGACTACAACACTGGCAGATCGATAGAGAATGATGGAGGAAACAAGAAGAGCCGGGAAGAAATCCGAGGAAACAGTGTTTTAGGGGAAAAAAAAGCTGGTGAGTGACAGAGACACACAGACAAATGACAGGAAGCAGGACAGTACTCAGTCTCTGCCCGCTCCATCCCTTCTCTCCATCCATCAACTTCCTGTTTCAACAGGAAACCCTTACGCCTTCATTTCTTCTTTTACTCGGACCAATCAATAACCTTATCTGCTGTCACATGATAATGCTGAGGCCAGGCATGTAGTTGCCAAGTCTACTTAACTGTAATGAGAAGAAAGTCTTCTGACTGCGTGCACTGCAGTGAATAAGATTTATACAGCGCGACCATCTCTCTGATGTAAAGAGACGCCGGTGGTTGCATGCTCCACTTGATGCACTGATTTAAAAAAGAAGAAAAAAAATCTCCTCTAATGACTGAGCCTGCTGGAGGATTTATATATCCAACCTAATTCTATTCTACAACAACTTTAAATGGTCAGCTTTTGTTGTGCTCCGTTTCCTTTTATTTCAAGGCCCTTGCAGGTTTCTGAGGTTGTATAAATTATAAGTCTTTTGATTAGTCAGATCCAACTGTGTCAGCACACTTGATTGCAGTCTGTATGAGCTGATTACAAAGGGCCAATACATTGGTTTAATGAGAGCCAATCAAAACATCCTGAGGAGCCGTAGACATACTGTACAGAGTCCTGGAGATTCAGGGCGCGTTCACAACAGCAAAAAGGGCATCTGGTGATTTGCTGGGAGTGTCACTTAAATGGCCCATTAGTGTGACGTCCTGTTGTGTTCTTTAGCCCAAGTAGACTTTATATTTGACAATTAATATTTTCCGTGCATTTGTTTATAGATTGACATTTCTGAACCCTCTCACAACGCCTCGAACCAGCTGGCAAGTCTGATCGCCGCTTGCATGATGGGCCACTGCAACGTGAAGTTGTGTTGCATTTCTACAAAAGTTCAATCGGTCTCAACTTTTTAGTCTTAGTCAGCAGTTTCTTTTCAGCTAACCCCACCCCCACCCCCACCCCCACCCGGCAGCCTAGAAGCACTACCGCCATTCTGAATGAATGGGCAGACCTGCGTTTTGGCTGCTGGGCGATGCAGTTGGTGTGAATGCTCAGGATGATTAATGCAAAAGCACATGATCAGAGAAGGTGAAAGATGAAAAAATAATGACTTTCCTCAGTTGTCACTCTTCTTTTTATAATCTCCTCCCACTGTTTATCTCCTCTCCCTTTATTGTTTTTTTTCATTTGGCCATTTTCATTTTGAAAGTGTCACTTTTGTATAAACGGTTCTCCATAAAATGAGCTTTCAGAACTGGATGTGACATTTTTTTGGCTGCAGGATAAATGAAATACATTTTTACCACACACACACACACACACACACACACACACACACACACACACACACACACACACACACACACACACACTCTCTCCTTTTCTATAATTGAATTGAAATAAGTGAGATGTGATAAAAAAAAATTCAAGGTGAAGTGGGCACACGCAGAAATGTAGTGTACTGTACACACAAAAGTACTGTGTGCAGATTTATTTCATGCAGGTACACCGCCATCTCACATGCCGGAGGCACACTCTCTAACACACACACACATACACTCAAACTCACACACACACAGTAGTGGTATTGTAGTGCTGACCTGGTGTTATCAGAGTCAATGGTGTGAAACAGCTTCTCCAGCTCTTCCTCGTTCAGCGAGCCATCGGAGAAGAAAGCCTGGAACTCATCCAGAGACAGCTTGCCATCATCTGCATGAGACACACACACGCACACACACGCACACACACACACACACACACACACACACACAGACACACACAACTGTAAAATCATTTGCAGTACGAAACATCCTTGCAACGAGAACGGAGTTCCATCAAATATCTCCACGTTTATGCAAAAACAGCAGCAGCCAGAGGATATGATAATATGCTTACAGAGTCTGTTTTATTTCAAATCACTCTTTAAGATACACAATTAGTAGCCTTTTTTCTATGCAACTTGTTTGTCTTTAGTTGCCTCTAATTTTTTGTCTTCTAAATCTCATATTACAGTTAATACCGGTTTGCTCTGCTGTACCCTTTTTCCACCCTCACAAACACACAAATGCTCAGTATGATCCCAGCCTTCAGTGCTTTCTCAAGCTGCTGTGAAATCAATACAGCATGCGCCTCGGTCGGCTAAAAATCTTTAGCTATATCCTTGCTGTCTGTCTGTCGGTCTGTCTGTCTGTCTGTCGGTCTGTGCACTTTGGTAAGCACACAATGCAGGTTATATTTCAAGGCCTTTTGGGAAGCATTGATAACCATCAAGCTTTTGAAACAATACTGGATTTTTGCTTTTGCTATGTGGATTAGATTACTATAACCCTATGTTGCAACAGTCCAGGGTGCTTCATTCCATTAATTACATTTTGTTTTTTATTTGAACTGAAAACAGCACTTTCTTCCCTAAACATTATGTTTTGAACATAAAAAAGAATCTAACTCTGGTGTGTTGATTTCTGCTTTCCAAAAACTTCTCTGTTCTGACAGTTCTCTGTTGTAGAACAACACACAATTAATCAAATTTTAATCAGGATCACGATTTTGGCTTCCACAATCAAATTTGCGTGATCGAGCGATTTTTTGAATGTGTCATTTCATAGAACGCTCCTTTTTTTTTTTTACAAAGCCAATCTACCGCTCCGTAAACCAATATCTGATCATGAGCCAGTCAGAGTTGTTCCCTGCACCGCGCAGCTTAGTTTCTAGATGTACAGTCACAGAGGACAGAGTAACGTGAGGAAAATTCCACAACAGATGGCAGTCGGTTATAAGTTAGTCTAAAGGTTTACCAGTTTACTAGTAAACGCAACATTTTGTCTTATGTGTTGTGCATCCGCTGTCTCTCCACAAACAAAACAATGTTGTTTATATCGATAAGGTTTCCTTTTGCTTTACATGACCCATTTCTTCTGTAAAGCCGTGCCTGTGTTTGGCTCTCTCCTCTTACTCTCCATGCAGCCCTGCCCCCATTCACTCACAAGGCTCCAAGCAACATGGAGAGACACAGCTATGTCCACACTTTTGACATTTGTCCACATTTTAATTTTAATTATTAATAACGCAGCTGTATATTGTTAAGCAGGACAGGCAAACCTGTATTAGTACCAGTGTTTCTGCTGGTAACTCTGCTATCGAGGTGGCCACGTAAAAAAACACAGAAGAAGTTATTGAATGCAACTAATTTCAGTTCGTAGAGTAATAGTGTGTGAGACAGAGCCTGCCGGACCTGTGCAAGAGATGTGACCCATGGCCAGAATATGATAATTCATAAAAATGCAGCGCAGTGATGATAAAGACATTTCATACACAGGATGTGTGTAACTCTGCTGACCTGCCATTCGAGCCGTGCTGGACCCATTCATAATGAGTCAGTGATGGCTGACTCATTATGAATGGGTCCATCGCCCAGAATGTAGCATAATATGGATGTAAAACCAGTTAGGAATAGCCTATGTGACTATTTAATTTGTTTTGGTTAAAATCAACAAATAATCGTGATAATTAATCGTGATCTCAATATTGATCTTAATAATCATGATTATCATTTTGGCCATAATCGTGCAGCCCTACTCTGTTGGACATATGACTACTCCAGTGTCGCAGGAAATTCCGCTGGATGCATGTTTTTTCGCCAATGTCTGTTTCCTTCCGCTTTCTTTGTGTTAGAATTTAAAACTGTTGTGGATTTCTGAGGACTATGGTTACCTGGTCCTCAGATCTCTGCAGGGTAAATCCAGACAGCTAGCTAGACTATCTGTCCAATCAGAGTTTTCTGTTGCACGACTAAAACAACTTTTGAACGTGCACATTCCACCAAAACAAGTTTCTTCCCGAGGCTATTTTTGCAGCTGCAGAGCTCAGCGCCGCCCATGACGATTGTGATTGGTTTAAAGAAATGCCAATAAACCAGAGCACATTTTTCTCCCATCCTGGAATGCTGTGTGGACTACACAGACCCTCTCTTGGAGCGCTGATGAGGAAGTTCTGGCAAAGCGAGACTAGCCAGCTAACAATACATGTACACAACAAAAACAAGTTTCCAACAAGTCCTCTAAACCATACAACCACATAGATCTTTTGTTCCGACCTTCTAATACACGTGTCAAACTCAAGGCCTGCGGGCCAAACCCGGCCCCTCGCAGAATTTGATTCGGCCAGAATATCAACTTAGGTTCACAATGTATTTTGGCCTGCTAGTGTTCGCCAAATCAAAAAGACTGTAAGAAACTGTTTACAAACTGTTATTACACAACACTCACAAAGAATTTGGCAGATTTGCTGACTTTACCACAGATGGAGTTTTCATATTCAGGCTGTGAAACAAGATGTAAAACATGTAATCATCATTTTGCTTGATTTGCTAAATTTGATGATGGATAAGGAACTCTTTACTGACTATTGTAGGGCTTCATGTCAACAAAAGTGCAACAAAAGTCAAAAAAGTGACACAAAAGCAATAAAACATTGCAAAAACCGACTATTAAAAAATGTGACAAACACATCTGAGAAAGCCACTAAAAAGTCATAAAAAGCAACAAAAATTATAATGTATGAACACTCACCTAAAGGATTATTAGGAACACCTGTTAAATTTCTCATTAATTCAAATATCTAATCAACCAATCACATAGCAGTTGCTTCAATGCATTTAGGGGTGTGGTCCTGGTCCAGACCATCTCCTGAACTCCAAACTGAATGTCAGAATGGGAAAGAAAGGTGATTTAAGCAATTTTGAGCGTGGCATGGTTGTTGGTGCCAGACGGGCCGGTCTGCGTATTTCACAATCTGATCAGTTACTGGGATTTTCACGCACAACCATTTCTAGGGTTTACAAAGAATGGTGTGAAAAGGGAAAAACATCCAGTATGCGGCAGTCCTGTGGGCGAAAATGCCTTGTTGATGAGAAGAAGACCCCACCGGGTACCACTCATCTCCACTACAAATAGGAAAAAGAGGCTACAATTTGCAAGAGCTCAAAAAAATTGGACAGTTGAAGAGTGGAAAAATGTTGCCTGGTCTGATGAGTCTTGATTTCTGTTGAGACATTCAGATGGTAGAGTCAGAAATTGGCGTAAACAGAATGAG
The DNA here is from genome assembly GCA_013375575.1 of Percina caprodes. NCBI lineage: Eukaryota > Metazoa > Chordata > Actinopteri > Perciformes > Percidae > Percina > Percina caprodes. The sequence continues at coordinate 1,349,434 of JABXJD010000136.1, forward strand.
AACATGGATCCATCATGCCTTGTTACCACTGTGCAGGCTGGTGGTGGTGGTGTAATGGTGGGGGGGATGTTTTCTTGGCACACTTTAGGCCCCTTAGTGCCAATTGGGCATCGTTTAAATGCCACGGCCTACCTGAGCATTGTTTCTGACCATGTCCATCCCTTTATGGCCACCATGTACCCTCCTCTGATGGCTACTTCCAGCAGGATAATGCACCATGTCACAAAGCTTGAATCATTTCAAATTGGTTTCTTGAACATGACAATGAGTTCACTGTACTAAAATGGCCCCCCCAGTCACCAGATCTCAACCCAATAGAACATCTTTGGGATGTGGTGGAACAGGAGCTTCGTGCCCTGGATGTGCATCCCACAAATCTCCATCAACTGCAAGATGCTATCCTATCAATATGGGCCAACATTTCTAAAGAATGCTTTCAGCACCTTGTTGAATCAATGCCACGTAGAATTAAGGCTGTTCTGAAGGCAAAAGGGGTCAAACACAGTATTAGTATGGTGTTCCTAATAATCCTATAGGTGAGTGTATGTTAATGAACTCTACAAGTCTGGCCCTTGATGATTTTCATTTCCAGTGTGGCCCTTAGTGAAAATGACTTTGCTGCTGTCCAAATTACTACAGCCACTTAGTGTTAATTTAAGTGCTAAGAGCTAAGTGCTCTGGAGGAAACTACTAGAACTGTTGGGTCCTTGTAAATTATGGAGTGTGGTCTAGACCCACTCTATCTGTAAAGTGTCTCAAGATAACACTTGTTATGAATTGATACACTAAATAAAATTGAATAGAAAATTGAATTGAAATTAATTTTGTCACCCATTTTTAATTTAGTCTTAGTCTTGTGTCAAATGTCCTTGTTAGTTTTTGATATATTTAGTCATTCACATTTTTTGTTTAGTCTTGTCATTTTAGTAATTTTAGTCACAATTTAGTCTTTTTTTAAAATACATTTCTGAGATTATTTCTGATAACCATTTCAGTCAAATAATGTTTCACACATCTCATATATTGGTCAAATGTCATAATTACCTGATAAAATACACTTGTTGAATGATTTTTTGTGAATGCAACTTTGTTAAACACGTCTGGTTTTACATCAAGCCTCTTCCTTTATGCAAATACAATCGTACACAGACAGATGTTAGATAAGCACCAGGACTCCTGGGCTCTACAGCACCTTGTTACACAGACACATGTTAGATAAGCGCCAGGGCTCCTGGGCTCTACAGCACCTTGTTACACAGACACATGTTAGATAAGAGCCAGGGCTCCTGGGCTCTACAGAACCTTGTTACACACAGATGTTAGATAAGCGCCAGGGCTCCTGGGCTCTACAGCACCTTGTTACACAGACACAGGTTAGATAAGCGCCAGGGCTCCTGGGCTCTACAGCACCTTATTTTGTTGCCAGCAGTTGCATACATTTTTCCAGCCACATTGCAAGCTGTTTAAGAGCAGCTTCGCCAGCACTCCTGTCCTTGCCCGGGGCAGATCGCTACACGCTGTAGCAGCTTCTCCAGCAAGCTGAACCAGGCTTCCTCCCTCTCTCCACTTGCACTGCACTAGTTCTATTTCATGATGAAAAAGTAGAGACGATTGTAGACAAAAAATTAGGAGAGATTTTATCTCAGTTTTTATTTGCAAAACATTTTAGTCTCGTCTTTTTTTTCACCAATAATGCATTTTAATTTAGTCTTAGTCAGCGTTTTTGAACATTGGTGCAGTCTCGTCATCGTCTCGTCTTTGTCATGGAAAAAAAGGTTGTTGACAAACATATTTAGTCTTGTCTCGTCTGACGGAATTAACACTACGGCCACTAGAGGGTATCTCCTAACAATAAACATAAATATGGGTCAAACATTTTAGCATAAATTCACAGCTAAGGCTAAGGCTAATAATTCCCAAACAGGGCTTAGACTAACCCTCTGCAAAATAACTACTGGAAGGAACTTGTCTTGGTGGAACATGTGGACGTTCAAAAGTTGTTTTAGTCATTCAACAGAAAACTCATATTGGACAGATAGTCTAGCTAGCTGTCTGGATTTACCTTGTAGAGATCTGAGGACCAGGTAACCATAGTCCTCATGCAAATGCAAATTTATTTCCTGACCAGTCTGAATTACCTACTCTGACCTCAAACTGACCCCCTTACATTCAAAACTGTTCTCATCTGAGCTCTTATGTCCCCACCACTTTTCAACACATGTGATGACATGTGACCTAATTTATTGTTAGTAACAGGTTTTTATTCTGCAGAGCACTTCTTTCTTTTAACATTCAAACAACCAACCAACCAAGCAACCAGTGCAGTGAGAGTTTAGAGTGGTAGTGCTGCATTAGGGAGTGGCTATTCATGGCTTTTACTCCATCCTGTATCTGCTCACTGGTATGCCTGACTCTGTCTCACCACATGATGCAGAGCTAGATATCAAATATTAATTCCCTTGCCCTGGCTCAAAGTGTTTGTCCTTGAGTGAGGCTGACTGGATGCAGCAGGGTGAGCTATGGGAAACACTGCAGAACACTGGGAAACCACAGGGACATGAGGACTACAGCTGTACAAATCTATTCCCTCTGCTGTTTCTCCATTAAGGATTAGGCAAGTTTATGAATTACTACCAAGAATGTATTATATTTTTATTGCACCTTTCTTTCTTTTGCTGCTATTTTCTGGCCCCTCTGTCTTTCTTTATTTTTGGCCTCCTCCACTCCTCCTCCAGTGAGTCTGACACACATCCAGCCGGGAGACAGCGAGCGCCACTCTCTGGCTCGGCTCCAGCTTTGACCGCTTAGAACCAAAGGCTTCAGATGCTTTTTGAAACAACCTGTGAACAATAACTTCCAGCAACTCCACAACCATAGCCAACCAAACTCTTTTTTCGCCCTCCTCTGTACCTCACTTCATACCCGGCCATCTCCCTATTAGTCTTCCCGAATATTTCATCCTTCTTCTCTTCGAGTTGAAGAAACACACAAAGTGGAAACTAACTCTTCGATGTTGTGCGATGTTGATTTCTGCGGCACCCAATGATGCCGGTTAAGAATGCTTGGCATAACCTTTCCTCAACAGAAGGCATGTTTGTTTGAGGCGGACTTCTGAAATGCCACTTCTTGTGTTCACAGCACCAGTCCCACTCTCCCAGTCTGCCAAGTCTTGACTGTTTATTCAGACTCTAAGGCCATGACTATTTCTAACCTGCCCTTCTCTGGCACAGCAGTGAAGAAGCACTGAAGCAGAAGCACTGGTGTTTAATTCAGTGACCCAATTTACTGTATGTAGCCAGCTAGCCCGGTTAGACCCTCTTAGGAATTCTCCAGTAACACACCAGAAATGCAGCACCGCACACACGCGCACACACACACGCACACGCACACACACAGCAGATAGCTGGCTAACCCCATTTTCTAAAGCATGAAATACTCCCAAATTACTCTACAGCTTCTATAATCCCTGACCTATACTATACCACTTTCAAATACTCAAATATGTGTATTTTATTGTCGCATAACAACCTCTCACACATGTGCAATGTAAGGTGCTACTTGCTTGTTCTCCATTTGTTAATTCTCTTTTATTCACCAAATAGGACAGCCAGGCATCAAAGTCAGCTACTAAACAGCATCTATAGAACAATTAAGCTGCTTCACATTATCTAAGTCCTGGTCCTCCAGTCAACAACTCACCCTGCAACTCCTTTAAGAAAACCCCATTATAAATAAAGTACACTGACGAGCACTCTCCTCACTAACCTAACAAACTGGCAACAGAGGAGGTGATGCAAAAGCCAATAGCATCCTGTCTCTGCCAAATGAAACACTTTAGATGTGCCCTGTTTGCTGAAATTACCCTTATTTTACTGTCCAAAATGGCCCACGGAGGGAAATTATTCAGATGCAAAGGAAATGACCCAAACTCAAAAATGTCCTCTGAAAACAGCAGGGAGGAGATGAGCACAGCACTATTTTAACACTGTACCTGATTCCAGCTAGTTTTCACTATCCAGCTGGGGGTGAGAGTAGGTGATGTTACACTGCAGCGTATTCTCATCAACGGGCCCCTATCATATTGGACAGAAACCTATGCCTATGGTGGAATCACTGGTCCCCTTAAGTAATATTTCAGCGTCACAAACAGAGCTCCCCTTGTTGTCAGTCTTGTGTTTCGGGACCCATCCACCACCCTGACCTCCTCCCTATGCAGATTTTCACACTCTTACCCCTGTTTTCCACTGGGTGCCTCTTCGCTGTGTTCCGGTGGCACCATGGCAAAAAAAAACAAGATGGTGAAGCCTGTGATGCCAAACTCAAGGCTGTAAAAGGGCAGTTCTCAAACCAATGGGTGACGTCATGGATGCTACGTCCACGTTTTTATTTTACAGTCTATGGTTGATATGTGTGAACCACTACATGATTTCTGAGCCTCTTAAGCCAAAAGTTACTTCTAGCTGAAACTTTGGCCTGCCAACGTGCAAACACTACCCAGTACAGCTCTGATTATGTATGTCTCCTTAGGTTCCAATTCCATTACACTGTTGCATTTTGATGATGAATTATGGAAATCACACACACACACACACACACACACACACACACACACTGCTGTGTACAAAATCAGTGCAAGGGTTTAAGGTAGAGAATCTGCTGGTTGTCTCTGTCTTTCTTTCTGTTCTTGTTTGCTTTCTACGAGTCCCATGTGACTCTCTTCAAAGACATAATAGGTTGTTGTTATATTTACATCTTTTTACTGACGGTCTTTGTTACACAGCCTGTTGTTTTACAGTTATTTTTTCGATTGCTAACCACTGTGGGCACAACTGGAGTCACACGTGCAAAACTCAAACTACAGTCTGCACAGAAGCAGTTCACGCGGACCAAACTTTTGTTCCTTTTTCTTTGCTAGAACACACTTTTCAAAACTCCATACACTTATCTCATGACTTTAACCACGACCTGCACAACTCTGTGGATTTACAGCACTTTGATCAGATGCTAACACATTGCTGTCACGGTTTACCACACACTCAAAACAGTTTTCAGTCTGATGCCTATCAAACACTGCTGATTGCAATTTTAGCTGAAAGACTAAGCAGGTGTCTTTTTTTATAATTGTTAGTGGAAATATACGGTATTTACATACATTTTTCATACAATCACCAAATAAACAAATATACACTGTACCGTTTGAGAGAAACAGTTAAAAGAGCAAAGATACCAACATGTCCAGGTCAGATGTCTGAGGTTACATACCTACATACTACACACATAAATACTATAAAAAAGGGAAAACACTATATCTTTACTATAGTAAAACTGCGTTCTTAAGTAATGGAGGTGAAAGCAATGGAAACACTCCATTCATTACTATTTAGAGATGATGCAGACACCCAATGTGATGAAGAAAACATAATGCTAGTGAGAGGCAGGATCAGTCACACTATTCTATGTTACTGTCATGTACCTTTAGTTTTTTCCCAGTAATTCCATGAATTAGTAGAGACAAAATACTATATTTAAGCAAATTGCTGATTTTAGTTCCTTCTTGTTTACCTTACATAAAAATTGCTATATTGTAAAATATATATCTTTTCGTTAGAGAGTGTGAAGTCACTCAAATTGTTCAAAAGTTTGTAATTTCTGTATTGGTGTTTGATGCTAGTGTTTTGACTCAGTGTGTTCTGAGGGACAGTGTGTGTTATTTAGATGAGGATTTTTCATAGTGTTAGGTTGCTCTGAGCCTGTTTTGAGATGTGTGTTAAGAGTTGTGTTGCTTGGAATGAGTTTGGAATGAGTTCACAAATGAGTTGAACTGTTGAGCTCAGGTGACTGTTGGTAGTGCAGACTGTAGTTTGAGTTTTGCACATGTGGCTTCAGTTGTGCACAGTGTCGTTTAGCAATAAAAAAAAGTACCGTAATGTAATTGCAATGTAATAGACCTGTGTCACAGTTAATTCAGATCTGCGTGTCAGCTGGGGATTGATAATGGAATTAGATCGCAAATTGAAATGTTACTGTTGAAAGTATATGCTGACAGTTACGATTGTCTGATTAAATCATGAATGAATTGATTAACAATTCTGCTACACATGCGCACAGAACAGCTGATCTAGCCTCCACATTACACGCCACGTCTTTCTCTCTCTCTCTCTCTCTCTCTCTCTTTCTCTCTCTTTGCACACACACAGAAACACACATAGAGAGGCAGACAAATTAGCCAAAAAAATAAAACAAATATAGTTAACTTCTGTCTTGCTAACATGCATGAGCTACTAGCCACACTCCAGGTGAATACAGTAAAATATGTGTTTAATAATCACAATCGTCATCACAATCGTCACATGAATATGCAAATGAGGTGATAACTGAAATTTTTTTAATCTGCATTTATTTGACAAGGTACTGCAGGTGACATATCAGCACCAGAACTTCCCCAGTTAATGAGTTAAGAGTCTTTCCCCCTTACAAATTAGGTTTAAATATGCAGATTAATTTAGAAGAGATATATAGATCCAGCCTAAAACAAATCCAATCTAAATGTGTATTTTGGAAGTTTTACTTCCCTGGAAGAAAAACAGACCAAAATCTTCAAATTGAACACATGTAAAAAGTGTCCTGCATCATACAGTAAAGGCATTATTTGGATCGTAGGCTCCTCTAATAATAACAGGGTTTTTCCTGTAAAATGAGCCAAGTTGCAGCAACAGCCTTGTTCAGTATGGTGTGAAGATTTTTGTTAAGATTTTTCAAAAAGATGTTTATGCCATATTATGCTAATTTTCAGTTTCATATTTATATTTTGAGGTTGTACTAGAAGAGGTTTACATGGTCTCATTTTCAGAAAACATATTTTTGTTGTACCGCACATTGCTGCAGATCCTCTTTTCACCCTGTGTGTTTAGGTCTCGGTTTTAGTTTCAGAGTGAAACATCTCACTTGTTTCAGCTACAGAGTGATATACCCTATCTCATTTCTTACTATCTTTGTTGGGAGTTGCACATGCTCAGTAGCTCGGTAAGATCCCATCAGCTAGATAACTCTTTCTCCAACTTTGGTCAGTCCAAGGCAGGGTTAGCGGGAAGACTTCTTCTAAACAAGGGACACTTGTGGAAAATCCTAGAAAAAATTAATTTTTCATAATATGGACACTTTAGGTGTTATTTATTGCAATAACACCAAAATAATAAAAATGATGTATTGCCATTTGCAAAATAAAAAAAAACTATGTCCATCTCCTTGGTGCAGTCACCTATTCTAAATGCTTGAAACTATATATAATACTAAAACCTCTCTGTCTGAACCATAGACCGTTAATATTCATACAATATATACAATATACACTCACCGGCCACTTTATTAGGTACACCTGTCCAACTGCTCGTTAACACTTAATTTCTAAGCAGCCAATCACATGGCGGCAACTCAGTGCATTTAGGCATGTAGACATGGTCAAGAGAATCTCCTGCAGTTCAAACCGAGCATCAGTATGGGGAAGAAAGGTGATTTGAGTGACTTTGAACGTGGCATGATTGTTGGTGCCAGAAGGGCTGGTCTGAGTATTTCAGAAACTGCTAATCTACTGGGATTTTCACGCACAACCATCTCTAGGGTTTACAGAGAATGGTCCGAAAAGAAAAAACATCCAGTGAGCGGCAGTTCTGTGGGCGGAAATGCCTTGTTGATGCCAGAGGTCAGAGGAGAATGGCCAGACTGGTTCGAGCTGATAGAAGGGCAACAGTGACTCAAATAACCACCCGTTACAACCAAGGTGGGCAGAAGAGCATCTCTGAACGCACAGTACGTCGAACTTTGAGGCAGATGGGCTACAGCAGCAGAAGACCACATCGGGTGCCACTCCTTTCAGCTAAGAACAGGAAACTGAGACTACAATTTGCACAAGCTCATCGAAATTGGACAATAGAAGATTGGAAAAACGTTGCCTGGTCTGATGAGTCTCGATTTCTGCTGCGACAGTCGGATGGTAGGGTCAGAATTTGGCGTCTACAACATGAAAGCATGGATCCATCCTGCCTTGTATCAACAGTTCAGGCTGGTGGTGGTGGTGTCATGGTGTGGGAATATTTTCTTGGCACTCTTTGGGCCCCTTGGTACCAATTGAGCATCGTTGCAACGCCACAGCCTACCTGAGTATTGTTGCTGACCATGTCCATCCCTTTATGACCATAATGTACCCAACTTCTGATGGCTACTTTCAGCAGGATAATGCGCCATGTCATAAAGCTGGAATCATCACAGACTGGTTTCTTGAACATGACAATGAGTTCGCTGTACTCAAATGGCCTCCACAGTCACCAGATCTCAATCCAATAGAGCATCTTTGGGATGTGGTGGAACGGGAGATTCGCATCATGGATGTGCAGCCGACAAATCTGCGGCAACTGTGTGATGCCATCATGTCAATATGGACCAAACTCCCTGAGGAATGCTTCCAGCACCTTGTTGAATCTATGCCACGAAGAATTGAGGCAGTTCTGAAGGCAAAAGGGGGTCCAACCCGTTACTAGCATGGGGTACCTAATAAAGTGGCCGGTGAGTGTATATACAATATATATACAGTCTATGGTCTGAACTCAATTTTGTTGAGTATATCTATTAAACAATTGTGTAAGGGAAATCAAATAAATTGGTAAGGTAGTCAGAGTTGTGTTAATATATTTAACATTTAGTTTAAATAAAAAAAAATTTAAAAGAAAAATGTAGTTATTAACTATTAGGCCTTTTTTCCCTTGAGTCCCTGCGGCCGAAAATGTCTGTGCACGTTCCGGTTTCCCAGTAAGGTCATGTCATTCTAACGCCCAGGAGTCATAAACAGCATGGCATTTTCAGACCTCAGCGTTCTTCATTTTGAAAATACCACACAGGAAATCAACTAAAAAGCCTCTCTGTTCAGCCAATAGTGGAAAAAGGCATAATGATTGTGATCTGCATAATTGTGGGGTCATGTGTATTGTCAAATTGCAGATGGTGAAAATGCCAGCAACGCACCCCGTCCTTTTCAGAATTGATTCAAGAGTGATTCAAGATTTGATACACTTTTGTAAACAAGACACGTTTCTTGCCTAATACAAGTCAAATTAAAAATACTGGCTTTGCTGTGATCACTTACTGGTGGGTCTATAACTATGGGTGATCATCCAATTTACATTCAGATATGGAACTACTGAAATAATGTAACTAATATTATTCAAATGAACAAATTACTTTTAGTAGCACAACATGGGATATCCTGCTACAGTCAATTGCAACTACAATTTATATATTAAATCCACACAGATTTTTTTTTTTTTAATTATACGCTAACTTTATAGTTTTGCGAGTGGGGCCCGACAGCCAGGGCCCCTAAAAGCATCCCATTGGTTGAATTTACTGGTGCAAAAGCGTGCACACTGCATTTCGTGATGGGTGAAAAACGTGTTCTGGTTTATTGGCATTTCTTTAAACCAATCACAGTCGTCTTGGGCGCGCTAGGCGCCAAGCAGAGCCACGGTGCCGCTGCAAAATTGCTTCAGGAAGACACATGTTTTGGTGGAACATGTGGACGTTCAAAGGTTGTTTTAGTCATGCAACAGAACACTCAGAAAAGAGTGACATCTGGCGCAATTTCCGGCGGCCCCTCACCAATCCCGGGAAATGAAACGTTGTGTATATAGACTACTAGCTAGCTAAAGAGGGACTGATATTGTGGTTCAACTTAATTTATCGTTACAACGGTAGTCATTACACATTGGTAATAAAACGCTTGGAACAACGTTATTCCTGACTGACGTGTATTAGCAGTGCATTGTTTACTGCATGTGTTTTGCTTTAATAATACTCCGTTGTGAGTAGGCTATTGAAGGCTATTTGATGTTACGGTAAGAAATATTTGTCATTGTCATTTGGTGGTCCTAATGTTGGTATAGTAAGATAGTCGTTACTCAGATCTTCAATAGTTGTGTAATTTAAGATTGCATTATTCAGCTCGTGATCCATTGGTCACCGCAATCAAAGTGTCTCCCTCTCTCAGTCATGTGCAGTTGAATTGCAGATTTAATTATTTAATTTTCCTGTATAAATATTTCGCAACCCTACCAGAATTTCTACGTCAAAATATCCATTGATACCCATTATATCTGATTGGAGCTTCACGCTTTGTCGAGCCAGCTAACTCAAAAAAGCCTTGCTCTGTCAAAATTGCTTCGTGGTAAACCCCTCATGGCTAATTATCCTCAGGTCTATTTGGACATTCTCCAGGTCTTTTTACGATGGGGTATTTTATGATTAATAAATCTTAAATTTATGATTAAATTATGCACAGGTTCAGATATAGGTTTTCATCAGGTCTGTTTAGATCGGGTCCAAAATAAGATTTCTACCTGTAGCAACACCCCACACTAACATAGACCCTTGCATTTTTCGTAGCCCATAGCTCTAGTCCGGACTAACTGCCTTTCCCGCACTAGGTGGGAGACAATTCCCAGCTCTGGAATAACACCAGCATTGTGTATAAGCAAGTGGAGCCTCTGTTTGACTAGCGCAGAGGGAGGCCATGTTTTCTGGACACTCAGGACAGTATGAACGGGATGTCAGGATGTGTGTGTGTGTGTGTGTGTGTGTGTGTGTGTGTGTGTGTGTGTGTGTGTGTGTGTAAGAGGACAGTCAGAGCAGTGGACCTACAGCGCTAACTGCTCTCTCTCTTTTCTCACTACAGACTAAAGAGAAGCAATTAGCACTTCCTTCTTCCTGCTGGGCACACCCAGCACACAGCACTGAGGAAGAAGAGAGACCGAGCAAGCATTTCCTTCACTACGTCTCGCACATGCGCACGCACACACACACACACACACACACACACACACACGTAATTATGTTGGTTTCTAAAGAAATTATTTACCATCGCTTTCCTCTCTCCAGTCTCTCCTCTCTCTGTCTTGCTGGTAATCATTATTTTTGGGGCGCTATATGGGTTGTCATAGCAACAAGAAGAGGGGAATTGACCCTCCTCAGGCTCAGGATTTCACCATCTCTATCTCCCTTTGTACACCATTAACACACACACACACACACACACACACACACACACACACACACACACACACACACACTCAGTCAGTCAGAGAGAGTTAGAGATTTGTTCTATGAGCTGGTACTTCCCTTTTAGTCTAATTTATCCTTCAAACAATTCTTATCAGCAGGGTGGGGAAAATGTGTGTGTGTGTGTGTGTGTGTGTGTGTGTGTGTGGAGCTGTTTCACCTAATAGATGAGAAACAGGACTGAGCTGTCAGATCTTGTCATTTCTCCCTATCCATCACTGCAGCCCACCTGGACCCCACACACACACACACACACACACACACACACACACACACACACACACACACACACACACACACACACACACACACACACACACACACACACACACACACACACACACACACACACACAGGGATGCTGCATGACTGCTGAGGTGGTTATGGAACAGCAGATATAACACATGCCTTTGGTGTGGGAGATCTGGGTTTGATTCCCACTGTGATGCATCAACCAATGTGTCCCTGAGCAAGACACTTAACCCCTAATTGGATAAAAGTGTCAGCTAAATGACATGTAATGTAATGCATGCACACAGATGTATATATTAATTTGGCAACTCCCTCAAGTAGCATCGTTTAAACAGCTTCCACAGCTGTTGACAGGATCTTCTTGTTGGCCAGCGTCTACTCTGCTGAAGTGTCTTCAAGCAAAACACTGGATTAAAGTATCTCTCTCTTATAGATTCCACAGTAAGTATAAACAGATGTTCTCAATCACAATAACACAAAAGGCTGCTCAGTGTTCTTGATTAACACAGATGAAGGGCGTTTTCACACCTGTTGTCTGTTTGCTCTGGCCCCAATCTGTTGATGAGTTGTAATGAGGTGTAGTTCTGTAGAAAGAAAATAGTTCTGATATCAAACTGATCACAAGCAGGTCTGTGGATTATCTCAAGAAACCATTACCACTAACAACTCAAAGAAAAACATCACGCTATTATTAACATTTAAGAAAGCGTACTGGATTGCTATGTATTCCTAGTGTTCGGTTTTGAAAGCAGTCCTTGGTGCAATTCTGGTGCACGAAAACGCTAAAGATGCCTGATGAAAAACACTGCATTCACAAAACATTTACGTGGTAAAATCAGATTCAAAAGACCACCAAACATGGCCACCCAAGGATAATGTGACTTTGGTTGGTTATTGCATTCATGAGGGTGATATTTATTAAAGCAACATTGCATAACTATTTATTTACTTAAACATAACAGCTTCAAAATTATTTTACTACACTGACTTCTAGGAGAGGGAACGTTGCCTCTGTCTTTCCCATTGTGGGCCCAGATTGCTTGCTTTTTAAATTGGAAACATTTAATGTACCAATATAAAGGATCTGAATTTGAAAGGTCCTTTAGACATTTCTATTCCCAACTCATATATTTCTGCTGTTTTTATTCAGTATAACATCTTCCTCCTCCACCTAACCTCTTTTCATAAGGTTGTTTGTGTGTCTTCTATGATAAGTTTTTATATATATTTTTTAATCGCCTGTTCTTACACTATAGAACTTTGGCGAGCGGGTACAATAGGCCTGGAAAAGTGCTATAAAGCTTTACAGAACCAAGTCACTGATTTTGGGGAAACTGAATCATATTTTATGGAGAAAACGTTGTTTTTCCCTGTGATGTCGTCCAGTTTCTGCTCCACCAGTACAACATGGTGAGTCAATGTGTATTTAAGGAGCTGCAGCGAGACATGCGCAACCATCACTGTGGTCTTTCACATCCAACAGAAACATTTTGCAAATACCCAGAAAAGCGCACAGTAAAAGTTTATACAGATAGAGTGTGCAGTTAGCATCACCGTGCTCCTAATTTTTAATAAAACCTGACATGTGGGTCATAATTTTTTTAATGAGAAGGATATGAGTCTCTCTCCATCTCCTGAGTGACAGATGGTTCCCTTGTGTAAACAACACAACGTCTGTCTCTCTGGATGAAGAGATGAGCCACAGTGGATCATCATTCACTCTCATCTATTTTCTGTCTCAGCGGAGAGTGGAATGATATGTAATCATCATCAATCTGCTGGCTGAACATAATAATGTTATTATTAGAGTGTGGCTGCACACAACACAATGGCTAGAATTGTGTGTGCGTGTGTGTGCGTGGGGGGGTTATCCTAATGATGAGTAATCTTAGGTGATGGTAGATAATAGCGGTGTGTCAGTGTGAGGATGATGCATTCAGGTGCCTGCCTTTTGCCGCAGATCCTACCACCTGAAACCCATTGGCAGCCTCTCCTGCCTCCTATCAGCCCTTTGGGGAGGCCTCATTTGCACAAATGGTGTTTTATGGTTCCTGTTACAGCCAGATATGCTCCTTCACCAGCCCATAATTGACTACCATTGCCCACGACGGTGCGTTTTAATGCAGCGCGATGGTGTTTAATGGCAGATAATACAATGTTGGCGCACTAAACGAGGTCATTTCTGTCCATCGTGACATCCCTCTTTGTTGTTAATGTTATCGCATGCCGCCCTGGTGGCTCGCCACATTAACGAGTTTGCCAAGAAAGCTGTCTATATTGTGTTAATGTATAGACAGATGTGTTCTCATTACAAGCATCATAGTATCTTATTTTAACTAAAACAAAGCACAGTACATGCAAACAAGGAGATGTTACTATTTATTACCTGACTATATATTATATTCCTACTACAACCATTTGTAGTCAGTGTTCCATTATCCGGCCCCGTCAGACACCGCCTACCAAGAGCCTGGGTCTGACCGAGGGTTCTTCCTAAAAGGGAGTTTTTCCTCACTACTGTCGCACTAAATGCTTGCTCTTGGGGGAATTCCTGGAATTGTTGGGGCACTGAGTGTGGTGTAGACCTACTCTATCTGTAAAGGGTCTCCAGATAACTTTTGTTTTTGGTTCGATACTACAAACAAAATTGAAATTACAGGGCAACTACAAGGCAATCATTTTCACTGGGCATGGGGCGGAGCATATCCTCTGACTTTGTAAAAATCCTCTCCACAATTTTTCTAATTCAGTTTGATTTACTCATTAACTTTACTTTAGAAGTGTATTTTCTTCATGTCCAGCTGCTATAATACAGATGAAACAAGAGAGGAGTTGATACAAATGTTAATAATGTAATACTCAATGATTAATTGATTTCATTTTTCAAACAACTTGCACAACATTTTCTCATCTTTTTTTAATCCTAGACTCTTTTTAATTATAAACCCTTGACTGATTACAATCAAGAGATAAAAAAATCAAACATCACATAATTTTTTACCAAATACATCAATGTCGATATTGCGGCGATATTATAGGCTTGACATTTGGTGATTTCACAAAATATTGCTCGAATGAGATTTTTGATTTTATGTGGATATAATGACTAAGTGGGTAAAGGTAATTAATAGAACAGCTAGAACAGTCTGGTAAGTTCAGAAAATGACATCACTATACTGTAACGCAGCCTTTAAAACCAGGAAAAGACATTATTATTTCATCACAATATTACAATATACAATATTTAACACAATATCCAGCCTCACATATCAATATCGATATAATATGGATATAATGCCCAGCCCTAATTGGGTTGACTGTTCGATCTAAAAAGCATGGTCATGAAACAAAGGACCATTCCATTCGGGCTACAGTATATGAGGGTGTCTGATATGACATGGATTTGCTTGGTTTCTCCCAATAAATCCTGATATATAGCCTATTTTGGTATGAATAGCCATAGACAATAGTCAATGATATCAGCCTATTATTATTGCTGTTAGATTAGAGGTAAGGGTGTTCATGTTAACAAAAATTAGAAGTGCTGGTACTTAGGACCGGTGAGTCCTGACACAAAGAGCTCCACAACAGCAACGATAACACTTAACAGGATAAAATGGCAATTTAGTTTACAAAGAGTTTCACATAGCCAGTACTTGGCCTGCACAGAGCAATGATTAATAGAGCTTTAGAAGTGTCTGACAGGTAAAAAAAAAAAACATGCCGAAAAGTGGAGATGGAGAGGGGAGGAAATGAGACTCGGAGAGATGAACTCAATGAGATGAACAAATGGATGGAGGAAACGAGATGAGGAATCAGAAAGAAAGTGAAACAAGAGAGAAAATGACACCAAACTCTCTCATCTTCCTTATCCTTCCTTCCCTCCTTTCCTCCTTCCTGCAGCCAACTATCCACTCCCTCCGTCCTCAAACAGAACTACTAATGAAAAACTCCCCGTTTTATTTCCATAGGGAATTAAAATGTTTCAATTATATTTCCACCTTATCCCCCTCCCCTCTCTCCGTCTCTCTCGGCCATGCAACGCTGCATCCTCATAAAAGAGAAGATAAGAGAGGAACGGAGCAGTAGAGAAGGGTTTTTGTCAGCGAGCAAAGCCAATGGGCTGAAGGAGGATGAGCGTTAACGAGGCAGACTGTTAACAAGGCACACACACACACACACTTACACACTCAGACACACTCAACAGTGTGGATCTACTTTGATAGTGTTCAGTAAACGGCAAAAACAGCCTGACAGATACACACACGCATTATGTAACTTTACATTGACAGCTAATTTTCTGTTACACACTGGGGCCCCGGCAGCAGTCCTAGATAACATTTGTTCATGCCAATTTAGAGACAGTTAAAGTATTTTTTTTTTTTTGTCAACCTTCCCTGTGGTGCCGTTTTCCTTTGATAAACCTGAGAGAGTCAGTAAAGAGCAGGAGATACTGTGTGTACTGCCACCTCCACAACACTCAGACCCGGTGGCAGACACAAATCTGTGGGCGGGCATCTGATTTCCGTGTGCGGGCCCATATAAACATAATAGATGGCGTATTGGCAGAGTGGCTTGATCAGGCTGATTATACAACTATAGGTATATCCTCTTATGCGTGTCACGCAAAGTCATATGCTGTATTCCATTTCCTGGGCAGCAGGCCATGTTTTCTTTATATACACTCTCACAGGCGTAGAGCAAAATTCTGGGCCCTGTAGGAAGGCATTTTCTATGGGCCCCTCCCCACATCCACAGCTATTCATTCTAGATATTCATAGTTATTAATTATCCGTAATGAATAGCTGTGGTACTCAGTCCCCTTTTTCCCCTCAGTCCGACACCCCTGTACACCTGTTTTCCTTTTGCACCTTATTTTCATGCAACGTACAGGTCTTAATCATTGATGTTTAACTCAAAACACTGTACTTTCCAGATTATGAATTGTGATGAAAAAATACGTAGGCTACACTCTGCCATTTCTCCTCTACTGTAACTTATGTCACTCAGGGGTGACCACAAGACACCCCCCACAAAGAATTAGTTTAGGGACCTGCATTTATTTCGATACACTGTTATGTTACGAGGATTCACACCCTTTAAGTTTTTTTGTCAAGAACACACCTGCCTGTCCAAGGTGTGACGCCACTCACAAGTTATTATTTCAGAGCATGAAGTATGTTGTTGCGACTGAATTTATATGAGCGGCTAATATCTGTCAGCTGAAAATGGAATTTCTAGCCTTTGAATTGACAGGTGTTTTGTCTGTCTGGGCATCTTAGCAGCAGTGTGAATCAGTTTAAGCTGTTTAAATACAAGAGGGATGTGCAGTGACAGCCAGCGAGCTGATTTGTCATTGCAGCTATCATTGAGTCTCGACTGTGGTGGAACTGAGCACGAATGATGTCAGAATAGATCGTTCTTCTCAATCTTTGCTTAAGAATGTCCTACAGTTACAGCTGGGCAATGTGGAGAAAATCAATCTCACAATATTTCTGACCAACTACAATTGCCCGTCAATCAAGCATTGATTCAGTGTACGATGCTTTTGACATACTTTGTCACCACGTCAACAGCAATTCACAGCATTCACAGCATTTTGCTCAACCTCTGTCCCTTTCCCCAGTCCCTCCCTAAATCCTACTAATCCCAAAACAACATCATCTGAAAATAGCCGTGCTCAGCACTTGATCCCTAAGTAATAAAACTCTCATCCTGAGGAATTTATCAGTGACAACAAACTGGACTTCCTCTACATCACCGAAACCTGGCACAGCCACCTGGACGACTTCTTACTCAAGCAGATCACACCAACAGGATTCACCCACACGCAACCACGCACTGAGGGATGGGAGGTGGCGTTGCCACTCTTCACAAAAAGGACAATAAAATAACCACCATCTCCATCCCACCCGCCATGTGAACTTCACCAAATGAAGTCCCGCAAATGTCGGCTGGAAAGACTATAATAAAACCGGTTTAACAGTTAATCTCCATCCATATACAGACTACCTTCACCAATACAAAAAAACCCTAAACACAGCTCATACACTCCAGCTTCAACAACCCCAAGACTCTCTTCTCTACAATAGACACATTTCTTAAGCCCCCTGACAACCTTTTTACAACCTTCACAGTGGACAAATGCAACTCTTTTCTCTGTTTTTAAACCAAAATCAACACCATTTACAACAGCTTGACAACCTCCCCTGCTCCTTCAACCACCACACCTGCCTCCACCCTGTCAGTCACTCTCATTTCTCTATGCTGTCCCCTTTCGCATTTCACTACAGGTATGAACAGCTCCAACTGCAGCCTCGATCCCATCCCATCAGCTTATTAAGACCTGTCTACCATCCATTGCTACAATCACCATTCCTCTCTCAGGTCTGGATCAGTCCCCACAACACTCAAGCTTGCATCAGTCACCAAGTCATCAAGAAACCTGGTCTAAACCCAGACACCATGTCCAACTTCTGACTCATTTCCAACCTCCCCTTCCTATCAGAAATCCTGGAACGTGTTGTCGCTGCTGAAATTAAAACCCACCTCTCCTCCAATAACCTGTTTGAACGTGTTTGAACCGTTTTGAATTCTGTCCCAACTACAGTGGCACCGCACTATCCTGGCTCTGTTCCTATCTCACCAACAGACATGCACATCGACAACTGCACCTCCTCCATTGCTGCTCTGTCACAAGGCATCCCCGAGGGTTTGGTGCTTGGCCCTCACCTTTTCATCCTTTACACCCTGCCACTCGGAAATATTATACGCAAACATGGTCTTCACTTCCACTGCTACGCCGATGATGTCCAGATCTGCATCTCTACCCAATCCCCCACCACGGCTATATCCTCCACCCTGACCCACTTCTCACTGACATTCAAACCTGAATCAACTTCCTCTAACTCAAGTACAATAAATCCGACTTGATGCTCATGGGCCCAAAATCCCTCACAAAGTACCCCATAACTTTGGTCTAACTGTCAACAACTCCACCCTGTCTCCATCCCTACACATCCGTAACCTGGGAGTCATCTTTGGCAGCAACCTCACTTTTGAAAACCACATTAACCAGAACTGCCTTCTTTCACCTCAAAAACATTGCTCGTCTCCGCCCGTCACTCACCTTCTCACTGCCAGAATTGACAACTGCAACAGCATCTTCTACGGTTCACCTGCAAAAGCCTTTAATAACCTCCAATACATCCAAAACTCTGCTGCCCGTCTCCTCACCCACACCCGTTCCCATGATCACATCACTCCAGTCCTTCAGAACTGGCTCCCTGTTTCCCAATGCATCCAGTTTAAAGTCCTCCTCTGTCTGGAACTCCCTAGCCATACACATCCGTGACTCTTCTGACCTGGACACATCCAAAACACTAATCAAAACACACCTCTTCAGATTAGCTTTCCACATACAAGTGATTGAAACAAGAAGTTCTTTGGAGCACAATACACATGATTCTGACATAGAAACAACTTTAGAAGATTTTCTTGTAGGAAGGCTCTCACCTGATTTAAAAATAAATAAATAATTGCTTTTAATATGCTTTTTGTTTTGGTTTTATTGCTTATCTGTTTTAATATGATGTATGTGCTGGTTTTATTGTAAAGTGTATTAGTACCATGAAAAGCGCTATATAAAAAAAAATGTATTTGAATATGTAGGCTATATAAATGTATATGTAATTATGTAAGTAATTATTTTTTTCTACATTTTTTGTTGGCATTTGTTTTTTTGAGCATTCGTTTTGATGTTATTTTCAATAGTCTTTGCTTTTGATGTTCGTTTTCATGTTTTTTGGTTGACATTTATTCGGATTATTTCTTTACTTTTTTTGTTTTTGATTCTTTTTGACAATTTTTTCTCTACGCTTTTTTGGGAAAAACAAACAAACAATGTGTCTAGGGGCAGTAAGAATTGCCTCGGGGCAAGTAGAATCTTTTTTACATGCCCAACCAGACAATTGATAAAAAAACATTTGAACCCTGGACAACACTTGTGTCATATTTGGATATCCACAATTTAAGACAATATCTAGTCTCATATATCAATATTGATATAATATCCATATATTGCCCAGCCCAACCTGAAGTGTCTGTTTAATATCAAGAATTCAAATGTATTTGTTTTGTTCATGTGCCTATTCCTATTCAGGGTCCGTGGGAATGGGAGGCTATCCCAGCATGCACTGGTCTTGAAGGAAGATGAACACAATGGAAGAAACCTCATTTAAACTCTGATCTTTACGTGTTGAAGCAAACAGATGCCATCTCCATACAGAGAGGACCCGGTTTGGGATTTAAACCCAGGTCGTCGTGGCTGTGAGGCGAGGCTGTAAACCACTAACCCACACTACAATTAGAAATCTCTGGCTGATGTGATGTGGGTGTATATCTGCAGGTAACAGATGTTGTACGAGATGCCAGCTGCTAGGTGAAAATTAAATCTACCTTGACAGTAAATCAGTGAAGTGTTTCGGTAATATGGGAGCAGCTGTGATGTGAGAGCTTAGGCATGGATGCAGGTGTGGAGGGAGGCAAATATCAAATACAAATTAAATGACAATAAGATCAGGGGTGACAGTGATGGCAAATATGTACAGTATATGTGAGTTATGTTGTGAGTATATGTGATAACAAATGTTTGGAAATTTTGTTTAAACAAGACTAAAGGTCCCTACGGACCAAATGCGGCAACGGCACTGGTGTGTTCTGATACCCAATATTAGCCAGGGGGAATGCCGGCCGGCAGGCTTGCATAGTGTGCGGCAGAAGGGTGCTGATCTCGGCGGCAAACGCAGCTAAATCTGCGTTGTGTTAGACACATAAAGCCATGAAACTTTAGCATGGTAATGTGCTCACAGTGACAATGCTAACATGCTGATATTTAGCAGATATCTTTACAACAGTAGGTCCACCACCTTGGTTAGTGTGTTGGCATGCCTACGTTTGCTAATTAGCTCTAAGCACCATTAGTCTTGCTTTACCAGACCCAGCGCTGGAGGAAAGTCTAGCTTCTCCACATAGCATGGAAGAAAAACGTGATCTGTTTAGTGGCATTTCTTTAAACCAATCACAGTTGTCTTGGGCGGTGCTAAGCATCAGAGAAAAGCTGCAAAATAGGCTTAGACGGAACTTGTTTTGGTGGAACGTGTACGTTCAAAAGTAGTTTTAGTTGTGCAACAGAAAACTCAGATTGGACAGATAGTCTAGCTAGCTGTCTGGATTTACCCTGCAGAGATCTGAGGAGCAGTTAACCGTAGTCCTCATAATCCACAGGAGTTTAACATGCCAACACAAATCAGCGGCAACGGAGCAATCCTGGAAGTGGAACGTCAAGGATATAGACTAAAACACAATAAACCAAAGAATTTTAATAATTAAGGATTTGTATCTCTTTTTTGTACCTATCTGTACCAAATGTCATGACAATCCATTCAATAGTCTAATAGCAATAACAGATTGCACGCTGAAGCACCGTGAAGCTCTCTCTATTTCTCTATTTTTTTTTTATTTTTTTTTTCTTCTATTTTTGTTATTGCCACTCTTCATTCTAACACCAACCGGTCGTCAGACACCGCCCACCAAGAGCCTGGGTCTGTCCGAGGTTTCTTCCTAAAAGGAAGTTTGTCCTCGCCACTGTCGCACTGTTGCTTGCTCTGGAGGAAACTACTAGAACTGTTGGGTCCTTGTAAATTCTGGAGTGTAGTCTAGACCTACTCTATCTGGTCTAGACCTACTCTAGCTGTAAAGTGTCTCGAGATAACTCTTGTTATTAATTGATACTATAAATAAAATTGAATTGAATTGAATTGAAGCGTAGATTTGTGCCTGAACGTGCCCCTGGCCATTCATACCGGATGCACATTTCTCCGCGCCGGTCACAAAGTGAGTCCTTGTGCTGTCTTTCTCTCTCTCGCCATGTGTGTGTGTTACTCTGTCGATCTGTCTGTCCGTCAGTCCCTCTCTCCATGTGCCAGTGTCTCGCTGAGAAGTCAAGACAGCCCAAATCCCCATGAACCTGGGCGTTCTATCTTGAAATTTGTTTTATTTTTGTAAAGAACCCGGCTGCACTGTTGCCTTCCTGTATATGATTACCTGGCTTGACACATTCGCCTGCAGAAGAAATAGAGGAGATGCCGAAATGATTGCTGCAGCGCGCGCGGCCCTGCGCCTGATCACAGCTGGTATGAAAGGACAGAGATTGGATAATATCAGCACCAAAATTAAAATATGGAGGAAAAGTCAGGAGATCACCAAAGGCTGTATCCTCTGAGCAATGCAATATGGCTGTCTGTACATTTTGTGGCTATGGCTGTTGAAATATTTAAGTCTGAACCAAAGTGATGTGCCAACTTACATTATACCATCCCTTGAGCAATGTTGCTTGCAGGGCTAAACAGGAGCATGCAGTAATCAATTATCAAAATGGTTGATAGTTGATAAATTGTTTTTGATTTACTGAATGATTAACCGACTTATCTTTAGACTGAACCCACCTGAAAACCAAAAAGAACATTGTATCACTCAGCTCAGTGTGTCCTGAGTGGGCAACACCTGAGTGCCGCTCCCCACAGTCTTGTGTGAAGGAATTTCTTTGGGGGGGGGGCCAGAGGAGGAGGGGGTGGGGGTGGCTGGGGGAACCTTGGTGTCATGGCAACAGCAGCCCATAAGGTCTCAGGGGAGGAGAACAGAGGGATGCTGTAACCAGGGGCAACTGAGTGGTAACTAGGGTTACTGTTGCCTTGATCTGAGAAGAGTTAAACTGCTTGTTCAGTGCTTTATCACAGAATGCTAAAAAAGGGCAAGAAACCTAATTTTTACCAATTTGAATCTATATGCATGTATGGTAAACTCTGTAGTCCCAGTGATTAACAGTTTGAGAGGTTCAACAATCTGATGTAACAGTGCAGATAATCCAAACCAAGGTTTGGAAATCACAAATAAATGCAGTCACTGTTTGAGTCTACTCCATCCTGGTTGATTCCCCTAAGAGGCCTTTAGGCAGAGCTATTATGCACATGACACACACACATTCAGACACACATTCAGACACACCCTGATGGGGCCAGGGTGTTAATTATGAGGTACGTAAATGTCATATCTTCAGTGCCCCTTGTGCTTTCTGACTCCTAACAGAAGACCCCCCCACATGGTGTGCTGTGCACAGATAATAATCAGAGTACACACACCTCTCCTGAGCGGCAGCTCCAACTGCTGCTCATTAAGAATGAAAAAGTCAGAAAATAGCAGCCGCTGCGACAAAGATTCTCCCAATATGAAGCTCAAGGAAGAACAAACACTGAGCAGCTTTGCCTCTCATCATCAGCACTGCCAATCATCGACTGTAGCTGCGTTCACCATGGTTACCCCACAGCTTTTTGATGCTGAGGCGCCTCACTTTTCAAGTGCTGTGGCAGGTTCTTCCTCTGCTAAAAATGTTCTAATCTAGCAACAAGCGAGATAATGGATGCTGCTTCCAAAACCTGCATTGTTGGATGCTTCATTACTTTTCTCTTTCAAAACTGACACATCATTAAACTGCGGTGAGATTGTAACTTGACAAAATGTAAAGAGGATGAAACACATTACAGGAGATTTTCATTCTGTTCATTGACTCCGTAGTTGTCCTTCCAAGCAATGAGCAAATGTGCATCAAGAAAATGAATAGTGACATTGCAAATATATACTGTAGAAGACATTCACACTTGCTGCTAAGTTAGCCTGAAAAGATAACTGAAGTGTCATTGTTTTTTACTTCTATTATTTAATCTGTCTTGGGCTCCATTATTGTGGATCAACGGCACAATTCGCAATCAAGTGCACCAAATTCAAAGGAATACATTATCTGTCATAATCAGAATAAAATCTCTTTAAAATGTTTGTGTGATTGCGTGTCAGCCAGTTTGAAAGATGTAGAAGAATGTGAAGCACAAGGAAAACATGGATAAATAGCATTTGGGTAATTTTAGAAAGTTTTAAGAATGAACCTTGAACCATGTTTCAACCTGGATCCTATTTTCCCATGTTTTTGTGTCCAAATGACTGATAAGAACACCAATTTTTGAAATTGGTCCACTATTGAGCAAAACCGCTGCAGTCGGCAGTGGGGAAAAAGCTACAACGTAACGTTAATAGGGAATTGTACACTTTCAATTTACGTCTACTATGAAGTAATCTTGGTTCATCTTTCCACTGTTCCAACAATCACCACTCTGGTTTGATTGATATGAACTCCTAATTTACCCATTTATTTTTGGATATATTGCTGGCTTCACACACTAAAAGTATTGTTTATTAAAATGGAGTCTGGCGAGTTTGCGATGGCAATTTCAGAACATTTAGAGAACACACTGCAGCACGGATTTCATCACTGTCTGTCTGTCTGTCTGTTTGCGTGTGTGTGTGTGTGTGTGTGTGTCTCTGTCTGTCTGTTTATGTGTCTGAGTGTGTGTTTGTGCTTGGGAGGGAGAGAGAGAGAGATGTTTAAAAGGTTAAATCAGTGAATCAATGATTGCTTCTTCACACTTCCGTCACTTCAGTTGAGAATCTGCTTGGACTGATTAAAGGCTTTGCTTTGTTCCTGATGACTTGTTCAGATTCATAATGTCTTTGGCCTTTGGTTTCAATCTTTTCCTTTCTGCTATCAATCAACGGTCTGAGGACTACTGTGTCCAGGTTCAGGTTTGTTTACGCGACAAAATTAGCAGGCCATTGAATGTGTTATGCTTTGGTCTACACCAGGGGTTTGTCACTTTTATCAACTACTATAATCTTTGTTTTACCTCAATTGGGAAAACCGCAGTTCAATTATTACTGGATTACTTGGATAATGAAGAAAGGCAGCCTTAGTTATGACTCCAAGAAAGAGTACAGATTTTGAGAGATTTTTGCAATTGGGCAGCTGAAGTAACTACCTTAACTGCCACCCCCTTCAAATCTCCTCAGTTTGAAAACCTCTGTTCTACGCTGATATGCACCTTTGTGACAGGGCGCATTGCGACCGTCACCTTACACTGACTTTAAAAGACTCTTATGGTGATATGCTAGTGTGTGACACGTGTTTGTTTAGTTACCTTTGTTGTGTTTAAGTTTTCCCGTTACTCCATTCATTTTCATAGCCCTACAGTAATCGCGTATCTTTCTTGTGCACACAAATAACAGCTGAAGCTACGTTGATTTGCATGCAACGCTAAACACATTTCTCCACCAATTAGTTAATCATCTTCACCCATTCATCATTACCATCTTATTTCACTAAATTCCTTAGTTACAATAAACACACAACCATCAGTTAGTTTATAATCTGTTGTCTGTTTATTTAATGTTAAACGTAATATAAATCATTCATACCAGCATATTGGTCATCTTACCTGCGTCTTTTGATGTAATGATAAAAGGGGAGTTTGCCGTGTTCACCGGTCTCTTTATAGCCGGGCGGATTTCTGGGGTTTACCGGAAGTAATTTGATTAAAGATTATAAACCGTTAAAATGGTAAACTGAGATATCTTGTAGAGCGGTAATACCTGATTGGGTTGTGTTTATATTATTAAGAGTATCTCGTTATGTAGAGAAGTGTTTTGGCCGTTTTTAAGCCTTCTGTAAATTTCCCGCCTGAGCCACCCCTACAGCATTATTAAGAATGGATTGGTCCATTTCTGGGGGGTGCGATCAGGCTATTTTAGAGGGAGGTTTCAGTGATGAAGGGAGGTTGGATGTAGAAAGACGTAAGTCTTATGAGCCAGATGAATTGCAGTAACAAGGCAATTTGTGAACGTTTGTTCTTTAGTTTAGTATTTTACTTATATTGTTTTGACTCTCAAGTCTATTCCTTTTTTGTTTAGTTTTGAAAGTCTTTGATTTTTATTATTTTGTATTTCTGTATTTTGCCTTTGAGCCTTATTTGGGATGAATAAAAACACCCCATCTTAAACCAGAACCAGAAATCAAAGTTTGATTCATCTTTCCGGGTCTTCATCTTACTACGACTACTGGTAACATCTACCTTCAACATTTGGTGGCAGTGGTGGGATCTCCAGTGACCTGGTAGTATTGAGTGAGACCGGATGGAAGAACCTGATGGAGTGGCAGCAACCAGTGAAGGTTCCGTTTTGGGTGCCAGGCCAGAGTCTACAGTGGCATCCCGACTGCCCTCCCCTGGTAAAGATGAGAGGACCGACCGATTGGAGAATGTGGTGAGGAAGATGGCGGAGTCACAACAACGTCAGCAGGACCAGATGGAAGCGGAGGCGCTTCGTCAAGAGCGACGATGGAAAGGAGTGGAGCACCAGTTTCAGCAATTGCAGCAGCTGGTGAGAGATGAGTCGGCGGCAACACCGGCAATGGGACAGATGTTTGCTGGACCATCGCAGAGAGACTCGCCAGATTATCATCCCTCCACAGCCTCCGACCCATTCCACAACCTGCCTTTTACGGATGTACCTACTCCACAGCCGCAGTCAGGTCAACCTTCAGTTCCCGGCTTACAGAACTCACCCAACTCCATAACACCAAGCATGTCTGCTCCTCTACATCACCAGCAGGGTTGTAAACCCCCAAGGATGTCCCCCTATGAAGAGGACGAGGATATTGAAAACTATTTGAAGACTTTTGAGAGACTGGCAGCTGCAAGTCAATGTCCCCCTGAGACGTGGGCGTTGTACCTCGTGCCTTTGTTACGTGGCAAAGCTAGAACTGCCTATATAGCTATGAGTTCTTCCGACAGTCAAGATTACACAAAAGTAAAGCAAGCCATTCTTGACAAGTACAATATCAGCGCAGAGACTTATCGTCAACGTTTCCGGGCCAAAACAATTGTGGACGGAGAAACGGCGAAAGAGCTACAAGCCCGCTTGAAGGACTTGATGGGGAAGTGGCTAGACCCAGAGTTGCTGACCAAGGAGGAGGTGTGTGACCGAATCGTGTTGGAGCAGTTCTTGGGCATGCTGCATCCCGATCTACAGGTGTGGGTGAAAGAACGCACTCCTGCTTCGTCGGCGCAAGCTGCAGAGCTGGTGGAGACCTTTATGGCCGCCAGACAGACCAGTGGAGGCTATCGTCTGGGCCTTCAACAGCAGGACGTGAAAAGACTGATTCAGCAATCCAGCGAGATCCGGAGAAGACATTCACTGGTAAGTCTGTGGGTGGTAGTGGTCGTGTGTTCAAGCCTTCCTATGTCCCCAGAAAACCCAGTGTCCGTTCTTTCTCAGAATTAGCACCAAGGGTAATAATATGTCATGGTTGCGGCCAGCCCGGTCACATTAGGCCCAATTGCCCAGTGAAACGAATGTCAAATGTCAGAATATGTTATATTCCTGGCCATAGTAAGCATCTATCTGTAACCTCTGACGTTACCGTACCTGTAAAGATACAGGGAAAGACAGTACAGGCTTTAGTCGACTCAGGCAGTAGTCTGTCTTTTGTTCTCAAGTCTTGTTTGAAGTCCAATTATCAGCCAGTGGGAAAAGTGCGAGTCCGCTGTGTTCATGGTGATGAGTCTGAACACCCGACCAGCGAGGTTCTAGTGGAGATTAATGGCCAGAAGTACTTGTTAACTGTAGGGATTTTAGATAAATGCCCGTATCCAGTTATTTTAGGCCAAGATGTCCCCATACTTGCAGAGCTTTTACAGAGTGTTAACACAGTTGACGCTTTCATAACTACTAGAGCACAGGCTAGAAATGCTACAGACGCTAAAGGTTGGTCTGAGTTACCACATGAGAGTAGCCCTGGTGGCAAACCTAGAAAAACTAGAGCGGAAAAGCGAAGGGCTAAAGTGATGGGTACTGTGATACAGGAAGATTTACCCTGTCCACCTTTAGAAGGCACTGAAGTCTTTTGTGAGGACTTCCTGAAACTTCAACAGACAGACCCTTCTCTTAGCACTTGCTTTTCTTCTGCTAAGACTCCTGAGGAGGCTAGTGAAGTCCTGAGGGAAGGTGACACATGTTTCGTTGTCAACAATGACAAGTTGTACAGAGTGAGCACTGAAACTGAGCAGTTAGTTGTTCCTGAGGTTCACAGAGCTAAAGTGTTGCACTTGGGTCATAGTATTCCATGGTCAGGTCACCTAGGAAGGGAGAAGACAGAGCAACGAATCCGGCGAAGATTCTATTGGCCAGGTTTCAGCAAAGACATAGCGGAGTACTGTAAGTCTTGCCCAGAGTGTCAATTAGCTGCTCGCTCCAAGAGAGGCTTGAAAGCTCCCCTCATTAGTCTCCCCATTATGGATACACCTTTTAGTCGCATTGCGATGGATGTAGTTGGTCCCTTAGAGAGAAGCAGAACCGGTCACCGCTACATTTTAGTGATTTGTGATTATGCAACACGTTACCCAGAGGTTTTCCCCCTCAGAAACACTAAGGCTAGACAAGTAGCTAATTGCTTGCTACAGCTTTTTTCTCGGGTAGGGGTCAGTAGTAATATAATACTCTTTTTGCGCGTTCACGTGAAAAGGGGGGGCGCGATCCCCCTCTTTAAGTACACTTTTGCGCGTGCATGTGAAACTCGTGCATGTGAAGCGCATGCATGTGATTCATTAGGGAGGGGTCAAAATAGCCCATGAGTGAGGATGCGTGCGCAGTTTTGCCGAATATGCTGGAATTAAATGAAGTGAAATTTTTAAAAGAAGAAAAAGGAATGTAAATGAATGATGATGAAGGGTTGGGACTAAGAATGGTTGATTAAGCATCTATATGTGTGTGTG